>KK114318.1:404284-509479 GCA_000611955.2 Stegodyphus mimosarum
TCTTTTTAAGAACTGGTCATAGCCATGTTACGCATTGGTATGAACACGAAATCTGAAGCCCTCATCCTCAAACCACTCCACCACGGCTGTGTACTACTATCACACTGTAAGATTAAGAAATTCATTCTGGCTCATTTTCCCCCAACTATCATATAAACATACACAGCTTTATCGCGGGAGGATATTATCTCAGTAGCTCCCAAGAATTAGTAATAATTCTTTATGTAGGACTACTCAGATGGAAACACCACTGCAACCGAGATCAAACATCGATTAAGTGGCCGCGTTTCACGAAAGAAGAAAAGCAAAAACATCTAAAGATATTTACTGGAGAGCTTAGAAGAGTCGTCTGGGTAGGCAAAATCTATCAGTAGATTCTCACCTTTTTTACTACCTGCTGCAACAAAATATAGAATGAATGTAAAATTTCTTATAATTTGAATGTAAATCGAAAGCAATCTCTTTTAAACAAAGCAGCTCTCTTTATGTAAAAAGCATTCATCGTCCGTTTTAGCGATTATCTTTTAATGCTTTACAAGTTCTAAGATTCTTATTTTTCTCAAAAGAAATTTTGAAAGATATTTTTTGACTGCTTCTGAAGAATTAGACTTAGTTTTTGACAGCTGTTAAGAATCAGGCTTCTTGTTATTTAAACTACATCAATACATGAAAATTAAAACAAGGAGGTTTATAAAACACGCTATATTGTATGTTCGAATAGTAATAGGAACAAAGAGCTCATATTTATATTCCTTGTGGTCCGAAGCTTGGAGAATACTATTTTGTAAAGAAACTATATCAATAGATAGATTCAAAGAAATAAAAGCGATTTTTAAGGTACGATAAAAAGACAACAAGATCTACTCGATTATAGACTGATAAGTTTACTCTTGCATCAGACATGTGGAACAAATTTATTGAAAACTGCTGTACGTGCTACCGCCCAAGACAAAATATTACAGTTGATGAAGAATTATTCCCATCTAAAGCTAGGTGTAGATTTACACAATATATGCCTAATAAACCTGACAAGTTTGAAATAAAATTTTGGTTATCTATCGACGTTGATACTAAATACCTCTTGAATGGATTTCCTTACCTAGGAAAAGATGAAACAGCAAATCCTCAATTACGTTTGTCTGAAAATGTTGTCATAAAATTAACGGAGCCACATCTAGACAAAGAGAGGAATATAACCACGGATAACCATTTTACTAGAATTAAATTAGCAGAAATGCTAAAATAAAAAAAAATACAAATATGGTCATCACAATAAAAAAGAACAGAAGAGAAATTCCTATATCTTTGAAAAATATGCGTCGTAATCTTTATTCATCGACAATAGTGGACCATGATAATATCACACCATCTATCAAGGCAAAAGAAGCAAAAGCGTTTTTCTACTGAGCTCATTACAATATACTGTAGAAACTGAAGACAGTCTCAAACAGTTGCCCGATTCAATAGCATTTTACAACGCAACAAAGTATGGTGTGGATATTTGCGATTAAATGTGCCGAAAATATTCAGTTAAATCGGCTTCTAGACGATGGCCTGTATATACCATTTTCAATATTTTGGATCACGTAGCTTTGAAAGCCTGGATAATTTAGAAAAGTGTAACAGGAAACACCATTAACAGGAGAGATTTTTCTACTGAAATTAGGAGAGGAGTTGAGAGTGGCACATATGACTTCAAAACTCCCAAAGATTCTTCCTGAGTCTTCAGAATAAACACATGAAAAGAAAATGGATATAAAGAGAAAAAAGCGTCAAGTACAGAGATGCAATGGAAATAAATCTCAAAAATATTGTGTATCTTGTTCCAAAGTTGTGTGCGGAAAATGCACTGGAAAAATTGTTAAAAATTATTTTTGTATCAACTGTATTAATTCTTAATACGTATGTGTAATCTCTAAAATTTTAAATATTAAATAGAATTGAAACGAAATGCTTTACATATTCCATTCAGCTACACATATAATGATGTAACTGAAACATCAGAGAACATTTCTCATTTCTGAATTTACAGAGTGAATCATCCTCCGAGTAAGTGCATAGAAATATTATTATAGAAATTGTGTTTTATTTTAGTTAACATTAGTTTTAATTTGTGAAACCATTTATTTGAATTCAATTCTTACATCAAATTAATGAGTTATTTGAGTAGTCGGATCCAAGTGATCGCCATTTACTCGATACATTTATAGTATTTTAAAAACTCAATAAATTATCATACGATATTAAATATAAATTATGAAATATAGATAAAGTACATATTTGTGCAAATATATAGCATTTAAAATTGTTTTACCGTTGTTATTTCAGTACTTTCATCGAAGGGTCAATATGACCCCTTACCACCATTCCAGTAGGTAAGATTTCCCCGCCGTTCTAGTGTTAAATAACATAAAAACCGCTTTCTCAAATGAACTGGTAGGCATTAATTAGCTAGGACCTTATCCTAGAACAAGAATAAATAAAAACAGATATTCTCGATCACTTCTCAAAATGGGTGAAAATAATTCCCCTTTAAAGAACATCGGCAGAAATATTAGCAGATTTGTTTTTAAATAAGTATATTTTACGGAGCCCCAGTAAAAGTAATATCAGAAATGGGAAACAATGTGTGAGTCACTTATTTAAAAATCTTTGCACAGGATTTGGCATACGCCATCTGAAAATGGTACCATATAGACCGCAACGAATATTGCCGAACCTGTAAATAAGAATATTGTTAAAATGAATCGGGGATACGTTAAAATTATCACAAAATTTAGGGTAGTTGCGTCAATGAATTAGGGTTTGCGTTAAGAACGGCGAAGCACAATACTACGCAAAAGACTCCCGCAGAACTTTTTTTAGGGAGGAAAAATTTTAACTCCCTTAGATAAGCTTTTTTTTGTTTAACAAAGAGAAGATGATTTTAAATTAAAGTACATTCAAGAAATCATTAAGCAATAAAAAATTCCGATGTAGCTAGCCAGAAACAAAACGTCTGCTATGACAGAATTAGACGGGAGGTAGAGTTCTCTGTGGGTGAAAAAGTGTTGAAAATAAAACATATGTTATCATGTACACCTGGAAAAGAAGTCTCGTAGTTTGATCCCAGGTTCGAAGGTCCTTATATTATTGAATGGATTAAATATACAACGGTTTATGTAAAGGCTGGAAATTTCTAGGAAATAATGGCTTTGACCAAAGTAAACAATACTATAGTCGTACTGATTTCGAAATAGTATTAAAATATCTATTGCAGGATACTGGAAGCGTGCCAAGAACTCCGGTTAGCAAAGCAGCAAACTAGAATCCCCCAACAGAGAAAAGAAAACAGGCGGAAAATATGCAGGAAAGGCCGGCCTAAAAGAATTCCGCCACAACCGAGTTCCAGTGCCAGAGCAAAAAAAAATGAACAGCGGACAGAAAACCAGCGAAACGGGTGGTAACAAAGACGGTCTCGGAAGCAACGAAGGAGGCCACGAAAAATAGTCTTCGCTACCCGACAACAACCACCCCAAGGTATGTCGGAAGATTCCAGAACAAAGAATCGCCAGAGGAAAAAAAACAGTCGACGCGGTATCCGTGCCGTTAGCTAAAAAGTTCAAGAGAGGGTTTAAAGATCATCAGGAAAGAAGAGCTTTTTAGGAGGTCAAAAGGAGACCTGAGTTCCAGAATTCTCAAACTACCAGGAAGTCAGCGCTTTTCATCGGCAAAGGGAAGAAAAGAAAAGACTTTCCTTCAGAAAATACCCGAGGAGAAAAATTAGAGTGCCGAGCCTAAGATGTCCCACTTGGGAAGAATTCCGCCAGAAATGAATGGAGGAGTTTAAAAACCAAAAGGATAAGTGAAAATTTTCTTTGCTTTTTTTGGAATGCAAGTTCAATTTATATCATGTTGTTCAAAGTTGCTAAATGCTATTAAAAGCAAGAATTGAGAACTCGCAAGTTGGCGAGAAAGTAGTATAATGTAAATATCTTTTAGTCAGAAAGTTAGTTTGAAATAATGATGAAATTGTTGTTAACTTGAACCTAAAACTAAAATGTTGGGAATTGATGGTAAAATGTATATATATGTAACTTGTGATGTAAAGTGAATTTAAACATTTATATGTTAAAGGTAGAAAAATGTTGTGTTTCAAGCAAAAATTTTAAATGTCAGTTGTGTAAGTGCTTTAAGCTTTGTTTAAGTGTAAGGTTTCTTTAAATGTGAGCCTTGTGAAAATAAACGATTGGATAAGAAAGTACAGAATGAATGTGTTAAAAATAGGCTCTCGAGCCAACACTTAAAACTTTAATTCAAGCTCTCTTTAGCATATTAGTGCAGTTTTGTATTTAGGCTATTTTTCGAGGTCTTGCATGTCAAATTCTAACAATTGGCAGATGATGGTTCGTGGAAGAGTGTATGTAACACAATACCGACACGCTCAGGTATTCAGAACAAATTTCTGGAGAGCGTGGAGGGGGCAGAGGAGTTAAAAATTTATGTGATTGAAAGTTGTTTGTTTGAAAAATTGAAATAAAATGTATTTGGAAGGGAAAATGGAAACTTTTTGTAAAAAAAAAACGACTAATACGTTTTCCTTCCAGATATTTTGGAAGGACCAAGGCAGATATTACATTGATGTCAAGATGAAGCAGATGTATGTGCCAAACTATATTGCAAATTGTAAGAATTATTCTTTGTTAGTTTTAGCTTAGCTTTAGATCTTTTTTAAAGTTGGCCTTAACAGGAAGAATTCAATAATGAGAGTGATTTAAGAAAGCAGAATATTATAAGTTTAACATTGAAATGTTAAAAAGTTTTGTAGAATTTAAACTCTTAAACAAACCTTATTTTTCGAATAGTCAAATTCTTGTAGCAAAAGATGTGAGGTTAATTCAAAGTTTATAGCAGTTATTTTTAATTAAAGCTCCTTTCCTGCCTGTTCTAATTTCAGCTTACAATTTATTACCGGAATGAGTTTTTAGAATCGCGTGAAATGCAAATGAGTAGTAGAGAGTAGCAGGTTCCGGACACCCGTGCGGCTTACACACACTATTCGGGTATTCTCCGATTCTCGCAACTGTCCAGAACAACGCCCTAAAACAGAAAGGTTGAATATTTCCATACAAGGGCTGGTTACATTGTGTATAAAAATTTTGTTGATACGTGCTTATATACATGTGACGAAGGATAATTAATACATATATTAGATAAACATACTGATTCATAATAGATAAACATACATGATACATAATTATATAACTGTATTGCTACGTGCCATACATAAGATTCCTAATAATGATTCATAATACAAAAGCATACATGACACATAATCATACTACTGAACTGTTCCTTGCTATACATACAGTTAATGTCTTACACAATTTCTGAATTACCTACAAATACTGAATTATACAAATCAAGCTGTGTGTTGTGTCTGTGTGATCTGATCACTTTGTGCGTAATTTGGACATGGCGTGTATTGGTTCATACTGAACAGTCGTACTTTGCTTACATACATGACACTTATGATAACTGATAAACATAACAGATAAACATACTAATTCATAAGAGATAAACATACATAATACATAATCATACAACTAGAATGTTCCATGTACATACAATTACTGGTACTGATTCCTAATAGGATAATATTCATGATGCATAATCATACTCTGAATGGTTGCATGCCATACGTTCATTTACTGACTTACACAACTACTGGATTACGGACTTCGGTAGAGAGAATCAGAGTTTATGACTAGCGAGCGTTTGACTTTTGACCACGTCTCTCTAAGCTGTTACTACGTTCGGCCGTATTACAGGCCTTTGACAGCTTCGCTAGCTAATTCGATATTTAGGAGCCAACTACTTAGAATTGTGTTAGCTTCGGCTAAATCTCTTTAGTCAGTCATTAGTTAAGTTTTATTTTTAACACTTTTGAGTTTAAGCCCAAGTGGAGGCTTTGCTGTACTCCCTAAGAGGCGACTGTATACTTTTATTTTGAGCAATAAAAGGTAATTAATCCTTCTTGACTGTTACATTTCTCTTTCTGGACTTAAGCGATTATTCGCTTAGCAATTCACTAGTTACTCTACAATTAGATAAAAGGGAGGAACATCACAATGCATATAGAAATGTTTGTAAGTACGTCTAAATATATTTTGTTTACTGTCACATTTTAAGATAATGTAATGGAATTGCTTACCTTCATGTAAAATTTTAAATTAGTCAAATCATAAATTTTCCAGCTATGCCGAGTTTATTATCACATACGTAACGTTTAGAAACCAAGGTACTATCAAAATGCGCTTTGTCAAGCTTCGCAAACAATAATAAATTGAAAATGCATTACAGAAAAACTTTCTTTCCGGTCCATTACTGGCTGAAAACAACCATTATGCACTTGGCTGTTTTGCCAAAGTAGCAAAAAGAATTCCGTAAGTTAAGAGGGATCCAAAAGTTGTGACAATAAGAGAATTATGGATAGTATATATATTCCATAATTTTAATACAGTTGGCCGCTTTGGAAGTCTCCTTAAAAGAATCTTCAGTTTCGTGTATTGGCTAGGAAATTCACCTGGCAAGAACCTTAAAAAAATTCCAGTTTCTTCAGACGTTTCGTTAACTGCTGATCCGGAGACGATGATCATACATATAGCGGACATACAATACAGCAGTTTAAATGACATATATATAATATAATTTAAACTGAGTTCGTCTAATAATAAAAATCGATATCCATAACGAAATAACATCAAAAGATAGCATAAAATAACTGCAAATATTGGAAACGAAAAGATAATATTTATCAATTTCAGTAACTCATTAATATCCATATAGAATTGAAATAAATATCTGTGTCTTTTAGAACACTGTAGGAGCAACATAAGCTTTTTAAAAAGTTCAACAAGAATCCAACAGGAATAAATATAGGATATAGCTAGAGAACCACAAAGTAGTGCTGTGTATGAAGCCCGTAATCGTAGACAAATTAACAAAGGCATTATCACACAATGAGGCATAATTTCAATGTTGTCACGTTCCCAGCTTTCTCTTAACAATTCATTCTTCAATAGGCTTTCAATTATTTTATAATTTTGATTAACAAGCCTGGCTACGACGTATCCTATCATGTAAAATGTAATGACTTTCATTCGATGGTTAATTCTTGTAGAATAATCCTCAGACAGCAGATTTTTACAAATTCGAGAAAGTCTTCTGATAAATTTAAAAATGTAGTTTTGTCTTATATGAAGAGAAATTAGAATGAAGATTTCACAGATAATTTGGAATACCGTAGGTGCTGCGAATTTTAATTTATCAACATCAATTGTGACTAAAATTAGAATCAAGCTAAGTGTCGTAAAAAGAACGATGAATATATTTTTCCAGACATTTCTTGATGTAGGTTTAGGTTCCACAATTTTTCTGCATGGTACAGTTAAGCCAGCAATATTGCAAAATAATAAAAATGGCCAAAGAGAAATTCTTGGGGATTTCCTAGTTGCAGTTTTATTCATTGCTTTGTGAATAGCTTTTACATTTCTTTCTACTGGCTGGGAATAATACATTCCATAATTTTGTAAACTTATGCATCAAATCTTGCCTATTTGCAATTCATTTTTAAAGTTTCATTAGTTTTTACGAACTTGAAGACAATTTAAAATTTTTTGATTTCTGCAGTTTTGATAAAGAACGAGTGAAATTTAATACAGCTGGACAGAAAGTAAAGGAGAAGTGATGCGAAGATATTTTAATATAGTATGAAGTGTTAAAATCTTCGACAAAACGGCTTTCTTGAAGCAAGTTCAGAAAAGAAATGTAGCGAACATTTGTTCAACTATGCTAAATCAATAATCAGATAGAATCAGCTCAATCTAATTTGAAAAGTGCATTTTTTAATTTCCTTGAGTGAATTATGCTGTAAAAAGTAATAAATAAATTGTTTGTTTTTAATGACTTTGTTTCTTGTGTTACCAAGCAACGTTGAAATAATGCAGTGGTAAATCTACTGGGAAATTTGCAAACAAATGTTTTTAATAAACTTAATAAAACCGATTGCCATTAATCTGAAAATTGAAAACCTTATAATTTTTGTTTGTCTTTCCTATTGAATATTCAGAGAAGCAAAGAAGCTAATGAAAACCTTATAACTTTTACCAAGATTGTAAAACACCTCAATTTACAGAGAATGTGCTTTACCAGACATATTTATTTTGAGTTCTGTGAGATGTCTGTAGCCTTCAGAAACTGTTGATGTAACCTGGATGATATAAATGAGAACATAAACTGGACAAAAGTTTAGATGAATTTTTGAAATTAGATGTTAGTTGTTATTTTAGACGGAAATCAAGATTTTAAAACTAAATTATGTTACCGTACGTAAGCCGACATTTGTGTTATCGCCCAGCCTTGGTGAAACAATTATAACATAGGCATAGGATTGGAAGAAATCATTTTATTAAACTGTCAAATTAATATATGCCTTGTAAACTCAATCACCGCTATTTGCGTGATTTAAACCCAAATAAAATGTTAAAACGAAATTGAAAGTAAGTAAACTCGAAAATCTCGAAATAAAATCTTAGTAGGATTTGGCTCAGATTTTTAAAAGCGGGAGTAATACGGTTATCAAAAGATTAGAGTCGATTTAAATAATTCTAAAATCTGAGCGAGAATTACCACGAGGGTCAAAATGACTGCCAAAAATTCACTTGTAATTCGAAGAACTCTCTTCTTATATATATGCTAATTAATTTCCATCCTGGTTTGAGCCGAAAAAGATAGGAGAGACAATAAATATAAAATGATAAATTAATGGTCTAAAGCATTTTTTTTTTGCAAATTAAATTACCTAAAACTGGCTGTTTTCCTAAACACACTCTAAATTTTTGACCCGCTAGAAGAAACGCTGTGATTTCTCTCTCGGTTTCGATGTGATATCTCTGACTTTGAGATTTTTACTAAAGTAGGCTACCGATTGAACTTTTACATAAGCGTAGCTGCCACTGCGAAATCAAACAGATCTGATGATCTCTGTAGTTTCTCCTCTGACTGAGAAAATTTTAAAACCAGAAGATGAATTTACACCACGTTTAGTTTCTGAAACGCTGTAATGACGTTTATTGACTTTTCAAATTTAACACGGTGTCCACAATCTATACAAAATCTTTAATGAACGACCTGTAAATTAAGCAAAATCCCCCAAACGACACTAGATTCTTTGTCCTATTTCGGCGGAGGTTATTTTAATGAAATACACTGGTGTGCAAAAATTAAGGACGAGACGGTTTTTTCATTATAACGTTGTGCAAAAGATTTCCAAATCAACACATTTAATACCGTAAGCCCCCAATACGTAAGGACATGAGTAATGTAAGCAACACTTACTAAAAAAGACATCAGAGGGATAAAAAGAAGCTTTATTGAAAAAATAGCATGGAGCGCAATGCGACTGAAGGCCGAAACATCCCTGTGATGGGAGTCCAGGAAGAAACATCCGTCTTTAATTCAGGATATGAACTCCCCTGACTGCTAGGCAGGTTTCACATCATTTGTGCATGCAGGATATATGGTTGTTAATGAGCTGTTGAGACGCTGCTGCTCTGTCCTCTTGTAGCACCAATCGCAGTTTCGGAATCGTTACTGGCGGTAAGTTACGTGCTGCCACGAGTCTCCCTAGTATGTTCCGTACATGCTTGACGGGATTTAGATTCAGAGACCTTGCCGACCAATCTATGTGTTCAATATCTTCACTCTCCAACAGCTCTTCGACAGTAACTGTGCGATGAGGTGGAGCGTTGTCGTCCATGAAGAGGAAATGAGGACCCATAGCCCTTGTGAAAAGACGCATGGAAGGAAGAAGAACCTCGTTACAATAGCAGTCCCAGGTGACGAACCTCCTTGGGAGATATGAAGGTCGGTCCGGCTACCAAGCATTATGTCTGCTCGAACGAGAACTCCACGACCTCAAAACAGTCCTTTTTAGTGATGTTGAAGGGGTTGTTGCGTGTTCCCCGCTCTGTCCAGATGTATATGTGTCTAGAATCGCAACTCAGACTAAATCTGCTATCATCTGTAAAGAGTACTCGTCCCCATTCATTGTCTCTCCAATTATGGTGATTGTCGTGTGTCTAGCGATTTCTCTCGCTGTCTGCCGCCTGTTTCTTTTGGCCTGTAAGGCAATATACCGGTCATCTGCGAGTGTGGTTCCTCGTGGACGACCACTACTAAACCCCCGGATAGCTGTTCCTGTAGTTTGAAATTGTCTCCAAATTCGTGAAACGATGCTGTGAGTAATTCGAACTCTGCAGCCACACTTGTCGCACTGCGGCCTTCCTCCAACTTCCCAATGATTCGACCTCGGGTAAAAGCATCCAGATGTCGTCTAACAGATTGATTATTCGCCATTTTTCGTTGAGGCAGCAACTCGGTGTGATTTTAACTGCTATACGGCGTGCAATCTCTTTGCCAGAAATACTGATCTTACACCGACAACATGCTTTATACTACTCAGACACTCCCCCATTACGTCTACCTGCATATCTGCGCATGTGCTACCGTACATCACCTTACTTAATCTCCTGATTGGTCTTTGTCCGCTCTGCCTCTTCGTTCAGCTGATATGCTAATTTTTTGACTTCGTCTTTAATTTTTGCACACCGGTGTATATTCTGCTGTGACTTATGTGCAGCTAATGTAAACAAAAAAGGTCATTCTTCCTCTTCTTCGCTTGTGGAATGTATATCATTTTATGCATGCAATAATCATCGACTCGTCTATTTCAGTTTTTTTTGTGACATTTTGCATCACAAGTAAAGAAGTTCTTAAGCCGTGAATTTAATTTGAAGGCATTCAATTTAAAGCTCGCTTCCCTTAGAAGCGTACAGTCTTCGCGCAGATACTTGATATGTTCATAAATCGTACTACTAATGGCTATTACGTCTAAATATGTTAATATTGATCTGACCCGCTGGAATGTAGAGGAAGCACGGTTTAGGCCGAAGGACACTCTTAGAAACACGTGCACTCTCAAGTTGACGATGAATGCCGCTATCGATACATCCTCAGTTCTCATGCTTATATGTAAGTACAAATGTAGAATTGTCTCACATTTATTGGATATTATTTTTCTATTAATTTCATCAGTTATTAGTAGGAGATAAACAAGATAGTTTGGCACAGAATTTAATTTTATATAATCAACTATGAAGCACTATTATTTAGGATCTGAGGGATGTTGATCATTCTTTTTACTACAAAAACGATGCTCTAAAGCGAGATAGGGATTACTTGTAGAGGTGATGATTTTGTTGATATGCATCTTTTAGATATGCTTTTATTTTATTTCTTCCTTCACCTTATCATACCCCTAGGGTTTTGCTCTACGCAGAGATTATTTCCTCTATCTCTCTTACGAATAACTGCATGTGTTAACCGCAGAGTCTAGTCGAAAAAAGGCCTACCGATTTCAAAATATTTTTTTAGCGGCACATCTTGTAGATCCAGATTGATAGGTTGTTTCCATTTCCTTCATCTAATTCATTTGCAGCTATACATTCTTCTATGAAAGCGAATAAATGCCCCTGGTGATTTCAAAAATCCAAACTCAGAATAAGATTTGGCTGCAGATTTCTTACAACATAAAGAAAAACCCTTTGTTTTTCAGTTTTATTCTGCTTGTGCAAAGTCACATAACCTATGCATTCACAGTATTCAACCTGCGTTATTTCAACATTTGTGTCTACGACTTAAAGCAGCTTTTACTTTCTGATAGCATTAATAATAGCATTTAAGATAATTCTCCGCCAAGAAGTTAATCTGCTTTCAATTCAACACAACTTTCATTGAAAGCAATTTGACACTTTTTAAATGCATTATATTTAAGCGTTTTCAAAAGGCTTTCGGATGAACTCTCTGACTTTTAACATCCATTCTTAGTTTAAACGAATGCTAATTTTTATAAATTGCTATGAATTCAATTCTTGAATTCCAGTACTACTAATTCAAGAAGCAAAACGCATCCAGTATGAACATGTAATAGATACATAATGAAATAAATCAATCAAAATAATGCAAAATCAAAATAATAAGTTCAAAATTAAATCCTTTACAAAATCTAGTACAAATTTGCCCCGTTTGGCAATAACTAAGTACCAAATATTAGTAAAATCACATTATAAAAATTAAAATTCATAATCATTTTTATTAAGGCAAAACGAAAGCAAACAGCAAAATCATTATTAAGCTTAATAATAACAGTTAAAACAATTCAAAATAAATAATGATGAGAAAATTTTTGTAACTGAGACTGTAGTTCTGACTTACAAACCGGACATTGTCTACAACTAGCGACATGATCAGTACCAAACTTTGTACTTCGAATATGAATTAACATAACACAGCTAGCTCATGAAGGTTTAGCGATTGTCATGAGTTTGTGCGTAATGTGCACAAATATGAACCTGGCTGCAATTATGTGCGACATGACCAAAAGCCTGGCAGCGATAGCATCTAAGCACTTGTACAAACCTGGGAAAATAACAGGAGTTATGAAAATTTTACCATGCAATCTCAGCTCTACTAGATAGTAATTATGTAAATTATCCAAGTTGAATCCTGATCTGATCGTCTAATTATTGTTCGAAACGACATAAAACCTGTAACGCATTAGGGAGACACTTTTATGTGGGCTGCAATTAGGTCTTGAATAGAAGATCTTGTAGGACTCCGAAGACTATGATTCAGTCCATTTGAGGTTTAGACTTTAACGCAAGTTTGGAGCTGACTGCATTAGAGGAAAGAAGAGTAGACTCCAGCTTATTGAGTTGCTTTCTTGAGAGGCGACTAATTAAAAGTTTATTGTCATGATATTCTGGATTGAAACTCAAATCTTTTGTGGATAAATCTTTGAAGCTAGTTGATGTTGAAGGCTTGCTGATGTACATGAAGGATTCTTAGATTTAATGATTAGTGCATGGTACGAGAGTAACAGTATCAAATGCACGTCTTTCTTTTTGAGGTGTTATTGGCATGAGATTTGTGGTTTCTTAACGCTTAGACTCGTAGAAGCAGCCAACGAATTCACGTCTATTTGCATAGAAAAACTAGACAAAAATGGGGTGACTTCGGTAGTTTTATCCTTAGTACTGAAATGGTCAGTTTGCACATTCTTATCATTAAAACAGATGTCTAAAACATCAATATTTGTTTCTTGATTCGAAACATCACATATGGAGGCCGTCCTCTCCTCTAAAACATATATTAAGGAGGTAAGTAAAGATAGAGGTGATCCCCGAGTCTGATATGCAGCACTTGTCTGACTCATGTATTAAGTCATTCTTTAATTTTAACATAAGTTAAAATTTTTAAAAAGGCTGCCAACCTTCTTCGTATCCTTTTGACTAAATTTTAAAGAAGCCTTTCGAATTAACTTTAACAATAAAGTAGTGTGTATGCTTATTGAAATTTGTCAGACCCTCCTTATCTGTTTGATTAATGCCACTTTCAGCTACAAGACGAGTAGCGGAAAAGTAGTAGCCGAGTAGCTCAAGTCCAATCAATAATAAAATTACGGAAATATTAGTAATGTAAAGTAAAATACTGTGAAATTGGTTACCCAACACTGGAAGACAGTCACAGCTCTGCAAAGTTTTACAGGCAAGGAATTTTTAAAATATTATGTAAGAAGTATATTGCAAACGTATTACAGTTATGAGAAAAGAGCGATGTTAAAGACTTTTAATTTAAACAATTTTTATAAACTTAATTATTAATGATGTACAAAATGAGTTCCAGATGAAACCAAAGTATTCCAAGTGGAAAATGTCAAAAGGTTGCAATCTCTACTTCATAAGAATGGACACTTAATTTGAAAATTTTAATTAAATTAGTTAAAAATTAGTTGATGATGATGATTAAGCTATAATAAGAGAACCAATGTATAATAATGCACAGGAAGCACTTGTGAATGATATACTGTCTCTGAACCAAGTTATTAAATAATATCACACATTTTTTAAAAAATTTGTAGCAACAATGAACAAATCTTCAACAACTACTTTAATAGTCATTCTGATATTAATGTCCTAATGATAGAAATTAGCTTTAAAAAGTGTCCAGTATGGCTGACCTTAACACAGTACAAGAAACATGCTTAGTATAACTAAATATTCGTTCCAGGGGTACAAGCAGAAAAAAAAAACAATAGAATTTCATAAACATACTATCGTACGAACGAGAAAAAAAGAGCTAGTTAATTATTAAAATCATCCTTGTCATGTAAATTTTTTCAAATTCAACTTTATATAACACAATGTTTTAGAATGTTAAACTGAATACTATGCAAATAGACTCTAATATGATGTAAACAAAGATAAAAAGTCAATTATCTTGAGCACTAATCACTGACAATGCATCTATTATATATCCTAGAAATTGGGATGAACTTCAGAACTTAAAGCACTATATGCGATAATACGACGATCACAAAAAAGATGATATCGTCTATAGCATAAAAAGCATGGAACAAAAATTTACATGTTCACACAGGCCGAAATCAATTAAACAATAGTCAATTCTGTCAGTATGCAGCACTCATTCTCCCGTCAAATTTACCATTATATTTTATACCAAATCTATTCTATCTTCATATTTTCGAGTACAGTTAATTTCGGCGACTGTCCGATTCTCATACACTGGTTATCATAAATTAAGGAAAAATCACAAGCGATAACTCCATGAAAAATAAGCCAAACCATGTAAAATGTGAATATGTTGCCAAGTAAGAGTAGCTGAGTAAAAGTGCAGTATGCAAATTAGGGGCACAGAAGTGGCCAGTTGGCTAAATGTGAGTCCTTCTGTAGTTCATAGGACATCAATATGTATGATGGTCTATGAACCACATACATATTGGTTTATCCACATATATATTGGAGGCAATTTTAAACCACAGATTCGGCATCTAGAAGGCTCAGCCAAAGGCCACTAACTGCTACGACGAGCGCCAATGAACGATATTCGACATTATATGCACGCAGGAATAGAACAGCTACTCCGACTCTTCTTAGATCCTCCCTTGCTGAAGCCACCGGAAGGTTGGTGTCAACGTCAAATGTACATAGAAGGCTTCACGAAGGTGGCCGAGGCGACCAGCTATTTGCGTGCCGCTCATATCACGCCATAAGAGGGACCGTTTGCAGTGGACACTTTAACATGTCCACTGGACGCTTGATCAATGGAGGGCTGTTCTCTTTAGGGATGAGTCCAGGTTTAGTAAAGAAAGCGATGGCAGGCGTTATTTGATATGGAGAGAATTTGGAACCCGTTATCATCCGTCAAACATCCGTGAAAGAGATGCATACGGAAGAGGCAGTGTCTGTGTTTGGGGTGGCATCACTTTGGGTGGACGCACAGACCTCCATGTCTTTCCAAGGAGAACCGTGAATGCTCAGGTTTATAGAGATGACATCCTTGACGCTTACATGCGCCTATATGCCGGGGCAATAGGTGATGCTTTCCTGTTACAGGACGACAACGGAAGACCACAAAGGGCTCGCATCGCAGATGATTATCTTCGACAGGAAACAATTATGCCCATGGACAGGAACATTATGCCAGTGGCCAGGTCGATCCCCGGACTTGAATCCTATCGAGCACTTTTGGATGCTTTAGGGAGACGTCTAGCTGCTCTCAATCCGTACTCTCAGACCCTTGCTGCGCTTGCAACTGCTTTGCAAGAGCAATGGCTCTCGATTCCTATGGAACTCATAGACCGTATAACTGAAAGCATGACGCATCGCTGTATGGGCTGTATTACTTCTAGAGGCGATCATATTCCATATTGAAGGTACGTTTTCTATAGAAAACGGACACCTTCGATTTGTTCATTTTATACATGTGTTAATTTCTATACTACCATAATTGTCTCGTAATTTCTTTTTATGTTATTTGATACCTTACTATGTGTTGTATTTTGTTTGTAACTTTCATAAAATTCTACATGTAACGTTTTCAGTAATCGTGATTTTCGTGATTTTTCCTTAATTTGTGACCAGTGTATTTCACAGACAGCTCAAATAATTTTTCAACCGTACCGTAATTCTTTAACTAAACAAAACTCCGCACATGCAGTTGCAACCGTAACAAAGTAAACTGTATGGCTTCATCATAATAGCTAATATAATAAATATAATAACTCTACTAGACCAATGATAAATCTTCATGACGTTGCAACTGAAACCATATCAATCATATTGAGTGACGCTTCAACATCTCGAATAAATACTCCAATTTTGCAATCAAAATTTGACGCTCCAATACCAAGGAATAATATGACTGAAACAATAATCTCGGAAAGAATAGAGAATTTTACCAACATAAGTCCAAGGATAACTCAAGATGATCAAGAACACAATTAGTCCTCTCTTCAAAAAAAAAAGAAAGATCGTTTAACCCATTGATTGATAATATGGAGTTTCATCCAGATTTCAGTAATAAGCAAGCAGAGTTTAACGACGATCTTCAAAGAGAGATGAACCTGACCCAAATTTGGAATTTTATAACAACAACTTAGCATCCAGAAATGATCCTAACCTTCAAACACATTAATTAAATGATAACGTCATGTATGCAAATTCAAGATCGTATGTAGAAGTAACGAAAACTATACCAAATAAACCGAATAATACTATACTCTTATATCCGAAAGATGCAAGAATATGTAACAATTTTCAAGATAAACTGCAAGAAATAATTTCACTCCAAAAATTAAACATAAATTTCAAAAAAATTAGTACTATACGTCAAAGGGGCCTTGCTATTTTGGATTCTACCATAATCTAGAAGACATCGAAAAAATTAGCCATAATCTCCAAACTAAAACAGCTGCCAAAGAAATAGTTAACGTCAAATTTCCCACAACGAGACTACCAAAATGTACAATTCATAATATACCAAAAACCTTCAATCCTTATGAACTGATTCAAATTATAGCCCAAGAAACGCAATCAAACAGTTCAGAACTAATACCCTTATTTAAATAAAATGGTCGAAATAATACTGAAAAATGGATAATAGAATGCCATGGCTAATCGTTTCAAAATTGTACGTATAAATAAAAAGCAAATATATATTCGATGGCGAACGAATAAAATAACCGAATATTTCGGTGTACGGAGATGTCAAATATGTTAGAACTTCTTCCACAAGACAAAATATTGTCTTTTTAAACCCAAATGTTTTTTCTGCGGCGGACGACACCATATTTCTAATTGAACTACTCAAACTCCATTCTGCATAAATTTTTGGCATAACAATGAAACGTTTGCCACAAATTTTGACTGCAATCACACTGCTTCAACTATTTCCTGTTCCACATACCAAACAGAAATCAAACGAATCTAGGACAGTTAAATCTAGGACATACTATCAACAATAATGCAAGATACTGTAAACTACCTACCGATTATTTCAATCAAGAAGAGAAAAAACTGAAGTGATTGTAAGATACACTTACTGCCTAGATCGCCACAACAAAGGATTTAAAAAAATACACTATAAAAATAGAGCCATGGCAGCAAAATTGAAATGAAAAAAGAGTCACAGAGACTAACTCCTGAGTCATGATGAACAGTGAGCCATGAATATATGCGTCATGAAATATATGAACTTAAATTCTTCTATTCAAGAATTCTTTTGTATGAGTTCTTGTCCATGCACAATTTTATAACGGATTAACTCTAAACACAGCATATTCTCTATCTTAACTTTCTTTTTTTTCGCTTGACACATTACGTATTATACATTATTAAATGTTTTAACCTTTTCCCTAAATTTGAAAGTTATAATTTTATTTTATGGTACTTTAGGCTATCTTATGATATTTATGACACCTTATGGTATGACATTTTATAATATTTTATTTATTATTCTTTATTTTATTTCTATGCATTTTATGCAAATCCTTCATCTTGTTCACGTTTTTTTTACCTTTTTATTCTTATTTACGTCGTTTGCATTTATATAATTCTGCATTTTTAAATACAAAATTAATACACGCCTGTGATGTGAATGAGAGGCCTGGTCTCCACTGGAGGAGGCAGTTCTGGCGATGTAGGCTATGTCCATCCACTACTTGGTAGTGAATATTCTTCCTTTTGACGTCTTTTTAATCGATTTATATCTCTCTTAATAATAACTTATGTATTTCCAAAGAATTGTCAATAGCATTTTTAATTTGCTCTAGTCGGTTAGTGTTTGGGAGCTATATCTGTTCGATCTTAAATGAAGATTCTGGTGCTCCCAACACTTTTACCTGTTCCTGTATGCCTTCATCAGGTTTCCTGTTGTACAATAGTTTCAGAATCTCAACTTGCCTCGTTATTAAAGCCGTTAACGTTTACCTAGCACCTGGTTATTAAGGAAGAAAGCTGACTCTAAGTGTGCCCTTTTCCTCACTGCGTGGAATGTGGCCGTACATTACACGTCTCACTACCGGGTTTAGATAAAAAGCATTTTCCGATTCCTATGAAAAAACTAGAAGCCTAGTCCTACAGAACAGACGATCTTATAGCAAACTTTTGTTGCTCGCCTACTGAACTCAAGAGGAGATTTATATTTCACGTCTTTCACGCAAGTTAATTTGACGACTGGCTTCTTGGAGGTTCGCATGGCTTCCATTATATATCCAAACTCTTCCATCTGACTTACCTATATTTCTCCCATTTGCAATACAGAAGGCACCATACTGGAAGTTCGGAAGTGCTCAGGAGTCTTTTGTTCATGTTGTGTGCCATTATACAGAAACTAATTCTTAGAAACTAAATTCTAGTTATTTATGCAGACCGACAAGGGACTCATCGTTTAGTTAAACTAATGTAACACATGCGATGATTTAAACCAAACATTTTTATTAAATATCATGCCTTATAAATCAATCGCTGCTACTTGCGGGATTTAACTAAAATAAAATATTGAAGTAAAAGTAAGGTAAGTTACTCGAGAAATCACGAGAATTTTAATGCAGTTTCTGAGTTTTGGGAGAAATCGTTTAGACCTTTTTAGAGACACAAAGGCTACAGAAAAAACTTTCTTCTTTAAGGTTACTAGCACAACTTCTTCATACAAGTCAGTCTGCCTAATTCTAGCACTAGTAAAATTCTTAAAACGAGTTATACCTTCCAGACTCAACTTCCTTTAACGCAACACAGCTAAAATTCATATTCAGCAGTACGGTTCAGGGCAAGATACCCTAACGATCACACATTTCATGAACTTATATCGATTCGTCTTGCCAACAAGAACGCATATATGCACTTGTGAGTTATTACTGTTATTAAGAAGTTTACAACCCACGGTATTCGTTGGGTTTCAGTCCTTCAGAAATATAGTAGCTTCTGTAGTATTTTCTCAATTCGGCAACACGGAATGCGTTAAACCAATAGCCTATACAGACGACGTAATGTTGCAGGATGGAGTGGCTTTCAGGAAAGAGAACAGCTATGTCTAGAAAAATTTGCGCAGCAGGCTTTAGATAAAAGCTATAATCAAAAGCTTTATAGTCTCATAAAACACAGACAATGGTGATAGGTCGTAAGGGAGTATTAAGACTTAACCGCACTCTGAAACTTTTGTGATTTCCTTAAAAATTTATTGTTGAATACAAATACTTAAATTCCCCTTTGACACCCGTTTATCATGAATACCACATTTACAGTATCGAAAGAATAAAATTTGTAAACCTACCATAACCTTGTAACGTACATTATTAAAACGGAGTATTCCATCACCATTGTTCGGTTCGGAATAAGCTATGAGGCAGCTAACTGTATAGTCTTTCATACAGCTTCTACCTGAGGACTGAAAACGACTTTAAATATGAGAAACTTTGCTCACTGTGTAGTAACAACAGTTACTACTCATAACTGGCGAATATTGTACTACCCCAATACTTGGTTTCCAAGTCATTTTAGTCTAACTCAATTGAGCTTGAGGTTGAGAGACAGAGTGTAGGTGTGAGAATTGCATGACTTGATATGGCAAATTGTCTGTGGGGATGGGCTTATTTTTCTTCTGACTACGGAACACAGTATCCCCCAACTATCTGCTATCAGACCTATTGCAACTTTCACCAGAATATTTTCTTTATTTTATCAATATATCACCAACAAGATACCTCTCTGTATACAGATGATTTGAATATAGAATCAGGATCAGGTTGCGACTTTTGTCATCCGTGCGGACATAAAATTGCATATTTTTGGAAGCGGAAATTGTAACGCAATGTTGAGGAGAATTGCATGCAATAAGAATGAAGATTGTTATTCGCAGCGCCATCCCCAGGATACAGCAGTGACATATAGTAATTCGTTTTCTGGCTTTGCCACAATATCAGCAAAGCAATGCAGCACTTTAGTTATACAAACAGTTAAAATACTGCTTGAATGTCTAGCCTATAGGATGCCCTCTATGGTGGGTTACAGCTTACACAGTTATTTTGGAAAATAAGCAGGCAGATATAATTATGTTGAATGCGGCCAATGGCTTACCCCTTCTGGAGAACTCTATTACACTGCCAGTCACGTTTCAGAAACAGTCCACTGGCACGTATTTATTTGCGCAGTGACAACGCTGTAATTCAGCTAAGGTAGATAGGCGTAACTATCGGTTGATGCCAAAAGTTGGGACAGATCTGTAAACTGTCGCAGCAACTCTGACACAGTTTCATTTAAGTCACGGCCTTTTTCTGCCCTGTGTAGCTGATCTGGATACAGAGATACGGATATATGTGAATGTAGCCCGTAAGGCCATTATGTTATTCTAACCAATTATTTTTAGATTTCCCTTCCTTTCCCTCCTGAGAAAAAAATTCCACCCAAATTCATCTGAATACGGCGGTGGTTTAGAATTACCTGAAGTACAAATTTTTTTAAACGACGTACCGGCTATGGCATTAATAGACACGGGAACACAAAGTGGTGTTTTGGGGAAACTTTTTCATGGAGAATTTCCGCCGTTATAGTTTATACAACATCGAAGGTGCAGCGGTGATTACAGGCCAAGGATAAGGGGGGTTTGCATTAGAAATTTGCCAATATACATGCAGGTAAAATTTAAGCAACTAAAAATTACTTTATTCGTAATTAAAAATTTGCAAGCTAATGGTATGGACTTCCTCTGGTCAGAGGAAATAAGAATAAATTTTCAAGAACACACCACCACGCTTCATATAGCGAAGAAGAAATCTAAGGAAGTTAAGCTTCCAGCGCTGGAGTTAAGCAACTTGAAACATGACGAAAAAGAAAATATTCAAGACGTGGCAAAATAATTTTCAGAACTTTTCAGTGGCCAGCTAGGTCTGTCTCAGGAGGTAAACTACTCGACTGATGTTGGGGATAGTTTACGCTGTAGGGCGTAGCCCTATAGGTATAATAGAGAGAACGAAGTGATAATTGAAGAACAAGTTAAAAATAAAAGAATAGTGTCTTCTAGTCGTCCGCTACCAAGCCCAGTCGTATTATGTCGTAAGGAAAATAATTTACTCCCTCCCGAAAGTGAAGCATGGCGTTTTGCCATGATTTATTTTCGGACTGTAGAAAATTAAATAATATTACAAAGTATCCAGTTTACCCATTACCGATAGGAAATAATTAGACAAATAAATTCCACGAGATGTATGACAGCGTTAGATCTCAATTCTGGGGATTTGGGAATCAGAATGAAACCGGAGAATTTTGGTAAGACGAAAAAAAAATTTGTCGCTTGTGAATTTTTACGTATGCCATTCGGTTTATGTGGTTCCTCCGACACTTTTCTAGGAGCTATGGACCTTATTCTTCGGCCAATACTCGGAAAATCCACTTTCATCTATCTAGATGATATAATCATTACAAATAATACGATAGACGAACACACAAAACATTTAACGGAAATCTTTGCACTGCTACAAGTTTGCTGTTTTAAAAGATGCTGTTTTAGATGCTGTTTTAACAGTGAATCCTAATAAATGTAAATTCATGACAAAGGAACTGAAATATTTAGGATATAAAATCTCCGCTAAAGGTATCGAAACTGAAGATTCTAAAAATATCGTCATTAAAAACTACCCTCCGCCAAATACCGCGAAAAAACTTGCATCATTTCTTGGAATGTGCTCGTATCATTTACCAATAATTTTGCACATATAGCTAAGCCTATCTAAAAAGGAAAAAGTCAAAATGTTGTTGGTCGGCGGAAGCCAATACTGCGTTTGAAAAGTTAAAAGCGGCTTTAATTTCGACAATACTGCTGAAGGTTCCTGACCCAGCAGATCAGCCAGAAATATCTGCAGCTGCATCAAACTTTGCCGTAGAAACCGTTTTATCCAAAGCTAGATAGCCAGTAGCTTTCTTTAGTAAAACGTTGAACTCTACATAAAGGAGTTATATAGCGACAGAACGTGAAACACTATCTGTCTTACTGGGCGTACAAAAATTCCGTGTATATTTCGGAAAGCAACCCCTAACAGCCTATGCTGATCATGCTGCTGTTCTTCGACTTTACTCAGGTAAAGACTTGTCACCTTGATTGATAAGGTAAGCACTGAAACTGCAGGAATATAATTTACTATTTAAACATTTACCCGGTAAAGAAAATATTGTCGTGGATGCTCTTTCTCGCATTAAATTAGATGAACAGGGGAATCAAGTTAAACGCACAATGTTAACTTCAAAAGTCCTAGACTCTTATCACTGAAGTAAAAGCGGATCCAGAATTTAAAAACAATTATGCGTACCTGCAACATCCAGATAACTTTGAGCAACCAGATTTAATAGCCATTAGAAAAAGAGCCACCGTTTACGAAATTACCGATAATTTCTTATTTTATTCAAAAGTTATTAATGAAAATAATAAGCTAAAGGCCGTCATCCCATCGAGTTTGAGACTGAGCATCTTACAAGCGTTACATGATGCACCGATTTTCCAGTCATCTCGGAATCAAAAAGTCTATTAAACGTGTTTGACAGGAGGTATTTGTAATTGCCGGAAATTATTAAGGAGTATAGTATGGCAGGTCCTGCTATATCTGCCAAACAGTGAACGATGTTAAATTACGTGCCGGCCGGATACCTAAATAACATTAAAGCTACTTTCCCCAATGAAATGCTGGGGGTCGATCTCTTACGGCCTTATCCGAAAAACGATAAGAATAAACACTGTTACTTACTTGTAATCGTAGATAATTTCAGCAAATGGGTAGAAATATTTCCCATGCATAGGGCTACCGCCAAAGTAGTCCCAGATTCCCTTCTAAATAAATTAATTTTAAAAGCTCAGCATTAAAAATAATATCAGATAACGGTCCCCAGTTTGTTAGTCAGATATTTCATGATCTATATGCAGGGTTTAGCATGCGCCACTTGAAGATAGTCCCTTAGCCTACAATCTAATACTACAGAAAGAGTCAATCGCAATATCGTTAAGATCATTCGTAGTTTTGTGAAAAATTAACACAGACATCGGGATGATTCGTTTGATCAGCTCTCGTCTGCATTACGCACAATGATACACGATACGACTGGAAAGCCCTGTGCTGAATTATTTCTAGGAAGAAAAATAATGGTGCACCTTCATAAACTATCTTCATGCAAAATAGTGCTCCAGAGTTTCAGATGTCGGATATAAAGAAATTGTCGATGAGGCCATAAAATCTTTTGAC
This sequence comes from Stegodyphus mimosarum, assembly GCA_000611955.2. NCBI lineage: Eukaryota > Metazoa > Arthropoda > Arachnida > Araneae > Eresidae > Stegodyphus > Stegodyphus mimosarum. Next base: position 427,968 of record KK114318.1, read on the forward strand.
AGGGCATGAAGTAAGCAAAAATTGTACTATGACAAAAGGCGGATGCAAGGAAATTTTAAAGGAAGGAAAGAAGTGATAAATCTGAAACACAACGTATCCTGCGTTCTCGATGCAAAAATAGCAAAGTTCTGCCCAAACTTTGAGGGTTTTTCATTATTCAAAGTGTTAGAAAAACCACGGTAATTCCTAAAAATGCTAATGCCGAAGAATCAAAAGCCAATATACATCAGATAAAAAATACTACGATCGTGGTGAAATGACACTTTTTAATGATTTATTGCAGTTTCAATGATGCCGATGCTAATAAATCTCCGAACCAAGTACAACTAGGATGTAAGAGGAAAAGGAAGCAAGTGAAGGGGCCAGGGGAAGGAGCTAGTGAGAAATAGCCCTCAAGGCCGGTCAACAAACAGCCAGAGTTCTACCAGAGCTCGACGGAAGGAAAGCAGCAGCTCTCTACGAAGGAGCCACGATGCCCAGATTTTCACCAACTGTCAGGAAATAGAATCAACCGCATCCGCGAAAGACACAAACGGCGGATTCCCCGGTAAGCGGCAGAAGCTGGATGATGGGGAGCAGGCAACCGAACGGACGGAATTTCACCGCAGTCCACGGACAGTATGTCCTTAGGGAAGGAAAAAAAACACCTCCGGAGAATACTTTCTCTAAGAAATCAAGACGGATAGACGAGCGCGCTAGGAAAAGGAAGTTCTAACCCGTGCCTGATGAACAAAGAAAACCCAGATGTCAGCGGGTAGCAACTACAAGAACATTTCCATCTTGGAATGACTTTGTGCCTAAACGCATGACGGACTACGCCATTCAAAGAGATAAGTAAAATTTGATTTCCTTTTCAAGTATTCAGTAGTGTTACGTCTAAAATACGCAAAGTGCTTGTTGAGAGTTATTTAATTGTTTTTGCCGCAAGCGAGGATTTCCTAGCTGCAGCAGCAAATAGCTGAGAATTCTGTTTTGTACCAAACTATTGTTCGCTTCAAGAATTACGCTGTTTAGTCGAGAGAATGTTTTTATGCAATTTGGAATTGCATTTTCGTGAATTGTATTTTCGAATTGGTTCTAAAAGACCAACCATTTACACGAATCTCCGTAATAAGTTTCTATTTGCAGGCTTGATATTTTAAATCATTTTATAAACGAGACAAACAAAGATTGGGAAAGTTGTGTCGAAATATGCAACGTTGGTGTTCGTATAATGTCTAGAAGATGTCAAAGTATACAAGCACTTGTGAAACAAAAATCACCATTATGCATCTGGATATATTGCATGATCGACAGAGAAGCTCTGGCTCCCAAAGAAATGAATGACCAAGAAATGGTTTGAATATTGTTTCAAAGACAGTTGTGACCGTGGTAAATTATATAAAAATGAGACTCCAAAATCAAGAATCTTCTCTGTACTTTGTAAAGACATGGACACAGTATATTCATCATTACTATTTTATTGCGAGGCAAGATGGTTATCACATGGGAAATTTTTGTAATGTGTTTATGAATCAAGAGATGAAATTGCCACTCTTCTAGAAGAGGAAAACCGACATGAAGCTGAGAAGTTTCGTGATGTTTTATTCGTGATGAAATTGATCTACTTGGTCGGTATATTAAATAATATTAAAACCTTGAATCTTCAACTCCAAGGAGCAAATATTCATACGTTGGTAATGAGTGATAAAATTAATGCTTTTCGTGAAAAAATGAAATTGTGGAGCAGAAATTTAAAGCAAGAAAACCTAGAAATATTTGAAACTTTTATAACTTTACAAGCCAGATGGCTTACGTGGATAACTTTACAAGGCTGATGGCTTACGCGTGAAAGTTGTTTTTGAAACCATTGAAAATCATTTAGCCATGCCGACAAAGAATTTTAAAACAGTATTTTTTTACTGTCTACAACTTGATAGCAATTTACGAGTGAGTTAGGGATCCATTTCAAAATAGTCCAGAAGGTCTCTCTACTGCCGAAGAAAAAATCTTCATAAATTTCAGGTCAAGTGGCGAAATCAAGAGGCAATTTAGTAATAAATCACTTATTGAATTTTGGGCAGGGTTGGATGATGAATTTTCTGCACTGAAAACGCCATTTACTATGTCATTTACCATTATGAAACCGGATTATCTGCGGTGACTGCTCCGAAGACAAAATATAGATCTCAGTTAAAGATAGAAAAAGAAATTTGAGTGTCAATTTCTAATATTAAACTTTCCTTTGAATAACTTTGCTCTAGACGACCACCCATGGGAGTCACTAGTAATTATTAAACTTGTTCTTAATTTAGTATTGATAAATAAATTATCAAATACATTGTGTAGTACAGATACATTTATAAGTACAGTAAAATGTGTATTTTATTTTTTATTATGTCAGAGTATATGCTGTTTTGTTTCTTTTCAGTAAATTAATAACTTTTTAAATAATCATTTATTTCTGACTTTTCGATATGCTCGCCGCCCCCTCCCCCACACGTAGGGTTGTGACGCCCGCCCCATAGTTTGAGAGTCGCTGCTTTAATATGATTCCATTTCAGCCTTTTACCAAGTCTGCACGGTAAAACGTAGGAGTTACCAAAGCCTCCCCGTAAAAGTCCGAAACATATGATATGATTTTCCATTCGCAGATATATTGTATACAGTGTGTCCCAAAAAGTTTAAAATACACTTAAAGTTTTTAATTGACTGTGAAATTGATCAAAATAAATTAGGATTTAAGATTATTTCGATGGAAGTATCTTACATTTATTTTTCAAAGAATTACAAGATATAAAAATTAAAAAATGCAATATTTATGCCGTTTCACTATAAAGATCCCATGTGAATTAATGCACATTTTTGTTCATAACTACTGAAGAGATTTCAATAATACTTAAAAATGATTTTGACAAAAGATAAAAAAAAATCAAATTGATAGCTCAGAAAAAAAATAAAAGTAAAAATTATGAAATTTAGAAATTAAGAAACATGTAGTAGGTTTTTCTTTCATTTTTCTTTTTTAGTACTACCATTTTAATACTTCTTACTACCTGTTACAACAAGGTTTGAAATACAAAGTAGATCAGTTAATTTGCACAAGTACATCTGCTTAGTACCCTTCTTTGAATTGTTGCATTTTCCTGGTCTTTGTCGCCAAACTAAAGGAAGTTCTTTTACTACTTCACGTACACTTTTTACTTCTGTACTAACTTCGTCAATGTTTAAAGATTTTCTTTGCAAAATATAAACTACTTTCTTGTGTACAACGAATTTATTTTACCAAACCTAGTACTAGAAACTTTAAACTCGCTATCTTTAATATCTGTATAAATGGCTGTTACTGATTTTGGATTCATTTTCAGTCTATCAGTATCAGGTACTTTTATTTTAACTTTTTGTCTGGGATTTATGTACTTTCGGATTATTTAGTAGACGCAATCTTCATCTTCTTTGGCTGCTTCTCAAGTATTTCCTACGTCCATCGTTAAGCGTGTTTTTTTCACTTGTGTTATTGCTATCTTGCGATTCTAAACAATTGTTGATTCGAGATTAGTCCTTTATCTTCCGTATTAACCATGCATTCGATATTAATATTTATAATATTTAAAGTCCTCTTTAGTCTCCATGTTACTAAGCAAATTACGTGGCAAAACTGAGTTAGCAAGTACCAGCTTCATAGGAGAATCAAACATAGCTTCGTAAAGTGAACATTTCATCCACTTATGACATGCTTTGTTTTTCATTGCTTCAGAACATTTTAATTCATCCATGTTGCAACATATTCTTAACGTCTTGGTTCGGTCGTTCGACAAAACCTTAAGATTGGCTATGTCTGGGTTTAGGTTTAACGTGCACTATTTTTATATCACTCCACATTTCACATAAACTGTTTTTGATTTGGTTACAAAATTCCCTTCCTTTACCGGAATGGAGAAAGTTCAGGCTTCCAAAAGTTGTGAAAATATCCAGAAGGTGATAAGCTACTTCATCAGCTCTTTTACTGTGTAAATTTCGGAGTAGGACGAATTTTATAAGATGATCTAGATATACTAAAATGCATTTCATATCACGATCAGGATTGGACTGACATCTATTAGGCTTACTTGGCATCGAGAATTCCTTTCGCTATGTGAGGTGGCACTGATATAATAAAATTTATTTCGTAATTAAAACGTATTCAGAAATTATTATTAAGGGTGCGTTATTCGCCACAGAATTTTATTTAAGGGACAGTAGTCCACGTAATATGCTGCTGTAACGTCATTACAAATTTTCAGCTTTACAATTTTATGCAGCTTACTCTCTTTAGAGAATGTTTATAAACAGCTAAGGCAGGACATGCATAATGGCAAATAGCAAGCGAAGTAACGAAAAACGGGTTGCGTAGTAGAAACAGTGGTATTTATAGTAAAATGATTGTTTAAAGTGATTGGATGAGAACCATACACATTGTAAAAGCAAAAATTTATCTAACCTTAAATTAAAATTCGATTATTTACCAAAAGCTAAGAATTAGACGGCATTTGTTTAAACGTTTAATCTAAACTATGATTTTATTTGATAATACGAAATGAGGTCTGGTTATTCTTTCACTGTATACTTCTAGAAATTTAAAATTAACCGGACTTTTCAAAAGGCGATATTAAAATGATTTTCTTTTTTGCCAGGTTTTAAAGGAACAAGAAATTCTAAGGGAAATTAAGATTAATGAAATCTGTTGAAACGGATAAATGACTCAATACCTTACCATCTATCTGCCTTGCATTAAAGAAGAGAGAACTCTACAAGGCAATCATCAAATATATTAATTATCAAATATATATTTACAGACTTCTGAGACTAAGAGTACAGGCACATATAGAATATGGTGCAACATCGCTACCAACAAGATTAAGTTTATGCAGTTCTATGCAGTCCATGGTTTAATAATACAGATAGAGGTACAAGTGGGCGTGACACCAAAATTCCATTATGATTATAATTTTCATTAAGACGCCTATCACTGACCCCACATCAGAGGCTGTGTCGACTGGATTTTTTTCTTAACTCTGTCAAGCTGGACTGTGATCGTCTGGAGGCGTGGGATCTTCGATAGATCAAGATTCAGTCTCAGTGTTGATGATCAACGCACACACATGTGGAGGTGGCCAGGCAGCGGTCCGATCGAGCATGTGTCGTCGAGTCGCATGCGGCGATTAAATAAGGTGTGACAGTGTGTGAAGCGATTTGTTGGGACACACGATTATCTCTAGTCAACCTTCAAAGGATTCATATGACGACTCGCAGTTACCTGCACATCATTTTAATGCTGGTTGTACTGCCTAGGCTATCAATTTGCACAGGTGCCATTTATCAGCAAGAAATCTTTCGTCCACATACCTCGCAACTCTCCCAAAAATGTCTTCAAGAATATGACGTACTTCCGTTGCCTGCCAGGTCACCAAACCTCTCGCCAATACACCACGTATGGGGCATACTTTTTAGGCAACTGTAACTGTCCCGGAATATTGGTAAGTACCGCCCAGTGGCAATGATTATGGCATATCTTCGGCAGGTGGTCTACTTAATTCGATACCGCGCCGCGTTTCGGCTTGTATAGCTGCCAGATGTGGCTATACTACTTACTGCTTTGTGATATTTTTCATGCCATAATTTCTTAACAAAAAGATGTTTTCCTTTCTATCTGTAACCATTTTTTTATCTCCTCATACAATACGTACACGTTAAGTTCTGTGACACCAGTTCGTTTCTATCAGGGTACATATATTTTTTGCCAGAAAGTGTATATTACGTCATTTGCAAGTCAAATGTTAAAAAGTTTAATACAGAGTTTGATAATGCATAGTAAGAGAGTAGTACGCATATTAAGCACGTAACGCATACATAAGCACATAGATCATACATCAATGTACTTAGCAATACATTACAATATACACATACTAAATATGTTTTACTTATTGCAACATTTTAATCATGATAATTTTATTGAATTATCAACTTTCATGTAAAATTTTAAATCAGTCATATAATAAATTTTCCAGTTATGTAGGGTTTAATTTTTGGAAAGGGAAGTTCTATTAAAATGCGCTTTGATAGCAAAGAACTACTATCAAAAGCGCTTTGCCAAATACGCTACACACAATCGCCTGTTTCAATAGTAAATTGAAACAGGTGATACAGAAGACCTTTCACTCCAGTCGTACTAAATTGGTGATAAAGAATGAAAATAACCATTATTTATTTGGCTGTTTTGCCATAGTTGCCAAAAGAATTCCGTACGTTAAGAGTGATCCAACGATTGTGACAATAAGAGAATTATGGATGGCATACATCTTCCCCAGTGTTAATACAGGAGGCTTTGGAAGTCTCCTTAGAAGAATCTTCAATTCCATGTACTCGTTACGAAAACGACCTGGCAAGGATTTCAAAAATATGCCTACTTCTTCAGATGTTTTGTTAACGGTTGATCCCGACATAATGACCATACATATAATACATGCAAAATAAAGCAGTTTGCATGAAGAAAATATCACGTAACTTAAACTGACTTCGGTTACTGTTAAAAATCGATATTCATAACGAAATAATGTAATAAGACAGCATAAAATAACTGCAAATATTGGAAACGAAAAGATAGTGTTCATCGATTTCAGTATCACGTTTATATCTACATATAAACGAAACAAATAACTGTGCCTTTTAGAATCTTGTAGGAGACGCTTAAGCTTTTTAAAGAGCCCGACAAGAATGCAACAGGAATATATATAAGATATAGCAAGAGAACCACAAATAAGTTCTGTGTATGAAGACCGTAACCGTAGACAAAGTAACAGAAGCGTTATCAAATAATGATGCGTAGTTTCATTGAGGTAACGTTCCAAGCTATCTGTTAACAAAGCATTCTTCAGTATGCCTTTTGTTACTGCATAATTATGAGCAACAAGCCTGAATATGGTATATCCTATCATGCAAAATGTCACTATTTTCATGCGATGGTTAATTTTTGTAAAATAATCCTCAGGTAGCAGCGTTTCGCAAATTATAGAAAGTTTTCTAATAAATTCAAGAATATGGGTCCGTTTGTTATGAAGAGAATTTAGAATGAATATTTCACAGATAGTTTGGAATATCGCAGACGCTGCTAACTTTGGCTTAAACGCAGTAATTACGATTATAGTTAGAATCCAGTTAAGCGTCGTAAAAAGGATAATGAATATACTTTCCCGCACAGTTCTTGATACAGATTTAGGTTCCACCAATTTTCCATATGGTATAGTTAAACACATAATATTGGAAAATAGTAAAAATGGCCAAAAGGAATGTCTTGATGATTTCCTAGTTTCGGTTTTGTTCATCTCGTTGCAAATAACTTTCACATTTCTTCCTACTGGTACAGCATAATCCATATCACTTTGTAAATTTACGGCCAAAATCTTTCCCTTTTGCCAGTTCATTGTAAATGCTTCATTTGCTTTTATAAGCTTAAATAAAAACTATTCTCTAATTATTTAATATCTGCAGTTTCGAAGAACAAGTCGAAAACATTAATACAGCAAGGCGGAAAGTGAAAGAGAAATTCAAAGACACGGTGATTTTGCAATATATGAGCTGCGTAAATGTTTGTCAAAATGACTTTCTTGGGAGCAAGCTCCCAACAACTTTGTAGGAAATCGTCAAACTACACAAAATCAGAAATCGGAAAGAATCATTTTAATATAATTTGCAAAGTGCATTTTCTAATTTCCTTAATTGACATAATATGATACGACATAAAATAAAGAATCAATTGCTGGCTTTCTTCTAAGAGAGTTTTTTTTTGTTTCTTGTATTACCAAGCAACGTAGAAACAACGCAGTTATAAATCTAGTAAGAAATATACAACAATACTATTTTTCCAGGTACTTAATGAAACGAGTTGTCATTAATCTGAAAACTGAAGACTGCAGAATGTTGGATTTTCATAGAAAGGATTTAATGCACGGCAAATAATTAGATTGTTAAGTAACACGCTAGCAAAGCTACTAAGACTATAAAATACTGTGTTGAATATTCGAAAAAAAATTAGTAGCCAAGATTTAGATACGTTGATTTTTCTTTTTTTTCTTTGTTTTTACTTTTCTTCTTTTTTCTTTCCTTTTTCTTTTTTTAAGCCAAAAGGCTTTAGCCTAGAAGTGCTATTAATTTTGTTTTGGCATTTTGCGTTGGCTCACTATAAACAGTGTTCCCTTCTCAAACTGTTGCCACCAAATATTAGAGCTCTACATTATATTTAAAGAAATTTGAAATTTTATTAATAATGAAGAATTTGCATGAATTTATGTACGTTTCTCGTCCTGTGAAAAACAATGGTAACTAGAGACTTCTAATTTTAAATAGCCTAGTCCTCCCCCGAATATGGCATCTGGAAGACCAAGTTTGGAATCCGTTTTATTATTTATTTCATAATTTGTGAAACATTAATGAGTTTTTGATTAACAAACTCAAGGATTTCAAAGGGAGCAATAGCAACACTATACGGAGGAAATAATTATCGACTGTGTACCGAAAATTCTAAAGATATGCTCTTTTTAAATTACACTGCTGGCCACCGTAAATGCAACACCCTGAAGGAAGCATGCAAATAACATGAAATTTATAACATGCATTAGCGGAGGTGAGATATGCAAATGATTGGAATTTCAGCGCCGACGCACAATGCGCGGGCCTGCGGCGCCGCTTCAAAGCGCTATTTAAGGCTTTAAGTTTTCAACGATTTCAAGTTCAGCAGATGTGTTTTTATTGTGCTTTTTTCAAAAAAATAACCTATCAATTATGCCTCATAGTATACAACGATCATCGTTTGATCAAACATTCGAGTTCGTCAGAGAAAGGATAGTGGCTTACCAAGAGTGTAGATTATCTTTCAGTGAAATCGGTGGTCGTGCTGCACGAAACCAAACAACTGTAATGCGGATATGTGACCGTTGGATGCAGGAGGTACGACGGATCGGCGTGTTCGAATGCATCCACCTCAGTGCACCACTTCACATGATGACAACAACATTGTGCGCATGGCAGTGACGGATTGCTCAGTCACATCACGAACTATAGCACAGCATATTCAGTCTGTTACGCATCATTCAGTGTCTGAGCGTACCATTCGACGCCGTTTAAAGCAGAGTGGTCTGTGCGCAAGACGTCCATTGCTTCGTCTACCCTTACGCCGAACCACAGACGACTGCGCCGCCAATGGTTCAATGAAAGAAGGATGTGAACGGCAGAATGGAATTGAAGTGTCTTTACTGACGAGTCACGCTTCTAGCTACAACACCACGATGGTCGGATTCGAGTCTGGAGACACCGTAGAGAGAGGATGCTGAACAGCTGCGTTATGCACCGCCACACTGGTCCTGCAGCGGGAATTATGATATGGTATGGGGTGGATATCACTCTCGCACTCCTCTAGTACACATTTCCAGTACTTTAAACAGCCAGCGCTACATCTCCGAGGTATTGGAGCTAGTTGTCCTTTTTTATCTTCAGGGCTTGCCCACAGACCTATTTCATCAGGATAATGCGCGACCACACGTGCCACGCATTGTCCAAAGGTTGTTCGTCAATCGCCAGATTGAGTTGCTTCCCTGGCCGGCTCGCTCTCCGGATCTTTCGGCGATAGAAAACGTGTGGTCCATGGTTGCTGAACGATTGATCCAGATTACATCCAAAGCTGCCAAAGTAGATCAACTTTGGCAACGTGCGGAAGCTGCTTGGTCTGCTGTACCCCAAGAACACATCCAAAGTCTCTTTGAATCAATGCCGAGGCGTGTGGCAGCGGTGATCTCTAGCAATGGCGGCTAGTCTGGCTACTGATTCTAGAAGGAACCACACTTCACAGAAATCTATAAATTTAATCATTTGATACTTGGTCAACATGTTATCTACTAAATAAATTTTGTTGTGATATCTCTTGTCTTTCTTGGGTTGCAATTTGGGTGGCTAGCAGTGTATTTTGGGATACTGCTGTTGAATTGAATTTTATGGTTTAAGTGCGAAGAACATGATATTCAATAAATAAAGGTAACACGACGTTAAAAAGATACCTCTTTGGACGTAATATAAAACCCGAAAGCTTTCAGAATTTTTTGGTAACTTTAAATTGAAGGAAGTAAGCAGTCTGATGAAAACCTTTGCCAAGATGATAAAATACCACATTTTGCAAGGAGTATATTTGGCATATTTATTATAAGAGCCACTGGCTGTATTTGACTTTCAGAGAGGTTGGTTTATTATTTAAATTAGATATTAAATCTTATTTTTTATGGAAATCGAAATCTTACAAACTAAATTATGTTTCCGTGTTGTAAGGAGTTGACAGATGCAATGAAGTGGCGTATTTAACTTATTTGATATTCTAGGCTGTACGCAAATAAGTTGCAAGGTAATTTGCTTGAGAAACGGGAAAAAAGGATAAAACAATCTCCCTTTCCTCCGCCAAAACGAATGATAAATAAAGTCTGTTAAAGTTTCTATCAGTAAATCGGATGTTAAAGTTACCAGAGTTTTTTTAATACATCGTGAAGTTTTTATGTAAGGAAAAGAGTCTTGTTGCCTCCGTCCGCAGCTGACTGTTCCAAGCTGATTGCTCTCAAATTTGGTAGTGGAAAATCTGGCTACCAGTTTTTTGATCTCTCCGCAGAGAAGTAAGAATACTCTTACACAGCGAATGGAAAAAATTTGGTTTCGGCAAAGCTGAAAATACAAGGGAGAAGATTCCGTCTTTTTTCACTAAACCTAGCTCTTCCTCTGGAGCTGCGTTTACTATTTTTTGTTTAAGATTTTCTCTCCGCGGGGGGCAAATTTTCTGCATTCGTATTTGTTCGAATGAGACTCTCGATCAGCGTAAGCAACCCGATTGTTTGCGGGCATAACGTTGAGGGGTTTTGGAATTCCATGAGAATTCCCAGTTTCATAGAATGTCAAGCTCTGATTTGGTACGTGATACGAAGTGGTCGGTGACAGGCAATCGGTGCATAGCAATACATGGATGGGTATAAACAGGATGGATGTGAACTTTCAACGAAGGACTCCCACGTTTCATTTTTTGCCAGGAACAAAACAATGTACTTCTTCGGACCACAGCGAAACGAAATAAAGATTTCAGAACGGTACGTGATTATATGTCACGTTCAGCTTTCCTGAGAATTGCTAAGTGGTCGTTAGAAAATAATGTTCCCGGGAATTTCGAAGTGGTCTTTTGAAATAGCTGAAAACGTTATAACTTGTAAAGGATATGTGACTTACACTCAATTTTTATTGAAACAGTCACAAAACAGCTAAAGGCCTGGATTAAATCTCTTACTAAACTTTTAAATTAACACATGCAGGACTGGCATCTTGCAAACCCAGTCACCGATTGTTGTGTGATTTAATCTAAAATTAAATATTAAAGCAAAATTTAAAGTAAGTAAAGCCAGAATTAAAAATTAAATTCCTATTCCGCTTTAGCTCACATTTTTTCAAGTTCGCGAGCAACACGGCTATAAAAAAGATTAAAGTTGATTTCAGTAATTCTAAGGTCTGGACGGAAAATATCATGAGGGTCAAAGATGATGTTAAGATCTCACTCTTAAATTTAAAGAACTCTATTCTTAAATTAATTTAGGTAATTAATTTGGAAGTCAAACAGCAAAAAATCGGCATTATGTTTTCAAATTTTCACAGGACTAGTTTCGATGGTTTTACAGAATATCACCCTCAGCTGTCAAAGTGAAAATACTGAAAAATTTGATTATTTGTCATTTGTACTTTGGCAGCTGAGGCTGTTGGTTCGGTAAAACCCTCGAAACTGGTCATGGGAATATTTACAAATATAACGGATTTTTGCTTTTTGATTTCTAAATTAATATTTGTTCGGCGTGTTATTTTACCTTTATTATGTGTTAATTAATTTGAATCCTTCTGAGAGCCATCAAAGTGACAATAAGGATGAAATGTCAAGATATTGGGCTGTTTAACATTAAACGTTATGACTTAAATTAACTGAAGCTGGCTGTTTCCGGAAATGCGCTATAAAGTTTTGAACGACTAGCAGGAACACTGTAATTTATGTCTCGGTAGCGGTGTAATTTCTTTCAGTTTGGCTGAGGTGTTTACTAAAATAGGTTTACCAATTTATCCTCTTACATACGCATATCCTCTTACTGCGAAATCAGACGCATCTAAAATTATCTCTAATTGATATAATGCCGCTTTTAGCTTCTCAAGCTCCACTGACTTTTTCAAGTTTAACATAGTGTCTGTATTCTGTGCAAAATCATTAACAAACATCCTGTAATATTAGCAAAAGCTCCAAAACGATTCTAGATTCCTTGCCGTATTCCGCGGCGTGTATTTTCGAATTTCAATAATCATCGATTTGTCTACCGCAAATTCTGTGATATTTTGTACCACAGGTAATGAAGTTCTTTGGTCACAAATTTGAATTTGAAGGCATTCCCTTTTAAACACGCTTTCTTTAGAACCGTAAAACTTCAAGAAAATCCTCGATATGCTCATAACTCTTATTACTAATGGCTATTGCACCTAATTATGTGAATGTTGATCTGCATAGTACGAGCTTTAGGATTATATATATGGCTCCCTGGAATGTAGCGGAAACACAACGGTTTAAGCAGAAGGGCAGTTTTAGAAATGCATACACCCTGGATTTGGTGATTAATGCCGTTATCAGGATGTCCTCAGTCCTATGCTTACGTAGAAGTACAAATGCAGAATTGTGACATATTGATTGGATTTTACTTTTTTGTTAATTTTATCAATAGTTGGTGGGAGGTAAATTAGATAATTTGTTATAGAATTTAATTTTTTAGAATCAACTATAAAAGGAAATATTAATGATCGATAGGAGGTAGATTATTCTTCTACGATAAAAATCTACACATAAGCGGGGGTAGGGAGGATTTATGGATATTTTTATCTTAATGTTAAGCACTTCTATATGTTTTTCTTTTATTTCTTTTTTCACCTTATCGTACCGGCAGGGTTATGCTTCATACAGGGATTTTTTCCTGTAGATTTGTCACATGTAACTTGATGTATTAGTCCCAGGGTCTCCTCAATTAGCGTCGAAATATTACTTAAAGATTTCAAAAAACCCTTCTTTTTTTCCTAGCGGTAGGTCGTATAGGTACACAGCCTGGTGATTCTGCTTTTCTTCCCTTCAAATCATTAATTAGTAGCTGTTTCGCCTTCTGTTGAAAATCAATGAGCAGATTTGCTGATTTTAAAAATCCGACCTCGCTATCAGATTGCGTTGCATATATCTTACAGCATAAAGAAACACTCTTTGCTTTTCATTTTAATTCTGTACTCTCAAAAGCACACAGCCTATATATTCGAAATATTGACTCTGAGTCATCGTAACTTTCTTCTTTACGACTTAATAAACATTCACTAAGAGGTTTCTCCGCTAAGAAGTTAATGTGCCCTCCTTTCAACGTAAGACACTTTAATTAACTTTCACGTAAGACAATTCGAATTTTTTTAAACATACCTATTTAAGCGTTTTTCAGAGCCTTTTGAGGTCAACGTTCGGACCTTCAATGCCCATTATTAGTTTAAACAGTGTGCATTATTGTTTTTATCATTACAATTTTCGCTTTCTGTCGAAACGCCGTTTCATATATCCTTGGCTGTCACCACCTTTTATCTAGAAATTTATTCTGCCGGTATGGTGCGCTTATTCTCTTGCCAAATTTACAATTTTCCTTTGCACGAATCTATTCTATCATCCATATTCTCGCGTCACTTTCAGTCACCATCCGGCTCTCATATTTCAAACCAGCTCAAATATGTCTTCCCCATACCGTGATTTCTCAACTAAACAAAATCTTGCTTTATGTAGTTGCAACCTTGATTTAGTTAACTAGTACCTGATTATTAATGAACAATTCCAACTCTGATGGAGTCCTGCCGCTCACTGTGGGAAATGTTTTCGCTAATGTCTCTTTAAATTACGCGTCACACAGCTAGGTTCAGAGAAAAAAAAACTTTTCCGATTTTCGCGATTCCTTTGAACCAACTCAAAGCCTAGTCCTACAGAACAGACGTTGTTACGGCAAATGTTTTTTGTTCGCCTACTGAACACCAAAGAAAGTGTTTCTCGAGGCCCTTTCGAAGTCCAAGGACTTCCGTCAAAATGAAATCTCAATATCTTCACCAAAGCTGACGGCTGGCTTCTTCGAAGTTCGCATGGTATCCGTTATATCTCCAAACCCTTCCATCGGGCTTGCTTTATTTCTACCATTTGTAATGTAGCAGTATTCAAGCTGAAAGTTTCCGAATCCTCAGGCATCTTTTGGTCATGTTAAGCGACATTATACGGATGGAATTTAATTGAATTCAAATATCCATCGCTCCACCAAACGACAAATTTGAATTCAAATACTCATCACCCCACCTTAGAGAAACAACTATAACACAAGTGAAGGTTTAAAATAATCCTTTTTATTAAATGTTTATAAATATTCGCTCTACTCGTGCGTTATATAATCAGTCGCCGCTGCTTGCAGGATTTAAACTAAAATAAAATGTTGAAGTGAAAGTTGAAGTAAATGACGCAGTAAATCAATAGATTTCTAACATAATTTCTGAGGTTTGGGAAAAACCTTAGTATTATCGACTTTCCTCGAGGTACAATTCTATATATAATATGTTACGTAAGTCCCTGTAATAAACATGATAGTTTTCTACCTAAAAATACATGTAATTATGTGTGCCAGCGTTGAAAAGGCAGTTAACTGAAATTGACTTTTAACATGCCGCACTGTGATCCAGGAATAAAAGACACAACCAATTCGTGTAATTCACATTAGAAAGCACCCATTAACACACCGTAAAAAATTTCTCTCTATGATATCCTGGATGTTCCATTTTTGGAACACTGGCATGTAACGCAGTCTTTTCTCTTTTTTTTCACTTCATGAAAACAAAGCGATGTACAATAAACGTTTAAAATATTATGCTGTAGTAACTGTTTGCTGAAACATCTGATATGAAATTAGTAAAATTTAAGTAAAACTCATTACGAGTATCACAAAGAATATAAAGCATTCTAAAACACTATTTTATTTTGGAATCCTCTTCACCAGTTTCTCAGTGTCCATGATACTGTGGGAAGCAATGTACCTGAAGCCTGTTTTTGCATTCAAAATACATGTTTGTAGTGTTTTTTGGCACACTATACAAGTCCATGTGATGATGTAGCTATATAATGTGCATCTGAGGGTTTTGTAGTTGTCGACTGATGGGCAAGGGCTCCAGCTATAACGTAAATTTTAGGTTTCCCTAGAAGCAAATTCAAAGTAATTTCTCTTCTAAAATTCACATGAGTCATTTCAAATGTGGTGTATTTGTGTACATCAGTGTGTAAGATCCACCCAGCAGCCACAGCCATATGCAATGATAAATAAATTCGCAACCATTTTTTGTCGATAACTTCAAAGAAGTCGGTCCAGCAGGTATACTCTATCCATTCCTCACTAATATAATTTTATTAAGTAAGGTTGGGGAACATCAACTTTCTTCTTTTGAGCTCAGACTCTTTTTGCTCTTCTTAATGGTTCGCGAGTGATCAAATTGGATCCAATAGTTACAACAGAACTATCTTTTGAACGGCACACATAAACTTCTGCATCGCATCGGTAATCAAATTTTCCACGTTGAAAATTCGACATTTTTGTTTGCTCTTTTAAGAGGGTATTGTTTCATTCTAGAATTTCGTACTGTGCTGATTGCCTTAAGGCCTCTGTTAGATAAATCTTTCAGCAGACAGTGCGATGTAAAAGAGTTATCGAAAAATACTTTGTGTTTCTCTGGATTGTCAATAAAAGATAATTGCTTGGCGTCAACTTTTGATCCAAGGTGCAAATTTTCATTTTTCAAACTTTTCCACCGTAGATTAGATATATCATAAGGATAACCATTTGTTGAGCAAAGCATCTAAACTTTGGAATGAAGGCGAATTGATTTTCCACGTATGAACATCTTAGCAGAATGATGTCCATAACACGGAACCATGGATTCATCGCTACTCAGATTTTCATAGAAAAATCCAAACTGACGAAAGGGTTTTGCACTCTCTTCATAAAAGGGAGAAATTTGAAGCACAGGTGGTCATTTACAATAACAACAACAAAAAAAGAAAAGGCTAGCAGGTATCGGAGCTCAAAACAGGGAAATGCAGCCGAAACCAATTACTTCTTCTTCTTAAAGAGAGAGATGAGACCCCCCCCTCCAGTGTTTTCATCAATCCTTTCTTCGGAAATTAATGACACATATTTAATGCCTCTCAAAAGGAACAAATTTACGGGATATGGATTCTGAATATATTTAAATCTAATAAAGAAAAATACACGTGTGATATGTGTATACCCTTATATGCCAATGTTCCTTTTTTGGAACAGTTTTATAGAATCGTGAGAGAGTATTTCTTGTTATTATTTCAATTTCTTTTATTAATTTATTAAACTTGTCCTCTGCAAGTAGGACTGCGTTACATGCCAATATTCCACTTGTCCTTCGATGAGGAAATATTTGGGTGGATTTGAATTTTTAAGAATTTTATGGAATTTTTTTTCTTAAGTACTGTAAAAATTGTAAAAGAGGCCGGTTTTTAGAAATTTTTTTTGCTGAAATATTCATATTTAAAAAATGCAATTTATGTCAAAAAAGCAGTTATATTTTCTATAATAAACCGTAAGTTTTTTTAACTGGGACTTTTGAAAAAATATTAAACATGGTGTTCCAAAAAAAGGAACATTGGCATGTAAAAGGTTGATCATATTGATAATGATGATTACCTTAACTCTGTGACAGTTGTTGTAAATTATGGCATTTTTACAGCGACGGCTTTCAATTCGCATTGCTCGAAATAGACGATATCATTTCAGCTACGTAATGTAATTTTTAGACGTTCTGATATGACAAAAAATTTGGAACGTAAAAGATGAACCGTCATTGTCGAAAACCGATTTTTATTTGAATAATCTGAGTGATAATGCGTCCTTGAGATTAAAAAATATTTGATGTGTACACCGCATGACTTCCTTGTACAGAATATTGCATTATACGCAATTTTTGCTGCATTTCATTTAAACTTACTTCCTTGAATTTCATCAGACATATGTTTCTCATTCACGTAATTCAGTTCTCACTTGATGACAAGGCAAAAATACATAAAGCATCAAAACATCTTTATTAAAAATTGAAAATATAGAAAAACATAAATACAGTTAAAGCCATTTTGAAGAACGATTTTTGCAATTGTAATTAGAGTTTCTATACAAAACCAAGCAATTCGGCCAGCGGACAAGAAGAGGTATTTTTCAGTGTACAAAACTAACTTTACTTTTGGTCTCACTCGGCAAAAAGACTCGGCAAAAGACTGACTTAATTTATTGTGGACTCTATTCCGAGGCAGTGTATGGAATAACTTAATTTATTAAGTTATTCCATATACGATAGTTCCAGAATGGATTAAGCATAATTTAATTCGCAATAATGAAAGAAGATGTTATCTTCGTTGTTGCGAAGCTTAGTTTCTCCAGATTGGCCAAGAATCCACTGTACTTCTAAGTTTCAAATGTAAAGAAATACGGCTGCTATGGAAAAAAAGTTCATGTGTACACAACGTGACTTCGTTGTACGGAGTATTAAATTATAGGCATTTTTCCTGCATTTCATTTAAACTTATTGAATTGAATCGATACTGTTGGAGTTATTTTTCTACTTTAAAGTTTTCAATGTTCAATACACATGAAAGTCAAGAATATGAAAACACAACTTTAAATCATATTACTATAATAAATACTGCAAGGGTGTAAAATTTGGTGACAGACATAGAAAAAACAACATTTAGTCAGTTAAACCAGTGTTCTAATATAACATTAAATACCAGAACGATAATACTCCAACAGTAAATTACAAACAAGCGTTGTTTTTAGATTTGGGCTAAAACCCGCTCAAGTTTTAATTCAATTTATTCGGTCCAGTGTTCTAAATTATAAGTGAAAACATACAAGTTAAGTTAAATTAAATTTTCATTTATTAGAGGTTAACAAAACTAGCAACAATATAACATTATATGGTGGTGGTACAAGAGTCGAAGTGAGAAAACATTGAAAACATACCGACAGGGGTATATCGTATGAAAATCACAATTTCTCGTCCATTGCCTGCCCTCGGTAGGAGCTACTATATTACATTTTATGTATATAATGTAATATAGTAGCTCCTACCGAGGGCGGTTGAAAACATAAATTGTCAGTCATATTTTATTTAGAAGATAAAAAGAAAAAAACAAGTTAGTAGTGGGAATTATTCTTGAGACATCCGCCCCTTTTCTATCTGGGCTTCCTCCTTTCTGCGTCGTCGGTGGTTTTCTCTCGGTAAGTTTCGTCATCGTTCTAAATAGCGCAGACAGAGTACTCGAGACCGAGCTACTCGTTTTCTTCTGGCGCAAAACTTCAGGAGTCTCTCTCTCCCCCCCGTCGATCGCTGCAAACCCTTTTTCTTCTCCTCGCCAGCCCCTCGTTTGGCGATCTGAGACGGTCCAAATCCAGCCAAGAGCATGGCAACCCTAGGAGCGGAATCAAACTGAAAGGTGATGGCAAGGGGGTTGGTTAGACATAAGTTTCGAATAATCGCTGATTTTTCCTAACTTACAAGCGAACCACCAGGGTCATCAACCTGACATAGCAGAAACTAGCCTCTTTCAGGGTGCCATTTTAACATGGTGAACGCCTGTCAGAATGCGAATCACCAGTACCCCTAAACCTTGGCGTGGCGTAGCTGCATACAAAACAAGCTAATTCATCAGGGTGCAGATTTCGCTCTTGACGAAAGATATTTTCCAGATCACTGTCTGGAGAATTCTACTCCAAGTAAACGTCAAAACAAAGTCGTAAATCTTGATTCGCAAATGCAAAGTAAAAGTTTTTTAGAAAAGAATGAAGAATTTGTTTTTAAATACCAAATTAATAAAAGACCGAAGAAAATTTCTTCAATTGAAATATAATAATTACATAGAAAAAAATTTATGTTTTCTACAACACCAAAAACGACCTTACCACCAGAGTCAGAAAATATGGATTCCAGCTTTACCAAAAAGAGGGGTACATTAACAAAATCACATTAAACTTTAAACACCAACTTGTTTAAGGCAAATAACTTTAAAAGTTTTTTAAGTTAACCAAACTACCTTAAGAAAAGAAGAAAAAATAATTACTCAAGCAACTTAAATTCAGAGTTAACCAAAACTGCCAAAAATTAAATGAAAACAATTACTTTTCAACAAGGGAAAAAAAATTTAAGATCAACTACAAAATAAAAAACAAATTAATAACTTTAATAAGTCTGATAACAAAATTAAGATAAATCATTACAATTAAGATATTTTAATTCAGCAACTGAAGTATAGCTAAGTATGTATTACATAACAATACTTCGTCGATAATGCATAAACCACATCAAAATAAATGTACTCTTTAAAATTTACTACATTTATTCACCATAGAAACACTCTGGCGCTAGATTAACGTCAGAGAATTACAGCAAATTCATGTTACAACTAAGAATGCACAGAAATTATATCACATGAAAAATTCTCTAATTGTTGCCATATGTTCCCTTCAAATACTATAATAAATATAAAACCGCATATAAAAGAAGTTAAACAAATCCAGAAAGAGTTTTCGAGAAACGATTCATTACCTAATGCGCCTCCACTACTCGTAAACATCCTCCTGTATCCGAGACAGACTGGTGACAATATTTGCTACAAATTCGAAGCACTTATTTCTTCGAATTCCATTGGAGATATATTTCTCATTCAATTAATTCAGTTCGTATTTCACGGCAAGGCAAAAATACAGGAAAACTCAATATATTTTCATTAAAAAAATTTAAAGATATAGAAAAACACAAAGTACCAAATATAATTGAAACAATTATAAAAACAATTTTTGCAATTAAAATCAGTGTTTCTATTCAAAAACAAGCGATTCGGCCAGTTGGCAAAAAGGTAGATTTTTCGATACGCAAAACTAAAAGCTTTCCTTCGGTCCCACTCGGCAAAAAGGACACTGAAGGTGTGGAGAAATAATTAATTCACTATTTGGGTAAGATTCAAATGCAAACAAATATGGCTGCAGTGGTAAAAAAATTCTTAGCCGCAATTAAACAAACAAGCTTTAAATTGTTGATAATTCTACATTATTGCATGCAGATTAATAAAGCATAAAAACCTAAACCGGGAGATAAGAAAAAATAATTCAATAATTTAAAGCAACAGATGCACAATTTACCAAATATAAGAATAAAAATACTTAGCTCATTGAGCTGAGTAACAGAGGGGGTATATATATATATATGTATATTTATGTACTTTTGGTGTAAGCACTGAAACCAAAAAGGGAGGTGCACAGCTACATATTATAGCATTCCTATATACAAAATTTCAGCGTTATGAGGGTACTCGTTTTCGAGTTATGCGAGATACATACATACAAACGTATATAAGTGCGTATGTAAGTACCGACTCCACAAAAAAATCTTTTCTGAATCCATTTTAAATCAGTTTTATAAGGCATTTGGGGAGAAGGAGGCCTTTATTCTGTCCTAACATAGAGATGTCACTCTAAAACATCCTTAAATTGCATTCGATAGTGGTCAAAATGGATATTTTCATTGAAATATGATACCCGGAATTTTTTGTGATTAAAATACTTCCTTTACTTCGTACAAGGAAGTAAAAAGATATAAATAAAAAATATTCAAATGAAGTGTATATTAAATAAACTTATAAAATAATTAATGAGAATGTTAAGACCTTATTTTGTGCTAATGAATAATTTTTATTTCAAGAAACTTAACCTTTCCCTTCTGATTTCGTTTACTTCCCAAATACAAATTTAATAACATACATGCAAAATTTCAGTGAGTTCGGAAATAGCATTTAAGTAACAGAATTGAAATCTTGGTAGTAGAAGAGTTAGTTACCAAGAGAGAGGGAGTACGCTGAACACGAGTTTATGCCTCTTTAGCTGAATATTTTCTCCAGCCATTTACGTTTAGATTATTTGATATTTTGGGATCGGGTTGGCTGTGAACAGCCGAAAATCTGATTTAGTTTTACATAGAAGGCCAGTTGTGTAGTTGAGATTTGATCCATTTTGATTGTATATTCTGTTTTGTGTTAAGGTTACTTAGCCACAAGTGGTGGTTAGTTTGTGAGCAGCGAGTGTGTGCGTGTTCTGTTCAGTTTAGCTAAAATTAAAAAGGTCGTTGTAATCTTTGGCGGTAGTTATCTGTTTTTCAAGACATAGAGGGAGTTCGCTATCTTGTTTTCAGTAGGGTCTACATTTTATGCTCCCTGAACGAATAAGTGGCGCCCGAAACAGCTCTGAACTGTGGAAAAAAGTTACATTTAACCTTGCCTCTTCCACTTCAATCACACAGGTGGCTCTAATCAGTTCTGTGGACGGATTTGGATATATTGTTGACACCACGAGA
Source organism: Stegodyphus mimosarum (assembly GCA_000611955.2). NCBI lineage: Eukaryota > Metazoa > Arthropoda > Arachnida > Araneae > Eresidae > Stegodyphus > Stegodyphus mimosarum. Next base: position 449,502 of record KK114318.1, read on the forward strand.
GCTTCTATGAGGCTTCAGTACCTATTTGATGGCAAAGGGTTGACAACAGTATTTGTGGACCAACTGGAAGATCACTTTCTACTGTACTCCTTTGGAGACATCCAAAAAGTGGCTACAGCAACGTCAGTCCTCTGAGGACAAGCCTTGAACTGCTTCGTTGGGTAATTTCCGTTGGGCCGTTTCGTTGGACGTTGTCAAATTCCTAGTTGGAGATCCGAGACCAACGTACACATGAGAAACCTTCAAAGCCGCCCTTCTGAAAGGCTTTTCTATCGTAAAAAATTGTGCACTGTTGGAAGTCCAATTTTATAGCTGGTACCAGATCTCCTATAACAGGAGATCTTACAAACTTCATTGTACGAAACATTCAAGTGGTCAAATTGTTATACAGAACAAAACTGAAAGAGGAAGTACACTGGTTATTCTAAATTACAGCAAAATCACGATTACTTTAAAAGTTACATGTAGAATTTTATGAAACTTACCCACAACATACAAAATATAGTAAGGTATCAAATAACATAAAAAGAAATTACCAAACAATTATCGTAGTATAGAAATTAGCAGATGTATAAAATGAACAAATTGAAGGTGTTAGTTTAGCGTGATGCTTTCAATTATGAGGTCTATCAGTTTCATAGGAAGCGAGAGGAATTGCTCTTGCAAATCAGTTCCAAGCGCGGCAAGCGTCTGAGGGGGCGGATGAGAGCAGCTAGACGTCTCCCTGAAGCATCCCTGCTCGATAGGATTCAAGTCCGAGGATCCAGCTGGCCACTTCATGCGCATAATTGTTTCCTGTTGAAGATAATCATCTACGATGAGAGGCCTGTGTGGTCTTGGGTTGTCTTTCTATAACAGGAAAGCATCATCTATTGCCCCGGCATATGAGCGCATATAAGCGTCAAAGATGCCATCTCTATAAACCTGAGCATTCACGGTTCTCCTTGGAAAGACATGGAAGTCTCTGCGTCCACCCAAAGTCATGCCACCCCAAACACAGACACTGCCTCTTCCGTGTGCATCTCTTTCACGGATGTTTGACGGATGATAACGGGTTCCAGGTTCTCTCCATATCAAATAACGCCTGCTGTCTCTTTCTAGACGAAACAACAGCTCTCCTTTGATCAGGCGTCCAGTGGACATGTTGTCGTGCCCGCTAACCTAAGAAGAGTCGGAGTAGTGGTTCTATTAATGCGTGCACATAATGTCAAATATAGGTCATCGGCGCTCGTCATAGCATAAATAAAAATTCTATTGACCAATATGCCAGCAATCGCCTTAAATGATACGGGAGCATAGACTATTATTTTGCCCATATCAGCAATTAAACGCAATCGTTTATTCGATACCTAAGGTATATCAGTGATTGCAGCCCAAGGGATACCCTGCTCTTGCAAATGAAAGTTGTCATTCCACATGCAGATAAGAGGTGAGCAGGAAAAAATTACTTTTCCGTGGTGTAAAATTTGAAAGCAAATATAATTTTAGACATGGATTTTCTGAAGTCCGCAAGAGCTCGATTTAACTTTAAAGATACAACTATCCGTTTAGGCATGACAGAGAAAATGCGTCTAATGTTTGGTCTAGTACTGAAGCTGAATGGTCTTAAATCCGAAGAAAAGAGTAAAATAGAAACATTGGTAAGTAAGTTTGCTGATTTAATTAGCGACGACCACGGCGTGCGCACGCAGTAGACCATGCAGTGGACATTAAAACAAATTTACTGTCCAGGGTTAAACCGTACCGATATGATAAGATAAAAGAACAAATAATAGAAAGGCAAGTAGCGGAAATGTTGAAAAACAAAATTATTGTGCCTTCTAGTAGCCGTTTACAAGCCCAGTCGTGTTATGCCGTAAAACGAATGATCTTCCTCCTACTGAATTTAAAGCTTAGCTTTTCGCCATAGTTTATCGAAAGCTTAATAATACTGTAAAATATTTCGTATATCTTCTTCCCATCAAAGAGGAGATTATTAGACAAGTTAACTAAGTATATGTAAATCGTACCTCTGGCTGTTTTCAGCTTAGTATGAAGACAAAGAATCTTCACAAAACTGCATTTATCACTAAATATGGCGTATAATAATTTTTACGCATGCTATTCAGTTTATGCAGTGCCCCATCAACTTTCCAAGAGGGTCATGGACATTATTCTTCGAACTGTCCTCCGAAAATCAACATTCATTTACTTAAATGACATCATAGTTACTAGTGATTCGAGAAATGAACATGTTAAGGATTTGACGGAAGCCTTTACATTGTACAGGGTACTGGTCTGAAAGTGAAATCCAGCAAGTGTAAATTCGCGGCAAATCTCAAATTTTAGGTTATAAAATTCCCGCTAAATTTATCGAAACTTAAGATTCGAATATTATTGCAATTAAAAATTAGTCTGCAACAAAACTTGCCTCATTTTTAGGAATGCGCTCCTATTATAGGCCACCATTATGAAAAATTCCGCACATATAGCTGAGGCTCTCTTAAGATTTAAAAGAAAAAAAGCTAACTTCTGCTGCTCAGCGGAAGCCAATACGACTTTCGAAAAATTAAAAGCAAAATTAATTACAGCCTCAGTACTGAAGTTCTCTGATCCAAACGGTCAGCGTGAAATATCTGCAGATACGTCTGAATTTACCATAGGAACCGTATTATCTCTAATCGATTTTAGTAAGTCATTTAATCCTACGCACAGAAATTATACGACCACTGAGCGCGAAACACTAGCTGTCTTACTATCCGTAGAAAGTTTCGGAGCATATTTCGTAAAATTTCCCATAACGGAACCATGCTGTTATCCTTAGGCTTCCTTCAATAAAGCCTGTCGCCAAGATTGATAAGTTAGTCACTTAAACTACAAGAATATAATTTAGTATTTAAAAATTTACCGGGCAATGATAATTTGGTGGCGGATGCTCTTTCTTGCATTAAATTAAATGAATAGGCTAAACAAATTAAATGTGCGATGCTGACTTAAAAAATTTTAGACTCTCGCGATGCTATAATTTCTGAAATAAAAGCAGAACCAGAGTTTAAATATGCATATGCTTATGTACAGTATCCAGAGAACTTTGAGTATCCAGATTTAACAACCATTAGAAATAGAGGCTCTCACTGTGAAATTGTCAATTATCTGTTACTTTTTTCAAAACTTTCAAATGAAAACATTGAATTACGGCCAGTCATCCCAGCAAGTTTGAGACTTAGTGTCTTACAAGAATTACAGAATGCACCAATTTTCGGTCATTTCAGTATTAGAAAAAACTCAAACGTGTATGAGAGGTGGTATTCTTTCCAAAAGTGCAGGAAATTGTTAAACAGTATGTCAGATCTTGCCATATCTGTGAACTAATTAACGATCTGAATTAGAGACCGGCTGGATACGTAAATAGTAGTAAAGCTACTTTTACAAATAAATTACTAGGAATCGATCATTTAGGTTCAAGCCTTCCTAGTGAAAAGAATGAACACCGTTCTTTACTTGCAATTGTTCATCATTTTAGCAAATGGGTAGAAACAGTTCCCCTGAATAGTACTTCCGCCAAAATAGTTGCAGATTCATTTTTAAATAAATTGATTTTAAAATATGATACACATTTAACGATCATAACAGATAACTGTTGCCAATTCGTTAGCCAGATAGTACAAGACTTATGTGCAGGGATTGGCATATGCCACTTGAAGATGATCCCTTTTCGACCACAATCTAATGCTGCAGAGAGTGTTAATCGCAAAATAATTAAATTGTTTAAAGTTACATGGAAATCTACCACAGATATCAGGATGATTGGGAATATCAGCTCGCACTTGCTTTGCGCACAATGACCCATGCCGCAACTGGGAAAACCCAGCAGAAAAAGTTTTATGAAGGATAGATTATTTTTCAAGATTCTGGTTTGAAAGTGAAACCCATCAAGTGTAAAGTCGTGCAAAAAATTAAAATCAGATTATAAATTTTCCTCCAAAGGTATTGAAACTCAAGATTCGAAAATTATCGCAATTAAAAATTACCCTCCTCCCAAAATTGCGATCCCCTTCTCTCATTTTGGGGAATGTTCTCATATTATAAGTCCTTTATTAAAAATTCCGTCCCCGATAGACTATTTTTTACGCAAAAGCATGCTCCGGAATTTCACGTATCAGATATAAAAAATAGTCGGTGAAGTTGTTAAATACTCTGATATGGCAAGAAGTAAGCAGATATTGTATTATGTCAAAAGGCGGAGGGAAGGAGATTTTAAAGCAGGGGATAAAGGTGCAAAAGTTAAATATACGTTAACCTGTGCTCCCGAAGGAAAATTTGCGAAGTTTTTTCCAAAATTTGATGGATCATATATTATAGAATGCATTCGGGAAACAACAGTAATTCTGATAAATGCAATAGCGAACAGTCTAAAGCCAATGTCAACCAAATCAAAAAATTGTGATCGTCCTGATATGCCACTTCTTAAAACTTTATTGCAGAGCTCCAGTAATGCCGATGGAAATAAAGCTTCAAGCCAGAAACAGCCAGTTACACCCCGAAAACAGTTACGAGAAGTGGTCACTGAGATGAAGGCAAATAGGATTCCAGCCAAAGGCAACAGGTCAGAAGCGGAAAAAGACTGGTTTAGGGGGGGGACAGGCAACGCAGCTAGCATGAAGAAAATATCAGGGAAGTCCATCGACCAACCAGTGTACCGCCAGTGGTCAACGGGAAGGAATCTACATCGTTCGGCGAAAGAGCCAAGAGAGCTTTTCCGCAAGCGACTGAGTCGAGGAGTTGGAGCGAGCCGTGAAACGTACGGTACCCCAGCGGGCATACAAAGGGTGATGAATCACGAGGATACGAATCGACCCATTCCGGATGATACCTTCCCCGGCACGTCTATAAGACTAAAAGAACGAAGCGTGGAAAAAATATTGTGACCTCAGACTGAGGAGCAAGAGGCCAAAGTGTAGCCGCAATTAGTTCTTATCCATTATATAAAGAGTTTTTTGGAAACGAGAGGCGGAATACTCCAGTTCTAAAGGATTAAGTAATTGTTTTATTTTATTTTCAGGTATTCAGTGATGTTATGTCCAAACGTACACAATTTTGTTAAGATTTACCTGCATTTTTTGCTTCGAAGTTAGAGTTTTCTTAGTTGTTTCAGCAAGAAGCTGAAAATTTTTTTCTCTGAGATTTTTATCTCGCAGCAAGAAATATGCTGTTTGGTCAAGAGACTGTTTTATGCTATTTGGCGATATTGAATTGTTTAATAGCAAGTTTGCACAATTTGGACGTAAGAAAACCGAAAACATGTACACATTGTGTTTACGACTGTGTTTAATGTAATATGTATGTTTCTGAATGTAAAGTGTGTTATACGTTTGTGAAACTAATTGTAACTATATGTAGAATTTGAAAGTTTAAATTTATCTAAATTTAAAATGTAATGAAAAAAATCTGTGGGTGCGAAAAATTTAAAAGCTAGCCTAAGTAATGTTGAATGGGTAGTTAGGTTATCCGACTGAATACAAAGTTTAATTCATTTTTTAATGAACGCACTAAGATGATGTTGAGTATAGAGGGTCTGCTGAAGTCTTGTGTGTCTGAGCTTATTACCATGTAGGTTGTCGCTCAGGTGGTAAGTTTGTTGTAAAAACACCCCATTTTCACTTACGTTGAAAATTCAGTACACTCGTACGCTGGGTAGCTAGGAGTGGAAAAGTAAACTTGTAGGCAAGATCGAAAGACTTTTATTAATTGTCTACCAAATGCATGGATTATATAAAAATTTTGCTAATATATTTTTCCTTTCAGATGATGTAAGTATATTAACTGTAATTACAAGTTTATTTTATTAAATTTATTAGTAACTTGCTGTTTATTACACCATGGAAAGCGCTAATTAATTTTACTTATCACAGAGCTTTATTTGATCAAACTTATGAAGCACTTCAGTATCACGAGTGGATGAGTTGTGAAGCTCATTGAATACTGGGAGTTCGACCTGTATTTGATCCCAGGAGAAAGGCCTTGCAATATGATAGAGATTTCTTTATTGCACCATGTGTAACATGAATAGGAGACTGTTTTTCTTCCCCTTAGGCTGATAGACTTCGTGGCTTTGCCATATCCGAATAACTTAACTTATGAAACACTTGTAATTGAGTTATAATTCTAATTTATTTGCTGAAAGGGAACGGCTAAATGAAGTTTTCATGATTCACCTCCTATAGAACATCAAAAGAGATTCATTTTCTTAACAAGTCCTTCACGAATGAACTACATCTGACAGGTGTGCAGCCTTTATGTACTTTCTCTTTATTAAAAAAAAGGCGAACATCGTAAACGTAAATTTTTGCTCTGTTTTTAACCACTTTTTCTAATTCTTGAAACTTTTTTGCCAGATCTGTGCATTTGTTTTAGCTTAGAGGCATCTCCATCTTGGTTAACTTTCTTTAGCACTTTACAGCAAGAAATGAAGGAAATGTTTTGGTCATCAAGCTACTTTCTTTTCACTCAGCCGGAGAACCCTTTAGTGGCTAAAAACCGAGTCATCCTCACAGCCTTATCTACGGCCTATCTATCAACCTGCGTGATTACCGAGTCGGGAGGGATTTCAAACGGCGGGATGCTAGCCAGACAATCAGAGACGTGAGTTTTGAATTGTGTGGGAACTCCCTTCTTTCTACTGGCGTGCGGGCAACTTTTGCTCCATAATTTCTCAATTTTGAATTTTTTATGAATATTTTTGAACAATCCGCGATGTACGGAGACCGCGATAAATAAACCGTGAAGTAGCGAGGGATGACTGTACTTGCCCAGCTCGACAGCTATCAGGCCGATATATTTCTGCCATTTTTCGACAGACGCTGAAGGTATGTTTGCACGTTTCATTTCTCATTTTCTTGAACGATTTTTAATTTTCGTTTGCTTTAGTTGCAAATTTTGTTGTGCAGAGAATGAACTCTCTTTTTTCTTTCTTAACAGTTTTTCGAACTTACAATAATTTTTTTCTCTCTTTGTTTCTTACTACAGTAGACGCTCGTTTTTACGAACTCGTAGGGACTACGAAAACAGTTCGTTAAATCGAGAGTTCGTAATTTAGAAAGGCATCGGAAATTGTTAGTATTTCACATTTTAATGTTTTCGAGACAGGTTAGTGATACTATTCCATGCTTTTATTTATGTATTAGGAATTATTTTTAATAGTATTACTACTTAAGAAATGATATCCATTCTATTAAACAAACAAGAAATATAAAATATTTGTAAAACGTACCTTTATTAAGTCACTGAGCAACAAAATAATCACTTATCTTTGTCTGTTTTAAAACAACAGATTGTACAATGCAAGACTCCATCTTCTCTATATTTGTTAGCATTTCACAATTATCACTGGCCTCAAAAAATCGTCTAAGTTCTGACAAGTATTCAGCAGCTTGTTTTAAAGTCGGTCTTGGTGTTACTTCATTTTCTTCTTCTTCTTCTGGATCTGAAAGTCTCTCATTCTCGTTGATTATGCTGCTAATAATATCGTGATCCGATATTTCCTCCGTGCAGATGACATTAGAATCCACATTTAAAAAATCCTCGAATGAAAGTTCTGGCAACTGTGGATTTCTACGGCGAAGTTCATGCATGAGAACCTCATCTTCGTCGCGAGATCTATTGTCATGGATTTCTTCAGTTACGTCTGTTTCTTTAATAAAACCTGCATGTCGAAAGGCTTTAGAAATTGTTTCATCTAAAACATCATTCCATGCACTGATTGATAAATGCATTGCACCAAGAATATCAATCTGATAAGGTTGTTCCCTTTCCAAGCCAAGGATTACTCTTTGTAAGAGCACTTTCTTATATTTTCGCTTGAAACCATTGATTATCCCCTGATCCATTCGCTGTAAAACTGCAGTTGCATTTGGTGGGAGATATTCCACACGGATTGCCTGAAGCCCAGTGACTTCCATGTGTGCAGTACATTTGTCCACGATTAGAAGAATTTGCGCTTCTCTGCTGAAAAACGGTTATCTAAATCTCTCAACCATTTTTCGTAGATGTTGCCAGTCATCCAGGCCTTATTATTAGCATAATATGCAACAGGAATCTTCTGAACATTTTTGAAACACCTTGGTTTCAGATATTTTCCAATAAAGAGCAGAGGCAATTTTTGTGACCCAGTCATGTTGGCTGCAATCAAAACTGTAAGTCTCTCTTTAGCTTTATTACCTCCAACACATTTATCATCTTTGTAAGCTAATGTTCTTTCTGGCAAAATCTTAAAAAACAAAGCCGTTTCGTCCGCATTAAAAACGTCATCTGCAGCGTATTCAGAAAGAAGCAATTTCAACTTTTCTTCTTTCCATTCATTTGCTGATGACGTGTCTACTGCTGCACTTTCACCACACACTTTCCGGAAACTCAAACCATTCCGAAATTTAAATTTCTGTAACCAACCATCCGATGCTTTAAAATCTTTGATGTTTAATTTGGAAGCAAAAAAGTGTGCTTGTTCTTTAAGTACATTTCCATCAATTGGAATGTTTAAGCTTCTCATCTTTCGAAACCAAACAAGCAAAGCCCTTTCCAAATTTGGGTGTTTTGATTCTCGAAAATATTTTCGAGAGGAGGGTCCACATTCATCGTTTCCGTTTTTAGCTCCAAAGATCTTCTCTCTTGCCTTTAAAATCGTCGATAAACTATTTTTAGGAATTCCATATTTCTGAGCAATTTGTGTCTTGCTTAATATTTTTTCGTTAACTTCTTTTAAAATCTTCTTCTTTGTTTCAACAGCTAAACAAATTCGTTTCTTCATTTGCGACATAGCTCTAAGAATCTTACTTAACAAAAATTGGCCCAATCTCCCTCTCGGCTAACGGAACTTCACTGATTGAGTTGTCCAGATCAAATGACTATGACATTACAAAAAGCAACAACTCTGTTTTAGAAGCAACCCAAACTCTTTAACACGAATGGTCTCACCCCCACCCAACAACATCAGGCCGATGCTCTTCTGAGAGCCTCCCACAACAAACAACACCATAAATTTGTCCTAATTCCCCCTCTTCTCCGCCCCCTCCTTCTTTACTGTACTTCTTCGAATGTTTCGCACTTGCTGCCTCAAAACAGTTGGAGATTTTATTTGACCTTCACACTTCGTCCCAATGAAACACGCAGAAGTATGAAAACAAAGTTCGCAAAAAAACACACTTCGTCCGAATGAAACACGCAGAAGTATGAAAACAAAGTTCGCAAAAAAGAGATTTTCCTGATTTGTAGTTCGTAAATAAGAGCGCAAAATTACATTACATCTATGGGAGTGTATTCGGGACCATTCGCTAGTTCGTCAAATCGAGAGTGTTCGTAAAAAAGAGGTTCGTAAAAACGAACGTCTACTGTAGTTTACTTCTTAAACTGACTTTGTTTAGTCTTAGGTGGTTTTACTTTTGGTTCTTCTGTATAACTGTGGGTTGTTCCTTTTGGCACTATATCTGCTTCTGAAATTTATTTGAGCAATCTTTGCAACTTTGAATTTGAAATTTTTTCTGGTTTTTTCGTTTCGGACTAAAGTTAATTTTGCACGAGTTCGATCTGCCTCTGCATACGTATGACCCTTTTTTAAGTTTTAATTACGACAATTTTCCTGCTAGTTATATTCAGGGAATACCCTAACTGCATATGATTGTATCTAAATCATTTTTACCTTAAAAAATGTTTAGCGATTTTGTTTGTAAATTTTTTCGTATTTCGAATCTCAATTTGTAGTTTTGAGTATCTGTATTTATGTTATAATTTTCCTACCTTAAGGTTTACGAATACAAGTCAGGAAAAGGTCTGAGCATTTGATAGTCACTGAAAGATTTTGTAAATTGAAAATATATTTCGAAATTTATGGCCCTGAATCTCAAACTTTACAGGGGAACGAAACTAGTATTCGGAACTCATTGATCAACTTGGTTTGGGCTTGATGTTCTGTTTGAAGCGTTGAATTGAGGAGATCAATATTTATTTTTACTTTTATTTTCTTCGCAATACTTTCAATATTGTAAAATGTTTACTCGACTATCTTTGGGTGCGACTTTCTTCGAGATACATAATAGTTACAACCATCAAAGGAAAGAAACTGTAAACTTGCATTTAAGCTCCACTTTTACCTTTTTCTTAATACAATTATAAATTTTTTGCGATCTTGCAGCTATTGCGTTTTTCGTCTATTAGTTTCTGAACATTGTGCTTGTAATCTTTTAAGAAAATGTCTTCAGTCTTTTCAATTTTTGCCTATTATAGCTACGCGTATATACTTCTGCGTGAGATAATCGCAGTTAATTCTGACAAATACATTTCGTTTAAATCGAATCTGAGAAATACATATCTTTTATTAATTTACTGAAAATATATATAGATTTTAATAAAGCTAATAATTTATGTCGCCCCTAGAAAAAAACTGCACTACATGCAAAGCAAATTACTTCAAAACAGAAAATACTAATATTTCTGTGATTACAAATGAAAACTTCGTGTAACACAACATATATGTCTCGAGCGAGATATATGCCGCGTGTTTGCAAGTAGTTCTGCACTTAAATATTTGTGCTAGCCACTTACGTTTAGATTATTTGATATTTTAGTTTCGGATTGGCTGTGTGCAGCCGATAAATATAATTTAGATTGAAGCAGCAGCCAGTCGAGTAGTTCAATTTGATTCATTGTGATTGTACATAATGTGTTTACGTTGCTTAGCCACAAGTGCTGAAAAGTTTATAAGCCTTGATTAAGTGATATTCTTTTCAGTTTAGCTAAAAAAAGTTGTAAATTTCGTCGATAGTTATTAGTTTTCCAAGATATAGCGAGAATTCGCTATCTAGTTTTCAGTAGGGTCTACATTTTATGCTTTTTAATCAAATAAGACTCTACATGCTAAAAGAAGAAAATCATTTATCATATAATGCAAAGAAAAAAACAATTCTCTTTACAAAATTCATCTACAACTTGGATTAGGAATAACAAATGTGGAGGCTCGAAATAACAAAATCGATTATTGCATTGCAAAAATATATGCCATTATCTTGCAGATTTATGAAGATCGTTCCACAGTTTTATTATTCTTGATATCAAATTGTAGAAAGATTTCTTACCGGTAATTCTTTAATCTAGGGCTCCTATTAGGCTAAAAAATAAATTATTTTCCTTCGCGTTGGTCATATGCCATGAATTTTAAATAAAAGCTCGTTTTATAAAAATATTATGTTATGTATATTATTGTATGCATGTTCATACGCACATATAGCGGGTATCAATACTAATATTTTTATGCTCATTCCTTATTTTTAAATCTTTCATTTTTATACCCGGAGTATAACGCGCACCCGTAAATTTCGATCTTATTTTTTGTATTGGAAGTGCGCCTTATACGCCGAAATATATAATACATATCGAAGAACAATTTTTGAAAATCAGTAAAGCTATGGACATTTTGTTGTTAGATCCTAATAAAGCATTAACTTGATTTAAATAATCAATATACATACAATCAACAAATATATTTAGTAAGTTACGATTTTTTATCGGTTTTCTGTGAGATCAATATCCTCTTGTCTGTCAAAAATTAGATATGCTGTAAAAGAATAACACTTTTACGCGCCACTGCTAGCACTCTAATATGTTAAATTGTTAGAAATCGTTCAGGTCCATGTGTAAAAATAAAAATCATCAAAACGTAACTTAGAACTTTATGAATATTTACAGAATGTGATTTAAGAAGAAGTGCAATATTATTCAGGACAAAGAAGGGAGAAGTTTAATGTTAATGATCAAGCATATACGCGGATTAAAGAGCCGTTTCTGCAAGCTGGTCTCTAAAAGATCTTTCTGTCTGTAAAAGTAGCACACTTTGTACAGGAATTTCATGCGTTATTTTGATTATTAGATCGGCTTACGTGAAAATGAAATCTTTAAATGGTAAGCAGGAACTAGACGGTCGTTAGAAAATTAACATGAATCTCAAATAGTGATGGAAAATCAATAGCACATTGAATAAATTCAATAGATTGCTCGGTTTTGGTGGTTCAAATATAAAGTTCAATTAATTATTAAATAACTGCTTTAACGTCTTACTTTGCAGTTATTTTAAAGTTAATATAACATAATTACTTTAGCTGAAATATTAGACTAAAGTATATTTCCTTATTTTCACGAGACTTTGCGTGATACGTATATTTATGTGTTCATTTTTAACAATTATTTTGCGAGCAACTAAATACGTGTCTTCTTAATATAGTCAAACCCGTTCGTATCGAATTTGAAATTTCAATTTCGAATGTCGAATATATGAAATGTATCGATATGTAAAGGATTGATATATTTTGTAAAATAGAAATGTGATGTAGTAGATTTCTCAAACAAAACTGACCAGAATATAAAATTCAGACTTTTAAATGTAAATTTAAGTATGTATTTAAACATTAAATTTATATAATTATAAATTCAATCACTCACCATTGTAAACCAATAGTAAGCTCTGAAATCAATGCTTAGTTTCCCTATAGTACTTGTCCAGCGTAAATCAGAATGTCACTTTCAGTTTCTTAAATTGTATCAAGAAATTGTAAATCAATTCCTAATATACACTACCCTCCGAAAGTTAAGGAACAGCATGTTTATTTTTTGTGTGTAATTTGAGAATGAAGCTACATAGAAACAAGATATTTAGAGACATGTTCTTTTACGAATGCGACATAGAAAGTTTCTAAAGTTCAACACAAATGTAACTTCTAGCAGAGAAATTCAGTCTTGCAGAAACAGTACGTCACACTTTTTTGAGGGAACATGGGGTGGTAACATTACAAAAATGGTTCTAATAAGGCATGTGTCCACACTTGCCTGCATATTGGCGGGAGCGATGTTCCATGCTGTCAATTAAGTTTTCAAGTCAATTAAGTCAATCTGTCTCCAATATAGTCCTAAAGATTCTTATCAGATTCAGTTCTGGGGATTAAGCTGGCCATTCCATACCGTGATTCTTAAAATACTCTTCAGCAACCCGAGCGCGGTGCGGTCCCGCGTTGTCGTCCATCAGAAGAAATACGGGACCAATAACAGCAGGATATGGGAGGACATATTTATCAAGGATCTCATCTCGATATCTCACACCGGTCAAAGTTCCGCGATGGAACAAATGCAGATCACCTAAAGAGATCCTATCCCAAACAATTATTTCACCACCTGTGTAATTGCTCCTTTCCATTGATTGGCTGTATCTGATGCATTGTTCCCTCCAGATCAGCTGACAACCAAATCACTCTCCAATGTGAACCTAAACTCGTCTGTGAAGAGAACAGGCGTTCTCTTGCCCAAACAAATGGGCACTACTGTGTCATCAGATAAAGCAGACACAAACAACTAATCCTGTTGCATACAGACCTTCATTATACAGGCGTCTACGCACTGTAGTGGCTAAGATTGTTTTTCTTGTCGGAACTAAATGATCTGCCATCAGCTGAGGCACAGTAATGTTGCTCTTCCTTTGTTTCGAAAGGCTTAAATGACGGTTTCCCGTAGATGTTGTAACTCTTGGTCTGCCTTTAGTATGTCTTCAAGATTCATAATCCTCGGATTCAACCTGATTCCACAGTCGGTGGACCACGGTACGAGAGCCTTTGAGACGTCTAGCAGAATCAGCTTGTGATACCCCCATTTTCTTCCATGCTATCGCCCACCACTTCAATGAATCAGGCAAACTACTTCTACTGGACATTGATAGACTCTCCTGGATATTGTCAACGAAGCTTTTAATAACAACGAAGATCAATCAACACTTGTGAAAATAAACTTACAACTTTTTCATTATTTTCTCCAACTCGTATGTAAGTATTCATTTCTATAAAATAAAAGTTGTAACTATTTTTTTCATGTATTTTCTTAAACGTCGTTACTATCACGCATTTAAACTGATAATTTCAATATTACTGACGTTTTTATAATGTGAGCTTTGAATAACATGCTGTTCCTTAACATTTGGAGAGCAGCATATTTGGATGCTGAGTGTTTGGTGCTACAAGAGATCGTTTTATAAGTGGTGAATATAAAAGCGTTAGACGAAGGTGCAGCTTGAACTTAATTCCTTAAATTTTTAAAATGAAATAAAATTATTTGCGTCTTGATATAGGGATCGAAAAAGCAACGTTTCAAAAGTGAAGATTCAAGAGTTATTTGATGTGAGACCTTTTCTGCTCTACTCAAGCCAGATTTCGGAAGCTTTTAACATTACCCACTTTTGTATGCTCACACGATTTTCATTTAATGGCCTCTTTCAATACTTGGAATAAGGAATTATTCTTTCAAAACGGAGATTTCCTGTTCTAGCAGAACACAGACTGCTGTTTCTTCAGTTGTAAGAGACATATCTTTCAACCCTCCTGCGCAATGACCCAGTGAAAAAAAATATTCATAGCAATATATTATATAATTAAACTTATTCTTCATTACATACGTGTAACATTCTTCACATGGCTGGAATTTATGATGGAATAATAGCTTAGGAATTTTTTCTTCCATTTGTGAATAAAATTTTGAACAATTTTTGTTTAAAATGCGGGATTTAATATTCTGATTTTTGAATCTCTGCAACTTAAAAATGACCTATTAATTATTTAGCTTTGAATGTTTCAACAGTGAAACTAGATTCTGAATTAGACGAACATATAACCCTGATTTTAGTTTTTATTGATTTTTTCAATTTTGAACATTTTAAAAAGATTTTTTTTATGTTAACACTTTTATTTTTATTTAGTGTTAAGCTATAATTTGAATTTGTCTTTCTACAGTTTTTTAAACTGATAATACGTGTTGCACGGCGTTCTGCAATCATTCTCAGAGATATATATTTTTTATCCTTCATTTTCCACTTGTCGTGGAATTTTGTAATTCCCAACTAATGGAAAGATTTGCCTTTGTTTTCATGCCACTTTCTGAATTGGAGATAATTTGCTAATATTCATATAACAGCAATCGTCCTTCAATACTACCGTTTCTTCTGCTATATGACAAAAATTGAAATAAGAAATATATATCCGAGATGAATGTTTTACCTTGTTACTTCTAGCTCACGGTTATCCACAGCATTCATTCAGCGAACCTAAAGGTAAATAGCTTCTATGTAATTAGAAATATTTAATAATAATTAAAAACAGTTGAAAAACATTAATTAAAAAATTTAAAAAAGCTTCGCCATTTTATATCCCATTTGCAGTAAATTTCTCATTATACAAAGTAAAGCTCTTACGGGATTTTTATACTTACATTTTTCAAATTCTCTCTTTTAGCATAAATATTTTACTTTCAATATATCTTATAATTAGATGTAAATGAATTCAATGTAGATGAGTTTGAGTTTATTATATGAAAACGCTTTAATAATATTTCATTATACATGCCAAATTCTTACCATCCCGTTATATTAATTTTTTATTTTTATATTTTTCTAACCAAAGGACAGAAATAAAGCGAACAATTTTAATTATGGGAAAGGAAAATAATCATAAAATTAAGCAATCAATACTTTGCGCTTTATTCTATGTGGGGTTTACTTATTTAATTCCAAAGTTCTGAACCCCACGAACACTAATAAGCGAATAATCGCTTAAGTGTCTGAACAAAACACATAAGACGCATTAACTACAATTTATTTTTCAGAATAAATAAAATTAACTTCTACTTTGTATGCACAAAGTCTTTACTTGTACTTGAACTTAAATAACTATGGATTTAAATTAAATTAAGTTTAACTAAAGCGATCTGAAAGATATAGCCGAAGCTATCAGAAATCTAAGTAGTTAGCCCCTAAATATTAATTTAATCGGCGAAGCTAAGCATGGGCCTAAACTATGGCCGACCGTAGTAGCTAAGAGAGAATGCAGGCAAATGGCAAACGCGCGCTAGTCAGGAAAATCAGACTCTCTCTGTAAAAGTCGCTGAAGCATCGACTTAAATAGTACTCTTACTCATTTGCATTAACTGCGTTTTTGAAATTACATTCTGGTAGGAAGTTGTAAGCTGAAATTAGAGTAGATAACAAAGAATCGTAACTTAAAATAACTGTTAATTAACTTAGGATAAACCTTACATGCATTTAAAGTTATAATCATAAACATTCTATACTTGCCCCACCTAGCAAAATGAAATTAAGCTATGTAAAAAGAAATATTGATATAAACAGTATTTGCGCGTTGTTAAAACTAATATTTCGAGGCCGTTTAATTAATATAACTTTTTAAGTGTTCCGTATGATATCCGTTTTTTGTTCTTTAAGTCTGCATCACGATTTCCATGACAGAAGGGGTTCTTCATAAAATATCCAGGGATTTTGATTTCCACACCTCTTCCGTTAATTTTCAAAGTCCAATCCTGGTGAGTTTATACTCTTTTCAAGAGACCAAAGACACAATAATCCGTTATTGAAACATCAGGGGACTTTGCAGGAGTACAGTGAAAAGATATATATGTAATACCTAATGTGCGTGTTCATTTATCCAGGGAATGTAATGGAAAGTTTCGAAGTATGACTTGTTAACTTTCTCTTGATGAAGTTTCATTCTTTAAAAATCACTGCGGTAACGAAGTGTGAATTTCATCTGTAAATAGCTAAGGTAAAATTTCTCTTGATAGTACTTTGAGTTAATTTTAACATTTCTTCCTATTCTTCTCATTTTAAATTTCCTTGTAAGAGAATCTTGCGATAATCATAAACCCTTTGCTGGAACTTTCTTTGCTATGACGGTACCAGTTCAGTATACTTCCGTTTTCTTCATTTTCTATAATAAATAAATATTTCATTTTGTTGCAGTCATTTAGGTAAACATATTTTGTTTTAAAGATCACAATGTATTTCCATTTTGTCTCTTGCTAAATACACTCACGTTTGTGAAAATTGCAACACCATGAAGGACTTACGCGAGTGAGCTGAAATTTTCAGGAAATGCAAAGTAGCGCATGATATGCAAATGATTAGAATTGCAAATCCGTAGCGCATGCGTATGCTGAGCAGCGCCCTCTGAACGGCTGATGGATCCGAATAAATAGACAGCTGTAGCGAGGCGTGTATGGTTATCGGTGGTTATCTGCTAGTGGTAAACGTTAACTCAATCTGTACTTATGCCTCGTCGACGAAAGAGAGCGAGATTTGAACAACTTACAGAGTTTGAACGAGGGAGAATCATCGGCCTTCGTGAAGCTGGATTGTCGTATCGTGCAGTAGCCTCTCGTGTGCAGCGTAACAGCAGCACAGTGATGCGCGTTTGGAAGCAGTGGACGGACGAGTGTCGGACAACTCGGAAATCCGGGAGTGGACCCCGAAATGTGACGTCAGCTCGCGATGATAGACACCTGGTCCGCATGGCGCGGACGGACCGTACAGCTTCCTCTAGACAATTGGCAGCACTGTGGTCAATAGCTACAGGTGTTTCATTGTGTGCTTCATCAATTCGTAGACGTCTGCTGCAGTGTGGACTGCGCGCACGGACTCCTTTATACAGGATCCCCCTAACGCACGACCATCGCCGCCTGCGGCTACAATGGGCCAATCAGCATAGAGACTGGCGTGCTGATTGGCAGCATGTCGTGTTTTCTGACGAATCCCGCTTTAATTTGTGGTACCATGATGGCCGCATTCGTGTCAGACGCTATGCCGGTGAACGCCACCTTCCGGAGTGCATTATCGAACGCCACAGTGGACGAACACCCGGAGTTATGGTCTGGGGCGCCATAGCATATCATAGACGATCTCAATTGCTACGAATTGTGGGCAATCTGAACAGCAACCGGTATATCCGTGAAGTTCTACAGCCCGAAGCTGTTCCCTTCCTTCAAAGCTTGCCAGGCGCTGTATTTCAACAGGACAATGCCCGCCCTCATACTGCTCGGATTGTTAAATCCTTCTTTGCAGCGCAGCAGGTACAGCTTCTTCCTTGGCCTGCGTGTTCCCCGGATATGTCGCCAATTGAACATGTGTGGGATGTCATTGGTCGGCGTCTTGCTCGTGATCCTCGTCCTGTTGCGTCTGCAGACGAACTTTGGGTACGCGTACAAACGATATGGAATGCTCTTCCTCAGTCAGACATTCAAACTTTGTTTGACTCCATGCCAAGTCGTGTAGCAGCACTTATTGCGGCGCGTGGTGGCCACACAAAATACTGATTCTGATCTCTTGTTCTTGTTTGTTTGCTTTGAACATTTAATCATTTATTTGTACCACTACCACTCAACTGTGTATTAAATTGCATTCAATTATGACGATTCCTTCTTGGTGTTGCAATTTTCACAAACGTGAGTGTAGTTTTCGTACAGGGTTCTACAAATTGTCCTTCTTTGAGCCAGACGCCTGAGCAAAAGCTGGAGAACATTATGTAATTCAGTTTTTGTAAATCCGGCTTAAAGGCTTTGAAATTGTTATTTTCTCTTGTTATCAATGATCTTGTTATCAGTGCATACGCTCTCGGGTATTCCTTTGTTGCTTTCTTTCTACACTAGTGAAATAAATTAAGAGAATTTGCCATATTTTATCGAATTGCATGAAAAGAATAGAACTGAAGGAAAAACCACTGCTTCTAGATAAAAATAAAATCTTGTATGGCAAATACGTAAGCGTACACGTGTGTGTAGGCGGAGCCAACAAAAAAAACAGGCTTCATAAGCGCGTGGAGGGTAAGACGAATTGCGTTCGCTACCACACTTTGGAGAATTTCTTTGTGTTATTTGCAGCAATCGGTAAAATTCATATCGGAACAGTGAAAATTATTAACCACCAGCGTTTAGATGATGGAATGAGGTGGCGAATTGTGGGGAGGCTAGAGGCATGTCAATTGCAAGTCCAGATATGTAGAGAGTTTAATTTAAATGACAGCGTCGTGAGTAACCTCTGGAAACAGTTCCAGGATACTGGATCCATCGAGAGAAAGCCTGGGCAAGGTAGTCCAAGAGCCACAAATGCAAATGGAGATCGCTGTTTGTCCCTTTTAGCGAGGCGTAACAGAGAGGCTACAGCTTCTCAGCTCTCTGCGGACCTGTATGCAGCCACAGGAACCTGTGTAACATGGGTGACTGTTTCCAAAAGACTGAATGAGAGAGGGTAGTTTGCCAGAAGATCGGCTGATAGCGTCCCGCTAATGTCTACGGACAGGAGAGTGCGATTAGTATGGCGCAGCAGCATAGTGATTGAAGTACGCAGCAATGGGCGACCGCTCAGTCCCGTTTTAACCTAAAGACCGATTCTCGCCGTGCTTTCACATGGAGAGAGCCAAGAACCCGCTACCTACCCTCCAATGTCCGCGAAATCAACAATTATGGCGGGGGCGGTGTAATTCTTCTGATCGACGAATTTCTCGAGAGTGAGGATACTCTCCGGATGGATTGGGCAGCCAGGTCTCCAGATCTCAACCCTATAGAACATGTCTAGGACGTTCTGGGAAGGGCGCAACTCCTCTCCGAGAACCATCCACGAACTGGAAACAACGTCGCTGAATGAGTGGGACCAATTGTCACTTACACGATAAACTTCATTTTTTCCAGTATGGCATCACGCTGCGAAGCCTGTATGGCTATAAGAGGGGCCATACCCCCTATTTACCCATTCCTTTTGTGTTTTCTGCAACAGCTGTCTCAGACCCTCAGACTCCCATGAGTGTTATACACGAACATATGTGTCTGTTATAACTGTTGCATGTTTATTTTGTTTGTATTATATCAACTTATGTTCACACCAAATTTTATTAAAATGTGTCCAGTACCTTTGGGGATCGTATATCAGATATGAAAATTCTCTTAATTTATTTCACCAGTGTAAGTCGAAGCAATGATTGACCATTTTTACTTTTCGGATTATTTACGTTCCTTATTTTGAATGTATAAATTTGAATAGAATGCATTTCTTAACGTTTTTAAATTGCGGAATAATAGAAATATCCTTCAATCTATAGCTCGTTTACATGCGACATTTTGAAAGAAAAATTAAAAGTAGCAGTGATATCTCGTATTTCTAATACTACGCTGTTGTTATAAATATTTAATCCATAATAACTGTCCTTTTGTTTTTTATTCTTAATCGTCCTAAAAATGTGTAAACAGCCTTTGTATTTCAAAATTTGCAAATATTAAAAAATAGTAAAAATGAATATAAATCTCCAAATCAGTGTTAGAAATACAGTAGCAAAACTTGCCAATTTAATAAAATAGTGTAGCATTTTGATTTTTAATGTATTCTTGATGTAATGTATTTTTAATGTATTCTTGTAATTATTCTTCCCATACCCAGGTGGTAAATGTCGTGTGCTGGTGGTAAGTTCGAGAATTTGGAATGTTGCTTATTGCTTTGCTGTAACGAAACGGTCTGTTGGAATA
Organism: Stegodyphus mimosarum; assembly: GCA_000611955.2. NCBI lineage: Eukaryota > Metazoa > Arthropoda > Arachnida > Araneae > Eresidae > Stegodyphus > Stegodyphus mimosarum. The sequence goes on from KK114318.1 coordinate 469,857, forward strand.
AAAAAAGCAACGTGCCAATTTAATGAAGGCAACAGACTCTAGGAACTGAGAAATAGATTTTCCTTTCGTACTTATCTTCAACGCATCTTTTATGCGAACAATAGAGGAAGGATAAATAGTTGAAGAGAACTCCTTTTAAGTGGTGAAAATGGACTCCAAAAGAGATAGTTAATATACATTTTAACTTTTACCCCAAAAGGTGCACTTTCGAATTTGTTCATTTCTTCAAAAAAGCAATTCACTCAATGCCCATTTTAGCTACAAAATGTTTTGTAAAAATGCTATTCAGAATGACCGCTGAAACTACTGTCAAAGTTTCAACCTGTTATTGTGTTTAACTGCACTTTGCCAAAAAATTTACAACGAATATGAAATGGTATGATACAAAGATATGAAATGTCTGTAATTTTGCCTGCACAGGTGTATTACTCAAATACCCTTTTACTGTGGCCTAACCCTATCTACGAGGAGTCCTATAGCTATGCGTTGCATTAATCTTGCTCTGGCATGTTATTGATTTACAGGCATTTAATATTATTGTTAGCTTTGCATATGCGAACTCTGATTTTGATATTTTGTTTTCTTTAGTCAATAATGGTTATATACAGTTGCAGAACATGGAAAACTATAATTATATAAAAGCAGTATAAACAAAGCGAAAGGTAAGGTAAATATTAGAAGAGATTTGTGAGAACGTAATCTAAAAGAAAATTAATAAGACCTTAAAAAAGAATTTTGTTGTTTGGTGTTATTCATATTAGAAACTACATTATTACGAATAAAAAAGCTGATATTGAGAAAGTAAAAATAAATTTATTTCCTAATATTTTACCAATATACAGGATACATAGACTTCATTGTTTCCGCTTTCTAGCATATTTAAAACATTATTACACTCCAGCTACATAGCTCATCAGCTATATTGCAGTTTTGTATTCACGTACATAAGATGAAACTTCTCACATTTTTCTTCAGGCCATCAAGTAATTAATCCCGATTCCTTATTTGACATTTCGATTTGAAGAATAACACGTGACACATGATTTATCCAATTACAGACTATTCTCGGATTATATCACATTTGAACACTTCCCTTTTTATCGCCCTGCGCAAGACGCACGTATCGGGTCACTGTCAGAGCTGACACCCTGGACACACTTCCAGATGACAGTTTTGTCGCGGTGTCCTAAGGGGAAAAACATCTTTTCGAAAACTGCTGTAAATTGGATGTTACATTCGACACTTGTCAGCAACTTGATATGCTCTATGGCAAAGCAGTGCAGTCAGATTTACTTTTAACAAAGACATTTTGCAGTTTCTAAAACGTGTAAGAGATAGTTTTCATTTAAAAATACTTTAGCATTTTTTAGAATTACAATTTTTTCTTCCTCAAAAAATAATTAATTTATTATCATACAAAATTTTTTTAAGTTTTGTCAAATAATTATTCTTGCATTAAAATTTCAATACTATAGCGCGTATAATTATTGTAAGTACTGAGTATTGTTTTCTTTAGTCAATAATGGTTGATTATTGTATTTCTTTAGTCAATAACGGTTGAAAGTGTTGCGCTATGTCGAAGCAATGATTGACCATTTTTACCTTTTAGATTATTTACATTCCTTATTTTCAATTTAGGAATTTGAATACAATGCATTTCATAATGTTGTTAAATTACGAAATAGAAATATTGCAAAGCGTAAAAACATATCCTTCAATCTATAGCTCGTTTACATGCGACATCTAAAAACAAAAATAAATACTCTGTACCATGAACTGAATATTTTGTACTATGAAGTACAGAGTATTCGCTGGCCAACCAACGGCCGAGTGTTGAAGGCGCTGGACAGGGGTTGTTCGGTATGGGTTTTGAATCCCGGCGAACGGGTTGGCTGCGTGGGTGTTTTCGTGAATTTCCCCATGAGTAACTTGGATACGAACCAGGTTCCCTTGGAAATTCCTCTAGGAAGACAGCCCTCCACTCAGGAAGATAGCCCTCGAGTGGCTTTCCATAATTAAATATGAAAAAATATTGCATTAGTTTTATAAGAGTGAAACAAAAGAAGATGCTAATTTTCAGCTTGAAGTAATCTCACAAGGATGGTCGCTAACTTTCGATTCTTATTTTTTCACAAAAGATGCATATACATATGAATACATATGAAGATACATATGAATGATGTGTTAAAGATACATATGAATTTCCTTATCTAGAAGCACATTCTGATATAGCTGCCAATACTCTATAAACAACTCAAAAAATTTAAATTTGGTTATTTTGGTTTTAATGTTTATATGCTGCTAAGTAAAAAAAAAGTTAATTCCGCCCCGTCTTCTCATATTTGTACTTAAACTGACTGGGAGGGTTTACACTTGATTCTACATAATCAAATAGAAAACTTTTAAAATTAAAATTATCTGCTAAATTCATTCAGATGAATAAAAAATAACGAAAGTAAAAAGACTAATCATCAAAGTAAAACTTTTTTCAGAATTATTTGCTTCCTATTCTCTTAGTTTAGTAATATGTAAAAATAATTGCTTAAAGTTTGTCTTACGAAATTTTGGGCAAGACTTTTGAACTTAAATAAAATACATAAATTCCCTTACACTTTATGATAACCCTCCAAATGGCCAAGCCGTTTCTATGCGTTCAAAAATAATTGCTATGATACCGTTAATTAAGGGAACATTCATCTTGAAATCAGCCTAGACGATTAAAGTAATGTATATATATATATATATATAAGCTATAAAAAATACGATAGCTGCTTTAAAAATAATTGGCGACCTCAAAATTGACTATTTTAGATTTGGTGCTCTACCTCTAAATTCATCTGTTTTTCCAAATTCGAGATATTTCCATGTTACGTAACTATTGATGCAGATACCTCTTGTCCAATCAAAAAAATTGTTGTAACAAAAGCAGCTATCTTAACTCGGAACTGAATCTTTCCCTTGCTCCTTTGAATTGCTGTGTCCCTTTCTCATATGCCTTCCTCCTGGCAAGGTAATTTGTTGCTATGCTAAAATAAGTCGTACTTTAAAATCTGCGTTTTTATGCAGTTTTATGCAGCTTACATGTGTTTAGACCATGGAGATAAACAGCAGATGCAAAAGGTGCATGCTGGAAAGCAGTAAAGGAAGTAGGGGAAAAAGCATTCCTGAATATGAGCAGTATATATAGTAAAATGTTTCTTTAATCTGCTCGGGAACACCTATCCGCATTGAGATAGGTCTTCCCGATCAGATAAAAGAAACATTTTATCACAAATATTTTTCAAGATGTTTGTGATAAAATGATATAAACACAAACATTTTTTAAGATATCCGCATTTTTCTCAAATTAATTCATTTCATTAATTCATTTCACATAACCATGAAATCAATTAATCAGAAATAATTCAGAAAAATTATTAAAAACAATTTATAAACATAAAAAAGGGAAGATAGCCAAATTAAAATGAGGAATTAAAAGGACAATTGCTATATTAAAATTAGTAGTTTCTTTCATAATTTATAAAAATATAATTTTAATATCATTTAAAAATTACGATTTTTTAAATTGTAATTTTTTTACTTTATTAGCTTTCTTAATTTTACTTTGAAATATAGGAATAAAAAATAAGAATAAAAGAAAAAAGAGGTAAAACTGTATTTAAAAATTCGAAAGACCAGTCTAGTCTAAAATAGCTCTGTTAGCTGCTGATTTTTACGAATTAAACTAGAAAGTTAAACTAGATCCTATATTAAGCCATTAAAAATTATGAAGAAAACTATGTTTAATCCAAAAACATTTGTTAATTGAGAAACATTTGAATTGTAAAGGAGAACCAAAAAATATAAAAAATATAAAAACATAATGCTAACCTTCTCTGTTCAAAGCCTCAGACAGAACTTATCAAGGGAAAAGTTTCAGAAGCCTTTAACCCAGTTCAATAACTTGAGAAAGCAGTTTGGTTTCGCTTGACAAAACCATTCAGACTGTTAGCGGAATTAAGCGTACTCAAAATTACACTCATGGACAAACAAATTAGCGCACCAAGAAGGAGTCGTCAAAATGAAACGAAATTTTACTTACGTAATGACTACTTTGATATAAGTAAATGATAAGAAAATCAAAGAAAAAGGATAATTTTTTTCAGAGAAAAAGGCAAGAGAACGGAGGAGTTAATAGTCCGTTGGACACCCTCTAACGCGAATGTACGATTCGATACGATCGGGCATTGAGTCATACAAGTTCTTTAGGATGTCTTGAGACATTTCGTTCCATATTTGCTGTAACCTTGCCTCTAGTTCGTTCAAACTCTTGGGATGCCCAACTCGTCGTCCCAAATGATCCCGGATATGCTCGATTGGAGGCAAATCTGGGAATCGAGCAGGCCAAGAAAGGGTAGTAACAGCGCGGAGACAGTCTTGTGACACCCTTGCCGTATGAGGCTGAGTATTGTCTTTTTGAAAAATGGCTCCTGGAAGCCGTTGCATGAGTGGCAACACATGTGGTTGCAGAATTTCATGAACATATCGCTGGTTTGTCATGGTGCCACGGAACAATACTAGGGGTGACCGTCTATTGTAAGCAATGGCACCCTTTACAATCACATCAGCTGTGGGAACGATGTGTCGCTGTACAGCAAAGGCAGGATTGAGACGTTTACCACGGGCTCTCTACACACGAACACGATTGTCATCACTGCCGAGATTGAATCTGGATTCGTCGCTAAAGACGACCTGGTTCCATTCCGCTGCAGTCCAGTTTCCTCGTGCTCGACACCACTCCAAACGAAAGCGTCGATGGGTGGGCATCAAGGGCAGCACACGTAATGGGCGCCGCGATACCAACTGTCCTTCAACCAGGCGCCTTCCAATGGTTCGAGGAGACACAGGAGCCACTAGTGAAGGTACTACCTGTGCCTGGATGGCGGTCGATGAAGCAGTTGGCTGTACGCGTGCATTTCTTACGATGTGGCGGTCTTCTCGACAACTGGTCTGTCGAGGGCGTCCTGAGCCTGGTCTTCGTGTACATGACATCTCTCGGGTTCACTGGTCCCAACACCTTCTCACAACACAATCAGAATGGCCTAATTGACGAGCTACTCGCCTAGCTGACCACCCAGCTTCCATCATCCCGACGATTCTCCTCCTCTCAAACTGCGACAACTGTTCATATTGTCTTCAAACACGGCGTAATGACATGTCTACCTCATCAGCACACTCAAACAAGCTTTGGTTACCTGTTTTATACTCCACAGAGTACGACGTTCAACGCCCTCTACCGGCTATACATAATGCGCAATCACGCTGCATTTCGAATCATTTGCATATCTCCTCGACATGTACCTTCATTGCAAATTTCGTTACGATCCCGCAATTATTTCTTGGTGAGCTAATTTTTTTGTCCATGAGTGTATTTTAAAAACATTAAACTAAACTACACTCTCACTAGTTTTGCCCCTTTTCCCGACATGATTGCGAATTCGAAAACATTGAAAATCAAATCAAATCTAATCAAATCAAAATAAATTGTAAAAAAAACACATCCCTACAAAAAATCGTAAAAAAGAAACATAATTGAATGTAAAAAATAAAATACAAAAGGCGTACTAAGGCAACATGAAAAGTAAAGGAATAAAAATATTCAAACAATTCTCAGATATGAAAATTAAATTCGAATGCCCTATGTAAAAGGGGAATTAAAATTAAGGGAGCCCTCGACGGAGAAAGAAAAAAAAAATCTTTTGTCTTGTTTTAAATCTTTTTAAAATAAATTTATTTGTAAAAAAGAGGAGATTCTTGCTCAAACAAAAAAGAAATTGACCAATATTAAAAAAAAGATGACTTACTTAGCTGCAGATCGTGTTCTGGCCAAAACGTAGCTGTGCGAAATTCTTTAGTGCAACTATGTATATTAATAAATAAACTTAAAATGAGGAGTATATATATATATATGTGTGTGTGTGTATATATTTATATATATAAAGAGGAGGGCTAAGCACGCCCCACAATTTTCATATATACAATTTATATATTAAGCAATGAAAAAGAAGATGAAGCGGGATACGTGGTATACTCAGTCAACAGCAAGCGAGAAAAAACAATGCATACTCAATTTGGTCCTATTAATAGTCAGAAATTGTGTTAATCCTCAGACGTGACAAGGCTGGAGCTGTGCATAAAGATTACAAGGAAAGAATAATGTACCATGCGGCAGAGTAAAGTAGTAAGAAGCATATCTTTCGAAGCGGGGATGTATTTAATTAAAATTTGTAGATCTATAGCCAATCAATTACAATTAAGTTCAATAATTGGTTTTTATATTTTATATTTTACATATTTCACCTTCCCCTTTTAAAAGAAAAAAGCTTGGCGAGAGAGTCTTTTGAGAGTCTTTTTTTTTCTAGAAAGTCCTTTGAGAAGAAAGCAGTAATGTTAACAAAAGGAAAAGAAATTTTGAAGAATATTTACAATATTTACATTGCAATGAGAACGTAAATGAAGTATCTTACGAACAATGCGATTAGGTTTTGACTATGCCCTGTCATTTGTTTTATGAACTTTCTTATATTCAAATATGTAAAAAATATAAAAAAAGGATTTAGGAATGTAATAGCAAAATATTACACAGTTTGGAAATGGGTTGTAGAAGCAGGCTTAAAGTTGAACTGGAAAGTCTCTAAGAGATAAGCTTGTATAATTTTTGAAATACTGTTGAAACATCTCCAAATGTATAACAATTTGGAGTATCAGTCGTTGAGAAAAAGCACAGTTCCTAAAAAGGAATCTTAAGAAGATCATGAATTTTACAGTCAGCCAAAAGTCTTGTACAAACATGTGTTTCAATAAAAAATTAATTTTTTTCTAAGATATAGTTATAAAATTATACTTTATGCAGTATAATGCAAATTCTGATTTTGTAACTCATTTAACACAGCTGAACTTGAAGTATCACTATGTAACCATACAACAATGTACAAGTAATACTGAATACATAAAAACTAACGAAATACAATGTAATAATAAACTTAACCAAAACAATGTAACAATAAAATTTGACAAAAAATGGCAGGTCTTCTAAAAGCGAATCAGCGCGACTACCTACTGATGGCTGTGGAATGCTTAAATACAATTATACATAAAAAACACTTTTCCTAATAAAAGGTAATTGTTTTTGAATATTGTGTGATAAAGTTTAGTATTTTCTTTTACATTACATACTTGTACCACAAATAAGCGTATAATTAGTTACAATTTTTCTAATTTCATTTAATTATTTTGAGAAAAAAACTTTGTATTTAAAGACAGAAAACACAAGTATTCTGATATACGCTCGCATTTATTAATTTTGTTGGGGCATTTTATTTTATATTTTTTGCTAATAGAGTAGGTTAAATTTTTTTCATCAATATGAAGTAAATAAGTTATTAATTAATTAATGTTATTTAGAAATATAAAAGTAAGGCTTTATTTTATGAAAATGAAAGATTAAAAAAATTAATTTAGTATTTTGAATTAAATAAGCAAAGGATTTTAATATTTTTTCATGGAAGATTATTAAATTGTAATATCATTAATCATTGTATTTTTGAAATATTGTCATAAATCATCATATTTTTTAATTATTTAAAAAAAATTGAAATAATATTAAGGATTTTGTAATTATTCTGAGAATGAAGTGAATGTAAAAAATAACTGAAATTTATACAAATGCGTGATATGAAATTATTGTAAATGCATGTTAAAATTTATGGGTGATTGTATGTTACGTATACAGGGACTACTGATTCTGAAACTGTACTAAAACGCTCTTTAAAAATTATTAAAAATAAAATCTCTAAAAATATAACATTCATTTTGAAAAGGTAAAATAAACAATTTATTTTTAGAGGTAAAAATATGGTTCTCTATAATTTAGAACCAGTACTGTCTTATACTTTATTCTTTACACATAATGATTCATTGTAAAATATTCATTCTTCATAATTTCAAACCATTTTTGTCCTATACATTTCATTATTTTAATTACATTAATGTACTCGATTTTATTAGAATTATTCAATATCTTAAATCCTTAAAATTTTTATATTCATTATAACATTATTCAATATCATAACACGTAATATATTGTATATCGTAATTCAAAAATATTTTTAATGTAATTTTTTGCATTAGTACTCAAAGTTACTTCATTCATGTTTCGTAGTCACCTTATTCACAAAGCAATCGAAAATTTTTAACAAGAGTTCAAAAATGTAATTATTATTACCTTAAATCTTAATAACAATCTTTAAATAAAGTGCTTTAAAAAGCTATATATTCGGTATTTAGTTTGTTCAACAAGAATTATGAAAAATTAGTTTCGGTTTGCTTTATACTATTTGGTTAATATCTAAGCATCTAAATTTATTATTAGCCTTATAATTATGCAACTAATGTGATTCGTGAGCTTTATGTACTAATCATAATACAGGTGTTAATTCTGAAATAATGCTGTTTACAAAGGTTTAATCTAATCAGACTCTACTTATATTTTTAGGATGGAAAAGGAAAATATTCGAATTAAAATGACGATTCAATTGACTACCGCAAATTAAAGTGCTTATGTTGATATGCACATTTTTATCTTACACAAATTCACTTAAATGCGAACTGTTGTCAATTTTCCCCATATTTTTACTTTTCGAAGAAAACGTAACTTAATTTTAAATTAAAGTCCAGTTGATTGCCGAAAACTAAAAATTAGACGACATTTATTTAGTGTTTAAACTAGGCTTTTAGTTGATGATGCAAATATATATAATGAAATCTGGTTATTGTTTCAATGTCATACTGCCAGGAATTTGAAATTAACAGATTTTGCATAAGATGATGATAAATTGACAGATGTTTATTATTAATTTTTTTCAATTAAAAAAAATAATAAATTTTAATGAATTAAAAATCCATATTATTGATGCAATGTTCGTATCCAACAATCTCTCAGAAGATATAAAAGAAGAACGGCACAATCGTGAAAACAATAGAGCAGATGAAAAAAGTTCACAAAAGCAGAAATGCAACTGGTCATCAGGTGCTCTTGTATTTAGAAAAATGCAGAGTACAGGTTCGAAACGATAGTTTTGTTTTGATTCGTAAATTATTGAAAAAGCATGCTTGCGATTATTGCGACCTCGGTTTAGATGGATAAAAACCTCACTTCAAACATTCTTGAATAATTTATTTGAGAGACCGATAAAAAATGTAAAACTTATGTTTCAAATTAAATCCTTTTAACATTTTTCTCTAGATCAAGCTTGTCTGGCCTACGTACTGCAGAACGATTATAAATGCGGTCCAATGCATTGCGAATTTTATTAGATTACTTATGCGATCTAACAAAGAAAATTGTCAACTTGCACCTTTTATCAGATTACAAATAAAAATACCATTAATGCTACTTTAAATGCGCTTTTAACACGTTAGTAAATTCCAAGTGATGAAATTTCAATTTAATATGTTATTTAGTAATGAGAGATGCGCAAATTAGGTCAAATAATTGTATTGATTCAAAACTATCACATATTTGAGTAGTTACATCTCGGAATTTTAAATTATGCCTTCTCATGGTGCGGCTGCTTCCTGTTTTTATCACAGAACGTATGTCTATGCGTGTCCAGGGCACGCTAGTATAGTTTTAAGAAGGCATGCAACTGTAAAAAAGTTAAGCTGACACCAAATAAACGTGCAGGGGTTAAAACGTTATACGTGTTTGCAGCCATATGGCGACAAAAAGCAGTGATTATTGACAATATTGCTTCATCACTGCCGTCTTAAATAGCAGAGGTTTTGGGTTTTTCAGGAGACATGTGAGAGTAATTGTTATTTGATTGGTGATATTTGTATTATAAATTTCTCTCTATTTTTTCCAGCGTGTCCGAAACATCTAAAAAGCTGCTTAGACTCCAAAAGAAACAACCGTTACTCAAGGAAGATTGTTCAGAGAAAAGTAGACAGATGGCTATTTTTTTATTGAAATAAATATTAAGACAGTTTGCTTAATTGGTAAAAACTTTGTGCCAGTTTTAAAAATTAAAGGGCATTGCATGCAAAAACATGTTCATATATTTAGTGTGTTCGAAAGGAAAAAAAAAAGAAAATTTCAGATTCTATATTATGTCCAAAGGGGCGTTTTTCTTTAACATTTTCTGTGTTACCTTTTTTTTATTAAATATCATGTTCTTCGCAGAAACCATAAAAGTCAATTCAGCAACAATATCGCAAAATAATTTTAAAATGAGCATATCTTAAAACTTTCCGATACGCATTCTTGCCCGCTGGAGATAAAAATGTTACTTTTCTCCGTCTAGTGTTGCCACTGCCCGCTTTGATTTAGTTTAGTTTCTTAATCAAAAATTCGATAAAATGTAACAAAATATGAAATCGACAATAAGGCTAATTCCAAATTCGATGATTTGAGCTTCCAGATGCCCATATTCGATGAGAATTACGTTATTCAAAATTTGATGGCTCTAGGTACCGTTGTTTTATCACATTGCGAGAAGCATACATACATTTATGGAGATTCTCCATTATTTAATTTCTTTAAATGTAACATACGGCGATAATATTTGGTGGCAACAGTTTGAAACGTGATACGGACATTCAGAGCGAATCGACGCAAAATGCCAAAACGGAATTAATATCACTTCTGAGCTAACGCTCCTTTGGACTAAAAAGAGGAACTAAAAATTCCATAATCTCAGCAAAAAGATTCTATCATCTCAAATGTTTCTTTATATAGAAATTCGATTTATTCTATTCTTGCTATGAAGCTAACACAAAAATGAAAACCGTGCGCGGATGATGAGCTATTAAGCAATGTATGGAGAGGGTAGTATACATAATTTACCCTTGTAGAGATATAGATTTATTTTAAATAACCAGTTACATTTAATTTTTAAGTTACTTTCCTATAAGCCTTCATTCCCGTAATTGTGAGTGCCAGAATATTTAAATCTGTTAGCTCACGTAAGAAATGCAAATTCTACCAGTGGAAGAATAAGTTAAATATCGACATTCCAGTAGAGAAAGAGAGAGTCCGGGAACTTGCCGTGCGTGCTTATACGCAAACTTCTGTTTAGCAGTTATTGCTGGTTTGACGCGGCTTAAGCGCTATTATCTTGCTGCCACTGGACTCATTTACGCGCGTAAGCTACTGGATTATATGAGCCCTGTAGGGTAATTCTGCCATTTGTGAACACCTTAAATTCTTAAGTTTGGTTCTACTGTTTCAGTTACCAAGTTAAGGCGTAGTATGTTAGCGTCAATTTGACGCTTTGTAAATAAGTTAAAGAGTTCAATAAAGGGCAGTTTTAATCCTTTCTCAGTGCAATCAATATCTCTCAAGATTCTACACAACAGAAGGAAAGTAGAACCTTACACCCTGATAAAAAGGAAGCTTTATTCTGAAACCAATTTGTCTTACTAGACTGTAACCAGGTAAATCGATAAAAAAGGAAAATCTGTCGGAAGAAGGTTTAGAAAATCGATCTGCTAATTTTAAATTTTACGTTTTTGTAAAAGGCGACATCAAAGTTTTTATGAAGAATATAATATCATTTAAGATTTGGCTTCTTAATTTCATAAAAAGATGCAGGTAAATAAAGAGATATATATGAAGCAGTAAAAAGTTCTTAAAATGATTTTATTTACCTGTTGTGAACATAACTTGCATAGCTACTGATGATGCACTGGCGATGACAGGTAAAAGAAATGGTCTGTTAAAATTAATAGGAAACGACTTACTCGCTTTCCGAAATTTACGTATGATAAAGTATTACTGAAAAGTACAGAAGAAAATGTATGCACTACAGCTTAAAAATCGGCAACACCACACAGATTGTCATGAAGGCAGTAAAATTCATAAGGAGCAAGAGACTTGATCCTTTCAGAAATTCCTTACATTTATGGATACTGATTTTGATGACATAATTTACCTCTTTGAAATAAGGTGGTTTATTCGATTTGACATATTGAGAAGGCTTTTATAATTTATAATACGAAATCATATCTTTGACTGAAACGAAGAATAAATTTGGCTAGAACGTGGCGATGAAAACTAGCTCAAAATCCGACAGTTTAGAAGATCTGACTGCTAACTTTTCTGAGTTATACGTACGTGTTCAAGGATAAAATTAAGTGTTTGAAACTCATAAAAACGTCTGCGATGAAACTGAAACAATCGTAATCTCAAATTAAAACAAATAGTTTTATGCATTTTGGTCTAGTGGCTAAAAAAAGTCCTATGGAGAAGGAAAACTACGTAAACTTACTTTTCGATTTGTTGCAGGGATTTTATAACTGGTTCCAAAAATCGTGCCATCTTCGTATATCGAAGGCTTTGGAAATGCTTACATTTGTAAGCAGTAATTTTCAAGAATAAAACTAGAACCAAAATATCTCAAAATCGATAAGAATCACTTCACTAATATCCTATTGTTGCCTTACCTTTTAAATTTACACTAAATAATTTATATTTAATGAAGTTACTTAGCTAGGTTAACTACATATTCTACATTTTGTTTCTCATCAGTTATCGTTAAATATCGATGTATTTTATACGTGATTCAAAGCAAATCGTCTTCTTCCAACGTGGCCCAGAAAAGCTAAAAATTCGTACATTTCAGCTTTAGATTTAGATTATTCACTCTATTTTCAAATTAGATCAAGTACCGCAACATTAAACAAATTAACAAAAATGTCAGTATCTGGTACAATATTAAATAATTCACGAAAACTTAATGTAATAAAAAGCAGCATTCAAATGGGCATAAATTTATAACTACGTACAATTACGCAGAATTATAGAGCCAAATAGTTAATACACTTGTATTTCAGCAAAAGCTTCCTTCAATTATATTTATTGTGTTACTTAATTGCAGAGTTACCGATATATATATATGTGTGTGTGTGTGTGTGTGTGTGTGTGTTAGGAAAATTATACCTTGTAAGATTTTAAAGGGATTTTATATTTCATTTAAAATTTTATAAAAATGTGATTTCTGTGAACTGGCTGAGTGGAAATTAAAAAAAAAATGAATGCAAATTTATAAACAAAATACCTGTATAAATTGGCCGAATTTTATGCATCTGGCATTTTAGTACTTTTGAAATTTTAATTAAATTTGAAAACTTTTGCAAACCATACAAATATGCAATTAATATTTATATATGTAGGAAATCAGAACCGCCAGCAAGGTGACGTCATCTGCCGCCAGCCCAGCGCCCAGCAGCCCAGACGAGTACCAGACGTGCTCTCTGTAAGCTGACGATGCTCATGTTGACTTGCCTTCCAGAAAGTTTGAGGAAGGATGATGTCCCAGTGGGTTTATAGAAACCCACCAGCATTTGTGAATCCCGAACCTGTTCCCGAGATTCGACGATATACGCAAAACTGTGAACTGTTGATTATTACATGAATAATTCGTGGACTACATTGACTACCAATAAATATTTGGACACCTATGCAAATGACGATATCTGCGGTCCTAAGGTACGTCACGGACTCCGCCGGTATATATCGTGTGGGAAACAGCATCGGCTTTAGTCGCATGAAAGATGCCTCGCAGTTCGGAGCTGTCTGATTTTGAGAAAGATATAATTATCGGGTATCACAAATGTGGCCGATCCTTAAGGAACATATCTAGCGATCTGAAGTGCCCAAAATCGACAGTGGACTATGTGATTAAGAAGTGGAAGGTGAGCGGTGATTGTCGGAATGTGCCCCGAGCCGGCAGACCAACGAAACTGGGAGATAGTGGCCGACGAGTGCTGTCCAGAGAAATTTGGAAGAACCGCACCCAACCGATGGCCCTTATCCGCGAGGAGTTTCAACAGGCATCCGGGAGTATTGTTTCAATGAATACCATCCGTAAGGAAGCACACCTGCTTGGTTTTCATGGTCGTGCTGCTGCCCATAAGGCTTTGATCATAAAGTCCAACCGCGCTGCTCGGCTAATGTGGTGCAAAGCACATCGAAATTGGACCGTAGACCAGTGGAAACGGGTTCATTGGAGTGACGAATCAAGGTTCACCCTTTACCGTTCGGATGACAGGGTCTGGCGTCTACCTGGAGAACGTCTCCTGCCAGAATGCATTGGGCCCACAGTCAAGTTCGGCGGAGGTGGAATTATGGTCTGGGGGTGTTTCTCCTGGTATGGGCTGGGAACCTTGGTCCCCATTCATGGTAAGCTCAACTCCGATGCCTACTGTACTATTTTGGATAACATTGCGCTTCCTACGTTGTGGCAGTTTTACGGGTTGGACCCCTATTACTTTCAGGACGACAATGCCAGTTGTCATGTTTCGACGTTAACCAAGGCTTGGTATGGTGCCAATGGAGTTCATCGAATGGACTGGTCTGTCCAGAGTCCAGACCTGAACCCTATCGAGAACCTCTGGGACGAGTTGCATCGTAAAATTCAGGGGCGCACTACCCGTGCAAAATCGGTGAAGGAACTTCTATGTCTTCTCCAAGCCGAGTGGAAAAATATACCACTAGCTGTCATACAAAGACTTGTGGAAAGTATGCCCCGGAGGGTCCACGCTGTAATTACCTCTCGTGGAGTCTCTACCAACTATTGATTTTGAATAAAGTTAGTTTTTCTTTTCTATCACAGGTGTCCAAATACTTATTGGTAGTCAGTGTAGTCTTAGTCGTGGGGTTATCGTTATCTTTCGTTATGTCAATCTATCATGATATATTATCATTCCATCTTTTATCCTATTTCATTCATATTATTATCTTTCATTTATATTGGTAATTTTATAATAAATTTACTTTATACTTATCTCGTGCTTTTGATCTTATAACCCTACATAACATACCCTACATACACATAAAGGCCTTTTTGTATTTTTTTACTCATATTAAGAAAATAGTGAGCATTCAAAGGACTTCTCAGAACTAAAATTTTGTTCCTTGTCCGAAGAATTTATTCGAAACCACTGGTTAGAATTTCTTTTGACAAACTGCATAAAACCGATATGAAAATAAAATATACAACTGCCATCGTTCTCCTACAAACATTTTAAAAATAGCTTTCCATTTTTATTTTGAAAGATAGTCAATTCTGGAATCTTAGCAAGAATTAAAAATGTTATTTTTAAAGAAAATATAATCATTTATTTCATGTCCACCCTAAACATTGCAAAGAAAAAGCATGCAGGTGTTGGAGTTTTTACTAGTTTAAGTTTTTAAGTTTTTAATATTCAATAACACATGAAAGTCAAGAATATGAATAACAATTCTCCTCCTCTCGTAGATCGCTACACCTTTTTCTTCCTTTTGCCAAAACACTCGTTTGGCGATCTGAGATAGTACAAAACAAGCCAAGTGCATGAAGAAAAAATGGCTTGTCTACACTTGGCAAGAAAAAATTTAAATGACAACAATTACTTTTCAACAAGGCAAATAAATTTAAGATCAACTACAAAATAAAAACAAATTAATAACCTTTAAGTCTGATAACAGAATTAAGATAAATCATTACAATTAAGATATTTTAATTCAGCAACTGAAGTAGCTAAGTATGTATTACATAACACAGGGTAAAAGCATTTTCATGAAAAACATCATGAGAGAAGAGAAAGTAAGAAGGAAACAACGCAAATCTAAAATATCGTGGTATAAATCATCGTCGTAGAAAATAAAGCGGTTAAAAACATCGTTAAAACATCGTTTTAAAACATCATTTTAAAACATGGCTGCAGAAAACATCGCGATAAAAAATAAATCACCTGCAAATCATTGCATGATGATGACATCCCAGACATATGTTTTCAGATTTAAAAAGTTTTAAATGCAACTTTACACTAATTAATTAATCCAGTTTTACAATCGAGATTACTACTAATCCAATTTTATAAATGAAATTGCCACCAATCAAGCTTTATTAAAAAATAATTAAATAACGAATTTAATTGTTAAATATATAAGTTTAAAATTCTCTTAACTACTAAAAGTAGCATTCAATTTCTGCTCAATTTCAGTTTTTGAATACTGCCGCCCAACCGTGTCAGTGGATAGCGACGTTGACTGCCGGACCAAAGGGTCAGTGTTCGAATCGCAGAAAAGGCTTGGATGTTTATAATTGTATAGTATCTCTGCGGCGTGGGGGCAGTCCAAATATGCCGCGGGCCGAAAGTCCTGTCGAGAAGCAGATAGTAGAGGAACAGGGGCGAGAGACCCTCGGAGCCTTTCTCCGCTCTCCTTCAAAATTGGGGTGGAATAGGAGCAAAGCCTTTCTGTCACATATATGGTGCTCAAGGCTGTTGCCAACGCCCGGTGCTTTCTTACACTCCATCACATGCCTTCGAGCTTATTATTATGCAATGATATGTATATGCTTTTTAATTGCGTTTTGCGAAGTAAAGAAAAGTACTGTAAACGAACAAAAATGTACCATGTTTCAACGGAAATATCTGTTTTTATGGTTCCCGACTCTATTTGGACTTTTTTCCTTGACGTCCGTGCATATGGATGGAATAAAACACTCTTTTTATAAAACAGATTGTAAAATGGATTTAAAAAATTTTCAGAGGCGATTTTTCTTCTTGACATCTGTTTGTACGTTCGTATGTACGTATGTTTATACGTATGTATCTCGTATAACTCAAAACCGATTAGTTATAGAATGTTGAAATGTTTGTATATGTGAGTGCTATAACATCTAGTTGTGTGCAACTGCTTTTTCTATTGCAATAAGCAATACCAAAAGTATATATATTGTTGCGTTTTACGGGTTCGTAGATTTGAGAGTATTCGATGAAAACACGATGCAGAACAATAAAGAGCACAATTTATTTACAGGAATCACTATTTACAGCACAGTTCCAAAATCACCTTTAAAAGCGTCGAAAATCTACAATAAATACGCTGAAACAATCAGCAACACAGCTTCAGGCTGTAACTGTACAGGTAGCTTCACGGCAACACTAAACTTATAATAAAACACCGTGGAACAATCACCAATACACTGTCAAGCTATACTGTAAAGATAGCTTCACGGCAAAGCACTATCTCGATTGCTTTCCGTTCACAAAACTCTCGCGTAGCAGCTATTCTCACAATAATCACACTGCTCGCAACACTTCACAATCTTCGCAACTAACTTCGCAACTCTGCAACTACTAACTCTGCAACAACTAACTCCTCGCTCTCGGACACGCAAGGGTTTATATAGCTTTTCTTTAAGTTCGACACGTTTCGAGAAATATCTCGACAGAAAGTTATTCTAGAAGCTTCCCGATTGGACCATGGGATATCGCCAATTTGGTCGCCAAATGGGCGATAAAGTCGCCAATCTGGCAACCCTGCCATACACTATTTTATGGCAACCCTAGTGCTATGCCGGAAAGCTTACATACAGGCGTAACCGCCGAATTTTTCGTAACAATATATATATATCCACCCGCTCACAGGTTCACTCTGCTTTTATTTTCGTAATCCTTGGTCGCAGTCATATACTTCGAATTACAGAAGTATTTTAAATAACGAAAATATTCATTTTTTGGCAATATCAAATTAAAAAAAGAAAAAAAATTCAGGCAAATAACTTCTAATGCGGTATCCTGTTTCCTATAATTATATTTACGAAAGTTTTATACCTGTTATGAAAAACTAAAATTAGAGGAAGTTTGATTCCCGACAAAGAATTCAATATTCACGCCATTAAATTAAATATACGTGCCATTTTGAAACTAAAAACCCTTGGCAAAAATTCTTGGAGATATTTAATTTCAAAATTTGTAATTTTTGATGCCATTTTCAACTTGCCTTCAGGGATATGCAAATTAAGAATAATTCGAGGAAATTAATTTAAATGAATTATAGCAAATATGATGTATAATTTATTATGTTTTAATAAATGATATAAATATAAAATGATGCATATAAAATGATGCATGTGATGTCCACATCAGATAGTTTTCTTTAAGCCACGATATATTTTTATGGCGACATTTAAAGCGAACGAAGTTATTGAACCATTTTATTTTCGATGATGTTTGCTTTTGCGAAAAGGTTTTATAACTGATGTGTTTTCTCTTTGCTTCTTTTCTTCCCCCGATATTTTGTACGACGATTTTTTTTTCCTTTCGCTGTTTCCGCCTTGATGTTTTCGCCTGTAACAAAGCCGATTATTCTTCGCGCAGTATATATTACAAATTTATATCGATGATGAAAAGGTATTTTATTTGCATTCCATTAAAATATCTTAATATCTAGAACATGAAATTAAGGTACCAATTTGAATATCAAGGCTATCAAAATGGCTTTAAAAGTTTTACGATCATGTACAAATAATTATAAAGAACTGATATTTAAAAAGAAGATTATAAAAGAGAAGCTATTGAATTTTTATATGGCTTGTATGTTTGCCTATTTTCATGGTTTAAATGTACCTGAAGGATTAAAATATTACTTCCGATTAGTACACGGTACTCGACAGAGCAAATTGACAGATGATTGTTAAACTTCGACACTACAGAATGCAGATTTGTGACAGTCTAGCATAATCAAAGAAATAACATAATTCACGGTGCCAAACCTTTTTTAATAGCTGTAATTTCAGGTACAATTGATATGGCCTCCACATGTGCCAGATTATTTGCAAGATATATTTGCAAATACCTGCTTGTCATAACAGTCCACACTCTTGGTAAATTGTATATTAGAGCATGTAGTTTACATTTTTACCGTAAAAAAACTTTTAACTCTCTACGCTTCTCGCACAGTGCTTACGAATTTGTCGTTCGAGGCAATAATGAACCATTCATATTGAATGTTTTAATTATAAATTCGAAGATCTGCAAAATTTATAATTACAATGTAATATGTAAATTTCGACCAGCCATTGCTACTTTCATTACACAAGTAACAAGAAGAAAGTAACAAGAAATTGAAAAAGATTAGTATCAATTTCAAAGAGTCATCTTCAGGTTACTTTGAGTCGAAATAAATCGAATAAATTATTTTTCAATGCTCTTACTTTTTCACCAACGTACGAAAAGAACTTTTCGCAGGCTTTATTTACTTCCTTAATTCCAGATCCACTTATTTCAGTTAACCCTCCATTCATTAGAATATAATCCTCAATAAAGCTTAGTGATTCGTTGGACTCATGTAGAGTGAAACAGCTTACTAGTATTTACGATGGGAAGTTTAAAAGACAGTGTTTTACTTCTACACTTTTCTCAAAGCTTGCTTTTTCTGAAATCTCTTGAATAAACATTTTTTTCTTTGCCTTCTTCAAACCTCTCTTCAAACTAACAGATTTTCTCATCTTTTCTATCAAACAATCCGAAAACGGACTTAACATGTCATATCGAGTTCGACTTTCTAATCGTTTGAATGCAAATATGTTTCTACGTAACGGTATATTCCGACCGTTTGATCTTGCGCATCAGCTGCTGCTTTGGTTCTCAGCAATGAAGATTTGATGTTTTCAGGATCATTGTCTTCAAATGAAGCATAGTTGTGTACAGTATTTTCTAAAAAAGCCATATATTTTTTTTCGGTGCAATGCATACAGTTACTGCATTTTTAATGAAATTAAATACATAATTACATATATAGTGGCTTCATAACTTCCACTTGTAAGGATTTGTATTCGTTTTTCTTCTTTCTTGTTGTACTTATCATTACATGTAATTTTTCATTAGCAATTACCTTATAATGTATTTCTCCCGCATTCTTCGCTTGCCTTCGTGGTGTAGTGGTCAGCACGTTCGACGCGAAACCGTGAGGTCCGTGGTTCGATTCCCAGCGAAAGCGTTGCTCATTTTTTCTCTCTCCTGCTTTCAAAAATACCTAATGTCTCTACAAAGGAAGCAAAAACGCGTTGTCACAAATAATGCCATTTTGTAAGCCTTCAGATTATTCTGAAACATTCTCGAACATTTTTTTTCTAAAGAAGATCCCAACTCTTTTCCCAAGTATATTGAAAATTCCTAACTTAACATGTCTAACTATCGCGTAAAATCGAAATTTTTTATTGTATTTTGAACTGATATAGTTTGGGATGTGAATCAAGTTTTTAAATGACATCAGCGTTCATCTAATGTTTCAAAGCCACATCTACGGTTAGAATGTCTTCAAGAACGTGTAAATTAGTAAAAAATTTAAATATTTTTTTCTCGAATCTCGTATGGTCTCTTACACAGTGCAATTTGCCCTTCGAAATGTTAGTTTAGTTTCATGCGGATGCTAAGACGTCCACTGAATATTACCGTGGAGTTACAGCTATTCATTTCTTTCAGATGAATTAGTTCTGGTTGCTGCTTGCGTTTTACAGAACAAAATAGCCTTTGTTTTTCAGCTTATTATCTTCAGCTTATTATCTCAGCTTTATTATCTTCTCAGGCAGATGTTAAAATCTTTAATGAATGAAAACTTGCATTCTGTTGACAATGAACACACCTTTTGTAAATACTGCCTTCATAAACTTCATAGTATATGGGATGAATGTACATTCTGAGAAGCATAACGATAATTGTGGATAACGATGTAGAATATTAATATAATCCATATTAACTAATCTATCGATATTACTGCTAATTTAGTAGTTCTATTAAATAGTTAATATACTACATAAATGTTTGTGAAAAATGCAACACCATGAAGGAATTGTCGGAAATGAATGAAATTTACTCCACATATTACGGATAGTGGTATAAATAAACGATTAAATTTACCCAAAAAAAAGACCCAAAAAATAATGGTTGACGGAAATCAGTACTTTGCATGTCCGCCGCGCTGAGCGACAAGAGCATGTACTCGTCGTGGCATTTAATCATTCAGGTTCTGAATGTAATCCTGGGGAATGGCATTACATATGGCTTCAACTTGAAGCCTAAGTTCTGTCTTAATCCACCAACTGTACGAGTGAGTCGCCGACTGATGTAAACCCAGACATGCTCAAAGGGACACATATCCCGGGAATAAGCAGGCATGGAAAAAGTGAAACCTGTTGTGCCCTAAAGAACGCTAGTGTAGTCTAAGAAATATGTGCAGGGGCATTATTCTGCTGAAATACAGCGCCCTGACTGCACCGAAGAACGGAGAGGACCTCTGACCCCACAACTTTCTTTATGTAGTAATCATTGTTGAGGTTGTCTCTGCACCAGATATGATCGACAATTTTACCCAATAGCTCCCCACGCTTGTGTTGCCGTGCTTATTGAAGTCGAAGGCATCTATGATTCAGCAACAGGCGAATTCTGCACAGAGGAACCCTTGGACGCAGTTCATGCTGGAGCAGGCAGCAACGAACCATGGAGCTAAACAACATAACACTTGTAGCCGTGCTCCAACGTTGTGCCAACAAACGAGCGAACTCTGTACGATCCGTCACAGCCATGTGGATGAGGTATCTGCCGTCCCGTGCCATTGTGCTACCGTTTGTCAATCTGCCAGGATTTCACCTTGTTTGTTTCTTCTTTGTCTATTTCGTACAAATACGCATCACTGCTTTGTATTTTCGCTGCGGGCGAATTGCAGTTCCCAGATACGAAAATCCACCCTCTTGCATAATGTGGATGAGACCTAGTTCAAATTCCATTAGTTGTTGTTATGGTACTCTTAACTACTGACGAAGCATTTTGACCATTCATTAAACATTCAGCGCAGACAGAGAAAGACAAACAGACTTCAACTTTGCAGTCCTAACCGCTCTCATTCTGAGCATGCGCAATCGCTTTCTAACTCTAATCACTTGCATATTCGGCTTCTCGCAACTGAAAACGGAAGAAGAGACTGATGACGTAATTGGGTTTGCTTGCTGCTTTGAGTGTGTTATTCCGCCTTCGGTTTCATGAGTATTTGCTTGAAAAAACAAAAGGTTTTAAAGAATTGTTTGGTAAATAATATCATTAAGAGATTTTGTCTCATGAAATTACAATATATATGCATTTATATCTGACCTAGTAATGTAGCTATGGCATATTTAATTAAACGATAGTACTCGTAAAACGTAAGCTTAAACTAATATTTAAAGACGAATATGCATTAAATGTGGTTCATTTTCCCACAATGTTTTTAAACGCATGTAAAAACTTTGATAAATTTCCATATTTACGAAGAATTCTTCTACAGTTAAAATACCGCAAATAATGTCGCAAGCTGCGTTACAGAAATATTAAATAAAATTATGCAGATGAACTTTCAGAGTACGTGTTAGAATGACCTTACAAACCCATCTGATTAAAATTTAATTAATGCTAACAATAAATATGACTTATTAGTCATATATGTTAAGCAACTTATTAGTTATGTGACTTGATTTATACACTTTGTAGCTCTTTTGTAAAAGCTACACAGTGCATAAAATAAGTCATATAACATATTACGTGAATAATAAACCAAATAATGATTTAAATATTATTTATGGTACAATAAAAGGTATTAATTTACGTGATTTATTTCCATTTAACTATTTTCTGATTAGCCTTTCTTGCCGACACAAGGCATGCATTCCAGTTCAAGTGCCAAACTCTTATGAATGCTCGTCGTAAACCGCAAATAAACGAATCGTGTGCTTATTGACCGAGGAAAAACGTTTCTCAAGTTTAGAAATATGATTTTTTATTTTTCCCATACATTTTCAAAAATTTTCTTCAAACTTCGTCGACGCTTTTAAAGGAAAATGGCTCTTATCTGCCAATGATTTTGGTATATATGCTTTAAACGTACATTTTAATTTTCTGTAATTTTCCATTTTCTTGATTAACTTTTAGCCCGAAAAGGATGTTAGTCACGAGTGGGATCACGAGTCTCGAAACGGCATTTTGCGTTGAATCACTTTAAACGGCGCATACGTTTCATATTGTAACCACCAAATGTTATCACCCTGTATTACATTTAAAGAAATTAAATAATGAAGAATCTGCATGTTTCTCGAAGTGTGAAAAAACAACGGTTCCTTATAGCCATCAAATTTTTAATAACATAATCCTGTTTGTTCTATTACCTATTTTATATTTTGTAAAACTTTGAAGAAACTTTAATTAACAAACTCAAAGATTACAATGCAAGCACTGGCAACACCGTACGGAAAAAAGCATATTTATCTCCAGCGCGCGAGACTGTCTATCGGAAATTTTAAAGGTATGATGATTTATAATTATTTTGTGATTTTGCTTTTGAATCGAAATATATGTGTTATAAGCGCCAAGAATGGGATATTTAATAAATAAAGTAAACGCGATAAAAATAGTGTTCTAAAGCCATCTCAATAATTTTCTTATTGATATGATGAACAACTGACAAAAGACTGAACAAAAAAAAATGTATGCTTGCTTACACCTAGGCAACCTTTCTTTCGTCTGCTAAACGTTTCTATACGGAAATCGATGAAAATATCACATTTATTTCTTTCGTATTATGAAACTTATTACCGCAGGTAGCAATGGCACAAGGCCGCATTTTTTCAATATTTTCCCGTTACAAACTCTTCCTAAATACTAATTCATTTTAAAAGTATCCTGAGCTACAATTTTCCAGTAAAATAAACCTCTTTTAAAGAATATAAGAAGTAAAGATTTAAGCTTTCACTCTGGCAAACTCTGGTCAGCAGACGAGGTGAGGAACCAGAGGAACCCAGTGACGTCACATTGCTCCCCAACAGGGTTCGTGTCAGCATCGTTCCCCTCAAAGGGATGAACCAGCCCTTCTTTTTCTTTAGCCCTGTCTTAACTCACTTTTCATTTTCTGTAAGTTTAGTTCAGTTTCCTTAATTTTTTCATGGTAATGTAATTTTTACAAACATTAGTGTATTTTTCAATTATTTCAATAAATTATTTTATATTTTTATAAGTAGGACTAAAACGTTATCTAGGAAAATTTTAATAGGTTGACGAATCATATTGTCTCACGCTGCTGTGAAATGTTCTTTGAATAATCCCAAGTTTTCCTTACTGTACCTTCTAAGATTCTTTGTTGCGGTATTACTTTAGATAAAGCATACCAATCTTAAGCAATTTGAGATTGGAAATGCGAATCTCAAATAATGCATAATAATGCAATAATTTCTCAAATAATATTGGCTTGCTTTTCCTGCAGCTTTCAGTTCACCCCTAGGAATTATATAATTATGTTCATAAAATTGTAATTTCGCCGAATAGTGAGGTACACATGCAACCAGGAATGGCACCATTAATTGTAAGGTTTCTTTCCCTCCCAACTATTTGGCTTTGAAGGTAAGTGGAAAGAAAGTCTGAGTAGCAATCGGAAAGTTCCGAGATCGAGTCCTGAAGAGGCCATGATACATGTCTGGTATGTACCGACCCAAAAAATCAAAATTACTCTACACAGTGACCGAGAACCTTAGCTAGTTTTTCGACCTGGGCTCAAAATCAAATGAAAGGGATGGATATATGGTTGATATCAGTAGTTTTCCATATGTATATTGTTAAAACTAGCATTATGGCATTTTCCATATACCTATAATTACGACCAGAGGTCGTTTTGACCGCTTGCTCCGAATAGAAGAAAAGGCCGCTTTTTGCTAATATTTTGTAAAGCTAATGCTTATAACGGTATATTTCATTTGTTTAATAAATAAACAAAGTAAATTGAGTAAATAAATGGAACCAAAAGGTAATTTAATGTAACAATCCTAACTGATATTATAAATGCGAATGTGAGTTTGTTTGTGCGTTTGTTACGATTTCACGCCTTAGTTACTTAACAGATCACCATGAAATTTTCAAAAAGTATTTTTGATATATTATAAAAGGTTATGGGCTATAAAATGTAACTTATCTTTTGAAACGGAAATTACATAATAGGTTTTATAGCTTAAAATGGTTGTCGTTGTATAAACATTAAATGTTGAAAGTTTCACAACGATAAGTTAAAAAACAATGTAAAAGTTTGTCTGAGTGAGCAGGTGCACGCAAACATTTTTCACCTTTTCTAATATATCAAAATTATTTCTTGAAAATTTCATGATGATCAATTAAGGCATGAAAGGGTAACATTTATTAATTAAGCGTTTATTAATTTTTATTTCTTTAATTTATTATTTAAAACACTTCAGGATTTCCAGCTTCTAGCTCCTCTTTCACAAACATTTTTCAGTCATTAGGAAATATACGTAGCAGTTTTACTAGATTTGGTGGCGATTTCTTTTTATCTCAATGAAGAAGGGCAGTATTTACTGAAATTTTACCCAGAGTGTATTTTTAACTTAAAAAATTAGTAACTAAAATTTTATCCTGATTATCCTGGTCAGACAATAAGAAAAAAATCAAATTATTTTATTTTCATTTCAATAGTCTGAAACTTATTTAAGGACATCAAAGCGAGCGAAGCCGCAGGTAAAAGCTAGTGAGCAAAATAAAGTAAAGTGACTAAATATATTAATCGAAAAATAATTTCATATAACAAAGAGCTAAAAAAAGTCATTCTAGATATTTTTAAACTTCTTATCATTTAATAAATTGAATCCTAATAATTTTCAATATGAAATAAATGTAATTAAGATTACACATATTAGTACTTACATTACTCGGTTTACATTACTTTGTGTATACAGATTACTATTTTTTAATTTTACCTGTACCGGTTCCACAAACATATTTTTTTATAGGGTTCACAAGTAAACAAAGTTTTGATATCTCTGTATGCATTTATTTGGCATTGTTTAAGCTTACGGGAAGAGTTGATGCATATCAATTCTCATTTCGTCAGATCCAGGAAGGTTGTGAATTTTGGATAAAATGTATATCTTTCGAAGCTCCTTAGCCATATTCAAAATAAAATCACGAAGACTGATGTTCTTATATTCAATTGTTTTCTTGTAAACTATCCATGCATTTATCGTGGCCAAATCAAGAATATTAAAAATCTTGAATTGGCCAACATCTGGATGAGAATTTCACTGAGTATTTTTTGATCATCTGCTCCAAAACATGAACTATAAACATACTATAAACATTTGGTCATACTATAAACATTAAAAAATTCCAGTGCCTTTTTTTCATCAGATACAATTTCCAGGATAATCAGGATAAAATTTTAGTTACTATTACTTATTTTTTAATTTAAAAATAAAAATGAGTAAAATTTCAGTAAATACTGCCCTTCTTCATTGAGATAAAAAGAAATCGCCACCAAATCTAGTAAAACTGCTACGTATATTCCCTAGTGACTGAAAAATGTTTGTGAAAGAGGAGCTAAAAGCTGGAAATCCTGAAGTGTTTTAAATAATAAATTAAAGAAATAAAAATTAATAAACGCTTAATTAATAAATGTTACGCTTTCATGCATTAATTACTTAATCGATCATCATGAAATTTTCAAGAAATAATTTTGATATATTAGAAAAGGTGAAAAATGTTTGCGTGGTTTATACCACGCACCTGCCCACTCAGACAAACTCTTACATCGTTTTTTAACTTATCGTTGTGAAACTTTCAACATTTAATGTTTATACAACGACAATCATTTTAAGCTATAAAACCTATTATGTAGTTTACGTTTCAAAAGATAAGTTACATTTTATAGCCCATAACTTTTCATAATATATCAAAAATATTTCTCGAAGATACTCTTGAGTAGGACGTTCTTGTTGTTTTTCCTTGATAAGACGTAAGCGTTATATTGTCATGCTTAGCAGTCCTACTAGAAGAGGGCTCATCCTTCGTTTATTTTGTAAAGACTTCTTCTTTTTGAATGAATTATTGTGCCAACGCAGCTTATCCCTGAACTCCTTATTTCTTTTGTTAATTTTAGCAGAGTAAAAAATTACCGGTTGTCAGCACTACTTGAGTTATCATCAGTTATTTCTCTCCTTGCGTACGAAGTTGGCCCAGCTACTTATCTAAGACATTTTGTTGAGGACGTCTCCTTGTAACACTTGTGGAAATATTTCCTGTTTTCCAAACTGAACCGTCATTCGCTGTTT
Source organism: Stegodyphus mimosarum (assembly GCA_000611955.2). NCBI lineage: Eukaryota > Metazoa > Arthropoda > Arachnida > Araneae > Eresidae > Stegodyphus > Stegodyphus mimosarum. The sequence continues at coordinate 496,799 of KK114318.1, forward strand.
CTTCGATGTTTTGAATTTCCTTACTTTGGATACATCTTCCTCGTTCGCGGGTTACGTTTTATTGCCTTTCACTACTTCCTCGAGCTCGACTACAGCCGTTCATTTCACTTCCGGAAACTATACTAGTAGAAGACAATGTAATATTTTCTTGGTATAAATGCTTACTTTTCCTTTCTGTTTTGTGAACAGATTATTCATCAGACGAATCAGATTCACTTGTTTTAATAGGAACAATCCAGTCCTTGTCGAATAAATTGAACATAGTTTCGGTTTAAATCTTTAAATCCTTCATCAAGTTCAGTTTCTGAAACGGAATTATCATCAGAAAGGCTTTCAAAAACTTTCAGCATCTCTTCCTTCGTTAGATATTTTCTACTAACGCTTCTACAAATAACAAAATTATCCAAATTAAGGCTGTACATTTGTGTCTACTGAAATATAACTTTTCTAACATAAGGGAAATGGGCAGATGGTGTTGTGTAGCAAATTCACTAATTATTTAAGTTATGACTTATTAAGAATTAATTTTATTATTATTCTAAATTTATGCTACACAGCGTGTATTTTATTTAATATATGTGCTTTTTGTTTAATTTTAATTAGGGTTTTGATAGTTAAGACGGATACGTATTTTCACTCGTTACTCGTAAACGCCATGAGACACGCAATTGAATTGGGTGCTTTTTCTACTTAATAAACTTGATGTTTGTATTACTTAACTTAAATTTAGCCATTCTTAATTTATACCACTACAAGCGGAAAAATTAGGTCTTTAATTTAAGATCACTTTCAAGAAGCTAGCTTTAACAGATTTTAAGATACAGTAAATCATTTAACTGAGTTTTCCATTTTGCTTTGTGTTGAAAGTGAAGGGGGAAGAATTGAAAAAATACAATTTTCTAACATTTTTGCGCTCGTTGATAAGGGGCTTCCGTTGGGTCGAGTTTAGGTTTGCCGGTTCGGCCTTGCAGGTGTTCCAAATTTTGGCGACTAGTTGGCATGGTTTAAATTTGTGTTTAGTTCAACGCCTCGGAAAAAGGAGAAATTTTACAGGGGTGCAAGGCGGGGTTTGCCGTATTTGATTTTTCACCCTTTTAGCAGGTTTTGGAGTTTCATGGGATTCTTCTCTCAACAAAAAGATGTTGCAGGTGTTGTTCGTTCTCTCTTTGGATGCACTTATCGCGCTGTTTTGTTCGCATTTTTGTGGGCCCTTTGGCACGGTTTACCCATGAATCTCTAGAGTTCAGGAGAACCCATCCTCATAGCGTTCAATATCGAGATTCTAGGAAAAGTGCTGTAGGAGGAACTTTACCAAGGACAGTTGGCTACAGCCACTCCATAACCTTTCTGAGGGAAATTGCGATGTAGCTCTATTCAACGTGTCAATAGTACCATCTTGAAATTCCTGGCGATTCGTGGAGTACCGATGCTGTCACCTGTGACAACTAGCCGTATATTAGCGTCTTCATTGGACAGAATGCTCAATTTGTTCCGCCTGTCAGATAAGTCTGTGTTTGCTATTACTTGATTAGTTCGCAATTTTAAGAAAAAAAAATATGGGTTTAGACATTTATCAGTTTATAATTAATTACAAAAGTAGCAAAGAGGGGGGGTTCACTTATTAAAAAAATAAAATGTAATTATGATTTCATTTTAAAATATCTGTATTTTAAGGATTCCGAGATATTGATAAAGTGAAATTTGTTTATTTGATGAGCTTACTTCCACGCTAAGTTAAAGTAAATTGTAAACTGAAATAGAATTTCTCCTGTGTTAATATTCTAAATCTTCCTAAAAGGGTGGTTTTGTGGTAACTCGGTTAATTGAAACTGAATGTTAGGAGACCTATTTCTATGAGCAAAAAAAATGTATCAACATTTAAGGATTTTATCCTGATTGGTAGTATTCTTTTATCCTCTGTGAAATAATAAGAGAATATCATAAGAGAAATAATAAGAGAATAATAAGTTTTAAGTTGTTTGGAATAGTAGCATTCTTTTATTTTCTATGCAATAAGATGTAAATTTAAAATCTGTTCTGAATATTGGTGTTCTTTTATTTTCCATGCAATAATAAGATGTAAATTTAGATTTATTCTAAATGGTAATGTTCTTTTAATTAAGGTGCAATAATAAGGTGAAAAACCTTCATAGGTGTAAAGAAGTAGTTTATTATGAATTTAAAAATTTTACTAAAATGAAATAGTTAGGCTTATACTTACTTAGCACTTACAGAAATTTGATGTTTTTCTTTTAAATCACTGAATTGTTAAAAACACATATAAATGTATTAGAATTTTTCTCAGGTTATATATTTTTTTTCCCTGGGGAGGGTTAAACAAATTTTATTATCTAATTGTTATTGTCGTATTGATTTAATTTGAAGGAGTCAACACTAAAGATTTTCGTGAAATTTAATATAAATTATTGTGTTTTCGTTATGTTTAAGTTACACCTTTTGAGATGCATGATTTACAGTAATTTCACTATCATCAAAGTTTATGGGTTTTTTGGAAATTCACAACGCAATGGAAACTTTTAGATGTTTAGCTTTGAGGCAAATTGTTAACTTTTTCTGTAATATTCCTCCCAAAAGGCACTACGACAGAACAATACGTGGCGCGCAAAAATTCCAAGCAGGTGTGTTTATTCCCCTCCTCCACCGCTCCCCATTCACTTCTATAAAATATGCAATCTTCCTTACCAAAAATGTTAATTTATCAGCAAAGGTGAAACAAGTCTTAAAAATAACGAAAAATGTATAATTTTCTTGATACGAAAATGACCGATAGCTTCAATTCTAGGTATATATTGGCGAAAATAATTATTTAAAATGGACAAAAATGTCATGTAATATTCGTAAGTTTCTGAAAAATTCAAAAAATATCAAAGTTTTAAATAAAGAATTAAAAACGTTATTTCTAATGTTAATATGAGCTACATTCCTTAGAAAGTTCTCCACGAAGGCATTCCCACTGTCGAGCCACATCTCTTGCTGTCTTTGCTGTATCCAAATAAAGTAAACTCTGGAGACTAAAACAGGTTCTTGATACAATTTCTTTACAAAACTACTTTGTGCCCCACCTCACAGATGTGCATCGCAGAAGTCCATTTATATAATTTACATATTTAGAAATTTATAATGAACTTTTATGCTCAGCCAAAGGACGTGTCATTCATTACATGTATGAATCTTTGAGCGACATCAGTGTAGTCCTGCTATCTCGCAGAAAGAGAGGGAAACTTCTGCACAGGTTTCTAATCCTTCCCCAAGATTGACGTGATTGTATGGAGTGTCATCAGAGAATTAGGTAATGTCAGATCTTTCGAAGCTCATATCCCCCGTTTACTGATCATTTTCAACGGACGTTGAGAAACGGAAAATCCATTTACACTTGTAATTAATATAATTCAGAGCCATTCCTCTCTTAAAAAAATTTAAGTGGGTACCATTGGAGTCTATAAATACTTTCCTTCGTGTTCCCCAAAATGGGTCAAATTTGCATCACATGCGATTTCCACATTCGATTGCGAGTATCAGTGTAAACAACGTTTCTAAAAAAAGAGCAAGTCCCAAGTGAGATCCAGTTGAAGAACATTAATCTGAACCCTGTTCTAAAAACAAGCTGCATGTTTCCAAGCATCTGAAAGCTGGTTGCAAGAAAAAGATAAAAAAATATTAGAAAAGAATCAATAAAGTGTTATCAGTATATATTGTATTATCCGGATATGCAAGGATGCACGGTGACAATTGTTTAACCCTATTCAGATGCAGTGTTTACCATGCTTTTTTAAATTATGGTTTCTAACGGCTTCACGAAAAAGTTATATGTTTCTTTCCTTTTCTGCTTCCACTCTACAACTTTCCTGGTGTCTTCATCCTACGAAAGACGATGGGTAGCTCCATTATGGCTGCATAGCATACTGAAGTAATTTAGAAGAGATAGTTTATGAAAGTATAGGAGTGTATAAGAAAAAAGCATATATTTCAGCTTTCAGAAATTTCTTCAAAAGTGAGTATCGTCTGATAGTGTACCCACTCACCCCAAATAAAAAAAAGAAAATCCCGATTATGTCGCATTTGCCTCAAATGAGAAAATGGTATAATTTCGAAATCCATAAGTTGAATGTGTGCCGGTGTTTTGAAAAATAATAAACGCGCTGAACGTTTTAAAGTATTATTATAATGCATATGGAAAATCGAGAAAATTCAACGTAAATCCTAAACATACAAGCAGTTTTTTTTTAATATGGAAGGCAAATAATACAAACATCTTAATTACAGCATCAAACATCAAACATTAAACATCAAACAGCTTAATTACTGTGGTTCGCTTTCTGAGGTTAACGAACGCTTAATCTACAAGGCCCTAACCAAGAAAAATGACAGATTGGAAAATGTCATGTACTTTACTGAGCAATAAGGAATTTCTAATTCTGTTTTTACGAACTTTATGATAAGATTGTGAACAATAATTTCACTTTATATATACAACAACTTGTTCTTAAATATGCAGCTGAATCAATAAATGCTAGATTTTTATAATTAATCACTCATGAAGATACTACAGTTCTTTCGCTTGTTAAAAATTCTTAACTTCTTTGCATACCTTAGCAATAGTTTTGCTTAATTTTTCATCAGGAATTCTAGATATGCGTATTGCTCCACATCTCTCTTTATACTATACTGCTTTCAAATTTTCTCTGCCTAGGAATATCTCATGAATTCTTCTCTTAATGAGTTCTTCTATTAATCTTAGAAAATAAAGAATATTTTTTTAGTGTAATTAGTTGCTGTGATGGAAATAAATTAAGAATGAGTAGGTTGTTAAATTAAATCTGAATAAAATGGGGGAATTTAAAATGATGAAAATAATAACTATTTCTAAAGATATTTAATCATTAGAAGAGTTTAATTCAAATTCTTGGTTTGCTTATTCACGAACAAATGCAAGTTAAACTAGATTAAAAAGGAAATAGTTCTTTTCAAGAAGATTTTAGGCAAATATTTTGGAAATTATTTAATCAGGCGTTTTATCTAAAATTAATTAAGCATATAAAATTCACTCAAAATTTTTCTATCTATGGTAAATAGTTCTGGTTTTGTTTAAACGAAATAATTCTTTTAAGTTATGAAATAAAAGAATTAGGATTAGGATATAATTTAGAAAATGTGTGAATATTTTTTCTGTATTCGAAATTATCAGCAAAAGTGGATTTCACACCATAGAGGCTTTAAACTAATATAAATTCAGTTCCATATATCTCAGTATACCTATCCAAACGATTGCTTTCGTCTAAATGCACAACAGATATAAAATGTTACTTTTGTACAAGAGGCTTACATTGAACAAAAGTTAAAAAAACGTTACTATGCATTATGTATACGATATATATATATATATATTACGCTACACATACGATAGGTTAAAACAAGAGAGGATTATGCAGTAGAATACGAATGTCACTGCAACTCCAACATGCATTGCGGGAGCATATTCGTTTTATGCCTAAAAGCTTTAAAAAAATTCTTATTCATTATTATTTTGTGTTACACTTCTTGTGATTAAGTTTTTATCAATAGATGACTACAAAAGGCAGCTCTATAACAGAGCAGTTGCCACTGGAATGTATTAATGAAAGTTGTTGCTTATGCTTACTTGTCTGACGTAGTCAGCACAAACCCACGAAATTCCTCGTGGCAAGGAGAGCTAGATTACGCTTGTTGTTGGAAACAGCCTTGAACACCTAGCAGGTGACAGTGCGATTTGGCTCAGTTCCGCCCCAATTTTGATAGAGAGCACTACGGGGGGGACGGGTCCGAGGGAATCCCACCCCTCTCCCCTTCCAGCGACCACACGAGAGGACTTTTGGTTCGCCGCATATTTAGAGTGTCACCATGCCGCACCAACATTATGCATTTACAAACATCCATGCCTCTCTGGGATTTGAATCCAGGCTTTTCGGCATGGCAGTCAGCAACGCTAACCACTACACCGGTTGGGCGGCATTAATGAATGTATCTTTAGGTAACGTATATTTAATGCAGTCAGATAAAATGCCATACGGATTATCAAGCAGGTTATATATTAAGGGATGATTTCCTTGAGGACGTTTTAAGGAAAACTTATTCATATTCATTTTATATCATACAGGGAACGAGAAAATGGCCATAGAACTAAAAATTTCATTTTTTTGGACTTTCAGTCTGGGAACAAATACAACCAGTGGCTAATCGAACTATGACCACTTATCCTACAAGAAATATGATCCATTCTTTGATTGGTGTCGAATATGACCATCTCAACTAAAGACCGATTCAACTGTTATAATCACTTTTTCACAGGCTATCCCTATACATAAGATATTTGAAATATTGGTGGGTCCTGTGCATGCGGTATTTAAATATATAATGGTATTAATAAGTAATAAAATGGAAGTATACGCCTTTAATTTGATGCTCTATAGTGATTAAAAATGCTAATAATTAATAATCATGTACTTGCACTTGGCAAGTTATAATCATTTTTTATTCAGGTTCACTAGTAATTAAACTGATATGATACTATGAACCGATATATATAATATTGGTAATTAGGGATAGAATGAGTTGAATAAGAATGAAAATAAAGACTTACCATATTGACCGTTCTTTCATTTGGCAAAGTATTTCAGAGAAACAGGCAAAGCTATCTTATAGCAATTGACGCAAAGCAATTATCATTTGCACAAACCTTCTGCTTGGCTAAATATTCAGGCATTAACATTTAGCATATTTTATTATTCAACATGCAGTACTCTCTACGGCAAATTATTTCCAATTTTGAAATTACATATAATTATTAATCCAATATTTTCACTTCTTGTGACACATTACTTTATGTTATCAATGCGTTACTCATTCGCTTAAACAGAAACATTAACAATTTTCAGTGTTTACAGTATGCATCATAACATTCTTTATTGAACACTTAGATCAAGTGTTCCAAAGGGGTCGATGTCGAACGCTGGGGTTGCCGATGAGAGTTTAAAGGGGGTCATGGCGTTCAAGGGGTCGACTGGAGGTCGATAGCCGAAAATGTGCGAATAATTGATCGGCATAATGAACTTGCTATTGCTTACAGAAATAAAATATTAATACTCTGAAATTTATGGTTGTTTATTGACATAAAGCTATATGATGTAGTAAGGAAGAAATCGTCCAAAATATATATAAGAGAAATTATAAGCAAACATTTTCAGTATTTCTTTAACCAATACATTTTTAAAATACAAAATATGTTTATGTAAAAAGTACAATATAAAAGTTAATATGCAGAACTCAAAAAAATGCAACCAAAAATTTATGAGTAAGGCCAAACTTCCTCAAAAGATGTACTGAGAGGAAATGAGTAAATGAAGCCTTCCAAATGATTTAGAGTTTACCTATTATGGTATAATGGGCAATTACACCGTACACCCCGCATTCAATATTTACTAAAATAATGATTTAGGCATAGAGAGATTGCAATATAGTTTCAATGCAATTTAATATAATAACAAACGTTAAGCATAATAAGCAACAGATAGACATAATGAGAAAATTTTAAAACGTACTGGGAGTAGAATGTTATAATGAACTGTAATAATAATACCGAAGATGTGCCCGCTTGGTTATTATATTTTATAAAGTTCACAATTGGAATCCTCTTCAACATACTAAGAGGATACAAAATTTCATTCAATTTTTACAGCATGAGGAAATTGATAACTTCAGAGGATTTGTTGTTATATACAAAATGTTTATGATATTAAAAAATCTTTAATGTCGCTTCCGAGGCATTGAAAATTTCAATGTTCCAGCATCTTTCAGTCAGTGCTGCTGAACTAAGATACGTCTGGTTTTGAGATTACGTATGATTCAAAAAAGCTAATTGCATGGATTTTCAAGAACACGTTTTGTTCAACATACATGTGTAATGTATACAAAAAATGCATGTAAGCTCAATACATAATACACGTAATTTTTGTAGTTTAAAATTTATCCGAGAGAAATATCCTAAAATATAATTTATTACCGAAGATGATAGAGTTTATAACATTATCGACTTTTCCCACTTCTTTACTAGAACTAGAAGCAGTCTTTATTGAAGTGAATAATTTACTATACGGAAAATAAGAAACAGAAATTTACTTAGGCAGTTTAATGGCCTCTATTGAAAATATTGCGTATGTACATCAAGCATAGACTTCAAATTCATTTTAAAATGCATTTTTGCGCAATTAGTGTCGGTGGTTTTTCTTCTGGAAACTTCTTTATATTTGTAAAAGGAAAAATACAAATAATGTAAAAAATGATAAAACAAAATCAAATAAACAATATTTTTAGTCAAATGGCTATATTTAAGTTATTTATGTTAAATTATTTATATTATGATTATGCTGTAAGCTGCGTACTATAGAAAAAAAAATGCAAGGAAATCGATGATGGAAACCGTCCAGAGGGCGATGCAAGAAAAAGACTGGGAATTCTGATTCTATATCGTAAAAATAAATTGCTTGTATCAAAATGAGAGGTTTGAAAATGACAGTACATTTCTTATTCCTTTTTATTTTTATTAATTAAAAGGTATCACTGATTGATGTAATATATAAACTATAGTATTCCTATAATAAATAGGACACATTCCAGCTCCATATATTATGCATCTCTTCTACTAAATTTCGGTGGTACATTTTTCTGTATTTTCCATTACAATGAGGGAGGATGCGGGAGTTATCTTTAACAGTACAACCCGTAATTAGCTTAGTTTAATTATAAAATAATTGTAAACTTTACAATATAGCTAGAATTAAGAATTTGTATCTTGAATGATGGAGTTTATAAAAATACTGCAATATTCTATTATTCGAATAAAGAAAAAAAGAAGTATGAAAATAAGAATTTTAATAGTAAAAAAAAGCGAATAGTAATTACTTAAGGACAAAAATATATTGCATATTTACTAAACATTTAGAAATCTCTGTAAATCATTACCTTGTCTAATCTTAGTACAGCAATAATGAAAATATATCGCTAACTCGAAAATAAACAGTCTGTGATGCAAAAACTCGAAACAATCAAATGCAGGTTTAGTCTGGTAGAGACATATCTTTTGCTACCTCTATGGGTTAGTTTAGGTTATTTGAATACGACGCAAAGCACGAGGACTAAAAGAAAGATGTATTCGTGAAGGACTATCTAAGGCACCTTGTTCGCATTCACCTTACTCATGGGGAAAATTACTAAGCTAACTATGCATCAAATCCCTTTGTCTGGAATAGAACTCGGGTAAATCTCTACGAACATACAGCACCACGAACATATTCATGCTTCAATGAAAGGTCAGAAACTAAACGTACACGTGCAAAGAGCACACATCTCTGAGTGTTATCTTCTGTCAACGGTATAGAAGGACGGTTGAAGCATCAGCAAAAGAATCACATGTGCCCTTGTCCATCAGAACCAAGACAATGTCATCACATACCAATGGAAAAGATATTTCAACTATCTCTATAGTGTTTTCCAAGCAAACGAAATAGAAATTGGCAATGCACTCAAATATAACGCTGTAGAAAGCATACGATATCATCCTATTTGCACAGACAATATGTTCAGACTTTACGCCATAGTCAACAGCACTCATACATCAGAAATTATAATCAAAATGCAGCTTGTTTTACAAAGAATGCAGCGACATCTCATTAATTTTCATTGCACAAAAGGGCGCATAGGTGACACTGACAATGAAATTGCCGATATACTCGCAAATAAGGCTACCAGTAACATTGGCATTCAAAGCATTTGCCTATCCCGCTCATATTTGAAGCATCAACTCAAGAACAGATCCTATACCCTATGGCAAGAAGAACGGAACAGAATACTACAAAGAAGACGCACGCGTTATTATATACCATAGGTTCCCAACCTTTTCCGAACTGGTGCCCCCTTTTCTAGTGAATATTTCAATACCGCCCCCCTAGAGAAATAAGAGCGTACATAATGCATGCTGAAAACAAGAATTAAATAAAAAAAATTACTAATAGATAGAATGTTGTTGGAATTGAAACGCTACTGAATTTCTTCGTTATTTAAAAAGAAAAATGAAAGTTTTAGCTTACCTGTTATAAAGACAGGCAGGGGTTTTGATGATACGAAATAATCCATAATAAACTATTGCTTTCTAAATAAATAAATTGACAGTTTCAGAGAACACTCAAAAGGCATAATTAATTATTATTAAAAAGTATTTTTATTAAAATTTAAAGGCATCGAATTTCTAACTTAACTAATGAGAAGGCTGAATTTGATGCATTTTAAGAAGCTTGTTAATATCAGGCTCGATTTTACTTAAAAACAATCGTAAATCGCCGCGTTCAGTAACATGGAGCCGATTTCTCTTTTTCGTTACCAATGTTGCTACAGCACTAAATCCACGTTCTGCTAAATATGAAGATGGGAATGCTAGCAGAAATCGTTGCACAATCGACCATAATCTTGGATACAATTGCGAAATCGACTTCTGCAGCCAAAATTCTTGGTAGCCATTCTTGAATTTAATTTTTAATTCCTCATTTGTCGTCAGTTCTATCAGTTCTTCTTCTAACTGAGATGGTCCTGCTGTGTTGACATTGGAAAAAGGATCCAAAACCCAGTCTGGTATGTCCATGTTTAAAATGTCCTCGAATCGTTCCTTGAAGTCATTGTAGAGGTTTTCCAAGTGCTGACAGTAAACAAGCAAGTCGTCGTGCTTGAATGATACTGCTGATAAACATGGGAAGGTATGGAATTCACGTCTGCCTATATTTCTTTTATATAATAGCAGTTTAGACACGAAAGCAGCAATGCTATTTTTAGTCTTAATCAAGTTTAAGTCTTCTCCTTGAAGTTGGAGATTGACATCATTAAACAATTTATAGAGGTCTGCTAAGTACGCAATATCGTTTTTTGATGCGATGAGGTTGTCGCGCAATTCCGTGTCTTTGTTTCCTAGGAACTCTATCACAGATTCAAACAGATTGTAAAATCGAGTCAAACAAGTACCTTTTGAAAGCCAGCGCACCTCTGTGTGAAGCAGCAATCGGTTGAAATCTTCATCATTTGCAATGCAAAGCTGACTAAATAATCTGTCATTCAACGAGTTACTTCTGATTTTATTAACTGCTCTTATAACATATTGCAGTGATGTATGGAGACGTTCGCTCAAATTTTTCGCAACCAAATGCTGTCGATGAATTACGCAATGCACAGCAAGCACGTCCGGAACTTTATTTTTTAAGCATGCTATGAAGCCTTTGTGACGCCCTGTCATAGCCGGTGCGCCATCCGTAGCAACCGACAAAATATTATTAAAAGGAATTTCCTTTTCGTCAAAAAACTTTTGCAGTGTATCAAATATGGTTTCTCCTTTTGTATCTGTTTCCAAATTGGTAGCAAACAACATTTCTTGACATATTTTTTCATCTTTGATAAACCTCACGTACGACAATAACAATGCTTCATTGGTTGGTAAAGTGGACTCATCCAGCTGAATTGAAAATTGACAAGTCTGCAGATAATTGCACAACGATTCTTCAATGTTTTCAGCCATCTCATCAATTCGTCTTTGCACAGAATTATTGCTCAAAGGAATTTTTCGGATAATATCTGTAGCTGGTTTATGGAGCACGGTGGTTATTACTTCTTTAACTGCTGGTAAAATTAAATCTTCCCCAATAGTATGTGGCTTGCCTGTTTTAGCAATCAACAATGAGATATTGTACGAAGCTCGAAGTCCGTCATCGTCTTGTTTAGAAGCTGATGAAAATAATTTTGATATAGTTGGCTGATTTTCAATCTTCTTTTTTATCTCTAGAAAATAGGTCATATCTCTGTCTTTCTTATCCGGATGCATTTTATTAAGATGATCTTGAAGCCTAGAAGGTTTCATCGCTTCATTCGAAAATGTTTTTTGACAAATAAGGCACAATGGAGATGATGGATTTGAGGGATTTTCGATAAATCCGTATTTTATATAATCCGCACTGTACTGCCGCCTCTTCTTTTTTGCTTCCGACATGGGTTTTTCTTTACTTATACTTGATCCAAGTTAAGGGAGCTGCAAGGGATACTGCCGGTTTAAATAATATAAGTTGAAGTAGCAAAATATTAAGGCAACGCCGTTTTCATCGTACGCAGTACATGCTGCGATGAACGATAGATAGTGTGAGCCTGAGTCTGTAGCATTCTGCGGGGCTGTTTTATTTTTAGCTTCCTACAATTTTTGATCGGGTAAACCGACGATTTGTCTACTCCGCCGCCGCTTATTTCGGCGATCTAATTTTTTCCCGCGTCCAACGTCGCCTACGCACTTTTACAGACTCTCTTAGAATACAGTTTAGTTGGAGATCTCGCTATTGTTGCCGCTTGTAAGTGGCATTTTTTACTCCCAGTGACATTTTTTGTAAATGTTACGGCCAAAGCCCGAAATCGGCCAATTCGCATTTTGGCCAACGTTGCTGTAAACTTACCGGCGAATGTCCAATCTTTTTGTTGATTTCTGGCTTTGACCGGCCAATTTGGGAAAAAAGAAATCAAGGACAGATGGTTTTACACACTGCTAAGAATGAAGTATTTAAAAATGAGTACTTCTGTGAGTTCAACGAGTAGAAACTATTCAGTGAA
>KK114319.1:0-32975 GCA_000611955.2 Stegodyphus mimosarum
ATTTAATTCCACGTACTTTCAAATAAGAGATCGTCGCCATTAAAATGAAAAGAACATACATTTGGAATTGTGACTGGGAAAACACAAAAAGAAAAAACGAAATTTAAGTTAGGGTTTTCTGTGTATTTTTGATTATGGAATTTTATTATTACAAATGTATATATATATAATATATTATCATGTGCATAATTTTTATACATTTCGAAACAGCTTTGACCAAAAGGGTGAAGCCATACGTGGGTAAAATCAGTTATGAAAGGCTCATGAAAACGTTCAATTCATAACCATCCTTCTGCAATGCTTTATAAGAGTTAGATATAGGTTGTACACAAATGGACCTGAGGCAACTAGTGTTTGGATTGCGTGTGCTTGATCTTGAAAAAGGGAACATTGAATTCTAACACATTGTTTAAAAATCTAAGAAAACAAAGTAATTATTAATAACGTTATGATTAAAATCAAAACAATAAATTAACACTAAAATATTATTTGCATCGACACGGTATTCAGTTAGCCCGTGGCTTCCATATGCGAAGACAAGAGTTCTCGCTATCAATAAATACTGTTTTTGAAACCTCTTTCTACTGCAGACTTTCAGAACTGCTGCTGAGTTTCAGAGTGTCCTCTGTATTTGCTGTGTCTGGTATATTTTGTAGAATGAGACATTCACGCTGTCTTGATGTACTATTGTGTTTTAAATTACCTCGTACGCTAGAGTTGAAAATGATATCAGAAGTTGTGGAATCATTGTTCGATGATCCCCCTGAAATCGAGTGGTTTTGGTGACAGACAAGTTGCAGATAGCTGAGACCCTGTGACTCTAGTCCTGAAGTTACGATTTTTGAAATATTAATGAGAAATATTGTTACTTCTGTTAGCCTGGCATCCGCTTTCAGACTGAAACTTGTACGGGCAAAGTATATGAATTTCTTTTTCTTCGCGTTGATCGTTGAAAGCCAAGCATTTGCCAGAATTAGGTAGGAGAAGGCTGAAAATGCACTCTTTTGCAAAAAATCGAAGTACCAACAAAAACTTTTGCGATCGTCACGAAATTTGGTATGCGACATGCCACATGCGACGGACGACGTGGGCACCACCCCTTTACCAATACGGTTAATCGGTATAGCTCCACGTCCACCTTTATCTAGATAGCCACTCAGACACCTTGCGGACGCCTGGCAAACCCAGCGCTCGATGCATCCCTGAGGGCAGTCCAGCAGACCAAAGCGCCCCCCCGGGAAATCCCCTCCACACAACTGCCCAGACCTCAGTACTTATTGATTCAGTAATCCCGTAATCCGTGCATGTAAGGCCTGCGTATAGATGCGTACGCAGTCCTTGCTAATAATCTTTCTGTCACACATGCAGATGCTAATAAAAACGTACGCGGATTCAGATATATGCAGATATGAATATACAAATATGTTATATGCAGTATTATGCATATATACGCTGATACAGATATAAGTAGATACAATGATATGCAGATAATGATACCACTATGCTGAAGTATATGATACATAAGAACAAAAGGTGCATGAGATATGTAGGGTGACATAAATAAGAGCTTACATAAGGTGGCATACGTAAAATGACATACACGTACTTAGGAACATAACGTGTAGAGTAAGTTACACATTACGAGACACAAATGATTAAAGTTTCAAGGCAAATGAACAGGAATTGCGATCATAACGTACATTTATAGTGCGAAATTCGCAAAGTATAAAACCAGTAACAGAGGCAGAAAATTTATCTTTTTTTGTTGCTCCCATTGTAATTCCGTAAAGAAGCAACTAAAGATGCCATTACCACGATATCGAAGACCTTACAGACAACTAAACGACTTCGAACGTTGTCGCATTGTACGCATTGTAGGGTTACGTGAAGCTGGGTGGTCATACCGAGCAATAGGCCGCCACCTGCAGCGTACAGACACTGCTGTGCGCTGTAGGTGGCGTATGTTGGCAGCAGTGGTTGCTACAAGGAAATTGCCGACGAAATGAAGGCTCTGGAAGGCCAAGGAGCACAAATGCGAAGCAAGATAGGCTGATTGCTCGCCAGACCCTAACCGCCTCAACGGTATCATTGTCGACTACTCAACGCATTAAAGCCAGGTATATACCTCCCGTGGCGCTTGTCTGAGGTGGCGTTACGCTCACAGAGGCCTTTCAGACGTTTGCCTTTGACGTAACGACATCATCGGAGTCGTCTGGAGGGGTGCCGCAGACGATCATCATGGCTGCCATCAGACTGTCATCTTATAGTGTTCAGCGATGAATCCCGCTTCGCTCTTGAAGCAGATGACAACCGTGTTTGTGCCTGGAGAGGACGGGGCCAGCGGTCCCAATCAGCCTTTCTTTTACAAAGGCATACAGCCATAACCCCTAGTGTGATGGTGTGGGGCGCTATTTCTTATGACACCAGGTCATCTTTAGTCATCCTCCGCACATCGTTAACAGCTCAACGATATGCTGATACCACCCTGCGGCCGGTTGCATTACCCTTCATGGCACGTCATCCTGGGACCATTTTTCAACAAGAAAACACCAGGCCCGATACCGCTCGCATATCTCTGGACATTCTCCGTGCAGGTCATCAGATCTTTCACCAATCGAGCGTGTCTGGGATATGGTAGGCGGCCATATTCGGGCACCACAAAATATCGCAGATCAGGAGCGACAACTGATGAATGCCTGGAAGAATGTGTCGCAGGATGACATAAGGAACCTCTACTACTCCTTGCCTCGACGAATTCAAGCATGCATTGCCGCCAGAGGCGTTTCGACCAACTACTAATTTGAACACTTAAGGGTGATTGTGAGCCGTGAACAGACACTATCACCTTGATTTTTTAATCATTTTGTTATCTGTGTATGAGCTATACACATATTCAATTTCATCAAAAACAACTACTTCCTTCATGGTGCTTCGACTTTTTTGCAAAACAGTGTAGGTTGATATTAAAGCGTGCTCTTTGTCACAATAGTTAGAAATATTTCCTACCTTGGAGATTGGTGTGGGAATACGTAGTGAGTTGTTAACACTTGATCAGTTTATTAGAGCATGCCTTTTCAGGAAGAATCGTTCCGTATTAGATTTGTCAAACACGTAGCAATCATTAATTCCTTCCCTGTTGAACTAGCATTTATCTGAACGAGTCTCAAATGGTTAAAAAAAGAAACATTGGAAAGAAATTAACATAAAGGTATTCATAGTTTGTGACACTTATGATTTAAAATTTTCTAAGTTTTATTTTGTTACTGCTCCTTAAACCTGGCGAAAAGTTTGAATTTCAGGAATTTGTAGCTTTGAAAATTAATGTAGGTTAGTTGTTGTTGTCGTGTTTATGACCACATGGAAGAATGGTTGCCAGAGCCTACTCCGAAGAGAGGTTGCACTTCTATTTTCCACCCTCAAATTTGAGGGAGAGCACCCCGAGGGGAGGAATCCAGGAGTCTCCCCCCTCTCCTCTCCCACCAATCCACACGAGAGGACTTTCGGCTCGCCGCATATTTAAAGTGCCGCCATGTCGCACCGACACTATACATTTACAAACATCCATGCCTTCTCCGGGATTCGAACCCGAGCCCTTCGGCACGGCAGTCAGCAACGCTAACCACTATACCCGTTGGGCGGCAATGCGGGTTAGTAAAGTTGTTTTAAAGTACCTTTAAAAATTTATTCTTGAAGGTATACAATGCGTATACTTTATTTGTAATCGTTTAAATGAATAATTTAACAATCGTAATTTTTAGTTTTTGGGAATTATATCAAAAGTTTCCTTTCCGCTTATAGTGTTAAAACTATGTCTGTTTGTTTACCAAGCAAGGTGCTTTGGTAGATTCTGTAACTGGAATCACATGTTAAGAATCACAATTTAAGAAAATAATATCTAATGTAATTTTGTACAAAAATATTATGAATGCTTAAAAAAAAGATTTCCTTTTAGTATGAAGATAAAACTGACACAAATCTTTTTCTCTGAATAATATTTGGACTAATAATCCTATGTTAATAACAAATTGGATTTAATCAATGTTTAAATGCTTGCTAAATATTTCAGTAATTCAAAAAAAAATGAGTTACCAACATAGAGGCTGCTTTCTAGTTTCTACTTGGCACGAATCAAAAATGACCTCGAGAAGTCACACGTGTTAGCACGTTAACGTTACAGCTCAAAATAACTTCAAAATTTGGAGCATCAATTCTAAATTTTCTTCATAAGTAATAGCACTTTAGTTTAAACAGATTTTATTTTTCTAAATTTGCCAAGTTCTATTAGCTAGTCTAAGGAATTTGCTAGCTTTTCATTAGTATAAGAAACAGTATTTCAGAAAAATTTAGTTTTCAGTTGAGATTCAAAATCTTTTTTTAACTATGGAAGAATTTGATGCATACGATTGGCGGAAACATGACGTTTATGAGCCAGGAATAAGCTGCAGCAGAACTATCACTCGATCGCAGTCTTGCTTCAACAGAGTTCATAATTCTCCATCGGATTTGGCTCTGTTCTCCAATGCCAACAAGCACCAACCACCAGGATACCCTCATCTCATGGTAACAATGAAAGGTCCTTTGGGTGCTATACCCAGTACAATAGTGACTCGGAGCACAGGACAACATCTCTCTATATCTGACGATCTTTGCCACAGTTTAGAGCCATACAAGAGATACCATCCTTTGCGAAATCAACAAGCTAACAGCAAAAAAGGCCAAAGTCGTAAAACACGTTCCAAGAGGGGGTAGTTCTTGCCAATCGTATTTGGTTACTTTACTTTAATAGCTTCCAGGTCTGCTTTAGCTGAATTTAGAACTGAACCACCAACCTAAGTTTCATTCCAGCGTTATTAATTTAGCTCGTCCATTTAAGAAAGGATTCAAAGAACTGATAGAGAGGTACGTAAACCATCATGAGATCATTAAAAGCATAGATCTGGAAGATTTTATATTTTACTATCTGCTACAAAATGCCTCCAAAATAACTGCAAGAAGATATTGTTAATCAAATGCGAAGTCATAGACAATCAGTTCATCTTTTAAAGACTGTAAAGGGAAAATGTGTTTTTAATCACCAATAGGAAACCTAAGATGCAAATAATAATTATAGGCTAATATACTATTTTTTCCTGTAAATAAAAACATTTTCAGAACTAACGAGTAGTGCAAAAAATAGTCTTATTTCCTTTAATGTTTGCTATATGCTTTAGCTTGTAAAAGTTAGTTTCTTGAAAATTAGCTTTTTAATTCTTAAAAATCTTTTGAAATTCTTCGTTTGCGTAAAATTAAAAAATTATTACAATTTAACTTAGCAATTAATTTTCCCTGGTAGGTTTTTCTCTTAACTGTTGTTTCCTTAATCTGTCCCTGTTTTATAGTACACATTACACGATGAATTCGTATTTTTATCAAACTCTTAATTAACAGTTCCTGAAAATTAATGGTCTTCCTTGTGCTTTGCTACACGTTTAGGAACTTTACTGCGACCCGTACTTCCAATATACTCTCAGTTTGGATAAAAATCGAGAGTATATCGCAATTCCATAGTTATTACTGTTTAATCCGAAGTAACTGCGCATTAATGTAACTAACATCACGTGTCGAGAATAGACTCAGTGGCTTGTGTGGAAGTTACAGTTTGCTCTGCAACCAATGCTCATTTTATCCTGTCTCCAGTATACCTTTATGTGTAAATATGTAAATACGTTCAATTTATTGGTATATTTTATTCTCGACTGCTACCGGGAATTTTTCGAAACATGAAAATCTATAGAGGTATAAGGCGAAATGGTAAGCAACTCTTATTACTTTTAGATGTGAATTTCTATAGATTTAATCTCAATTATTTTAATTTTAATTAACGTAACTAACACAGTGTTATCTTTGTTATTCAAATGTACGAGTCCTTTGATGTTCAGTGTCTATCATCATGCATGATGACAAGTAACAAAAAAACAAAAAACAAAACAAAAAAAGAAGATTTCAGATTTTTAACTTTTGCTTAAGTAGGTTTGTTAAGGATTTTTACGCTCTCTCTGAGTTCGTAGTATACCAGCCTGCTATTACATTCACTAATACTGAAAATGTTTTTTCTCTTTTTAGCTTTTTACAATTCAACAGCCAGAATTGCAAAAATTTTAAAAGCAGCATAGCACTATACGTTCAGAATTCCTGATACAGCGCTAAATGTTGGCATACATTTTTTTTTTTGAGTTCATCATATTAATGTTCAGTTTTCTTACTAAGATGGCTTTACAAAACCTTTTTGGTCTTTTTATTATTACCGTTTCGTATGTTTACTTTATTTATTACATGTTACGTAATATAAAGTTTTATGTGACTTACGCCACACAAAATTCGATTCAACAGCAAAAGCACAAAATATTTAAAAACAGCTTATCTTTAGGACTTACGATAGACAATCTCGCGTGCCGAAGATAAAAATGTTTTATACCGTACAGTGCTCGCTTTGAAAACGTTGGGTTTTTTAATCTAAAATTCGTTAAAGTTTTAGAAAATCTGAAATAGCAAATTTGAAATTCAAATTTGGGGCTTCTAATGCCCATGATCGGGTGGAGGTATATCTTACTCAAAATTTGATGGCTCTAGCTACCGTTGTTTTTCAGGATGCGAGAAACATGTATACATTCATGCAGATTCTTGATTATTTAATTTCTTTTAAATATAATACAGAGCGATAATATCTGATGTTATTTTACGTTTAAAAAATATGCTAATGAAAGCGTGCTAATGCGTGGAACATTATAATCAAAAGTAATTATTTTCAGATCTGTATTCCATGAATTATTTTTAAATTATGGCACCAATATATAGTATGCAGAATCATTTCATATTATTAAAAACTTGAATTTTCTGTTATCAAAGATAGACTGTACACAGAAGGAAATAAATGTCAATCGTTTACTACAAATCAGATTTGGAATAAAATACTTTACAGATCTCAAGTCAGCTGGTTAAAGGAAAGTTGCAGTGTCTCATTCCCTGCAGAAAGTATATTACACTCTCTTGCAAAAAAATCGAAGCACCGTGAAGGAAGTCGTTGTTTTTTATGACATTGAATATGTGTATAGCTCATACACAGATAACAAAATGATTAAAAACTCAAGGTGATAGTACCTGTTCACGGCTCGCAATCACCCATTGAGTGTTCAAATTAGTAGTTGCTCGAGCCACCCCTGGCGGGAATACACGCTTGAATTCGTTGAGGCAAGGAATGGTAGAGGTTCCTAATGTCGTCCTACGACACATTCTGCCAGGCATTCATCAGTTGTCGTTCCAGATTTGCGATATTTTGTGTGGCCCGAATCTGGCCGCTACCATGTCTCAGACATGCTCGGTTAGTGAAAGGTCTGGTGACCGTGCTGGCCAAGGAACAGTATCAACCGCACGGAGATAGTCCAGAGATATGCGAGCGGTTTGTGGCCTGGCATTATCTTGTTGAAAAATGGTCCCAGGATGACGTGCCATGAAGGGTAATGCAATCGGCCGCAGGATGGTATCAACATATCTTTGAGCTGTTAAGGATGTACGGAGAATGACTAAAGATGACCTGCTTTTATAAGAAATAGTGCCCCATACCATCACATTAGGGGTTATGGCTGTGTGCCTTTGTAAAACAAAGACTGATTGGAACCGCTGACCCCGTCCTCTCCAAACACCAACACGATGGTCATCTGCTTCAAGAGTGGAGCGGGAGTCATCGCTGAACACTATACGATGCCAATCTGATGGCAGCCATGATGATCGGCTGCGACACCACTCCAGACGACTCCGTCGATGTTGTGGGGTCAAAGGGAAACGTCTTAAAGTCATCTGTGAGCGTAACCTTGTCTCAGAACAAGCGCCGTTAGATGGTGAACAGTACCACGGGATGTATGGCTGTAACGCGTTGAATAGTCGACAATGATACCATTGGGGCGGTTCGGACCTGGTGAACAATCATCCTACCTTGCCTTGCCATTTGTGCTCCTTGGCCTTCCAGACCCTTCATTTCGTCGGCAATTTCCTTGTAGCAACCATTGTTTCCAACACCTTTGCACAGCAGTGTCTGTACCCTGCAGGTGGTGGCCTATTGCTCGGTATGACCACCCAGCTTCACGCAACCCTACAATGCGACCACGTTCGAAGTCGTTTACTTGTCTGTAAGGTCTTCGATGTCGTCGTAATGGCATCTTTAGTTCCTTCTTTACGGAATTACAATGGCAGCAACATAAAAAGATAAATTTTCCGCCTCTGTTAGTGGTTTTATACTTTTGCGAATTGCACTAGAAATGCGCGCTATGATCACAATTCCTGTTCATTTGCCTTGAAGCTTTGATCATTTGCAAGGTGATCAAGATGTTTTTGCATATCAAATTTCGTCGCAATCGCAAAAGTCGTTCTGGGTACTTCGATTTTTTTTGCAAAAGAGTGTATTTGGCACATTCTTGTTAAAGCGGTCAACACGCTTATTAGCCAAAACTGGGAAACTTAATCGCCTGCTCTATTATGTGAAAATTTCAAATATCGTTCAAAAGTTCAGTCAGTGGCAGATTCAGTGAGGCAGCTTTCGTTACATTCGTCTAAAAATCGAAAGGTTCGAGTGTCCGTACCAAACGACGGAATCACAAAGCCTTCAGCTTATATCGATAAATGGCGCACAAGTGGCATTAAAATACCCTGGTGAATTATAGAAGGATTTGTACTTTTTTCGAAACATGTAGGTCATCATTGTTTTTCAAGCTTGCGTATTTTGATTAATATATTAAATATGCGTATGTTCCTGCATCGTATCATATCTTGTATTTGCAGTCTAAATGATAAATGTAAGTTTAACTGCCGGTAATTCACGACATTATTAAAAATATTTAAATTTAAAATAGCATTTATTGCTTTTAAATTCCTTGTTTTATTAAACAGTTACTGAATGATTAAATCTAAAAGACAAGAAAGAGCTTTAGCTTTGTCTTCGTTATGACATCCACTAAGTTGTGCTCCGCCGATAGAGAAGTTGCTCTTATTTCATAAAACACCAAAAATTATTTATTTCTACTTTTAAATAACAAAGTTTCAAATTTCGTTTTGTATTTTGCTTTGGTTCACTACAAGCGTTGTTTCATTTTTCAAATTGTTGCCAAGAAATAATATCGGCCTGTATTATATTTTAAGAAATTAAATAATGAAGAATCTGCATAAATGTATATATGGTTCTCGCATTGTGATAAAACAACGGTACCTAGAGCAGTCGAATTTTGAATAACGTAATGCTCCTGCGAATATGGGCATCTGGAAGCCCAAATTTGGAATTGGAATTTGTTTTATTATCGATTTCATATTTTGTAAAACTTTAATGAACTTTTTATTAACAAACTCAAGAATTTCAAACCAAGCAATGGCAACATTGTACAGAAAAAACGTTTTTATCTCCAGTGCACGTGTATCAGAAATTCTAAAGATATGCTGATTTTAAATTTATTTTGCAATAGTGCTGCTGAATTGAATTTTATGGTTTAAGTACAAAGAACATGAACATGATTAAAAAACTCAAGGATTTGAAAGCGGGCAATGGCAACTTTGTACAGTAAAACATTTTTATCTCCAGCGCGAGACTGTGTATTGGAAATTCTAAAGATATGCTCGCTTTACAATTATTTTGCGATGTTGCTCTTGAACTGAATATTATGGTTTAAGCGCGAAAAACACGATATTTAATAAATAAAGGTAACACGCAAAATTAAAAAAAAAAAAATCTGATAGCTTTCAGATTTTACATTACGCCCAAAGGGGAGTTTTTTAACGTTCTGTGTGTTACCTTTATTGTTTGAAAAGTGAACCAGCGTTTAATGTTTCCGACGCAAAATGCTGAAACGAAAACAATATCCTTCAGGTACAAAGCCCCTATGGACTTAAAAAAAAAGAAAAAAAGAAAACAAAAATCTGAATGGTTTTAGATTTAAATTTACGTGCAAAGTTGCGCTTTTTTTAGCGTTTATTTACTAAATATCATGTTCTACGTAGTCAAACCATAAATTTTGTTCAACAGCAATACCGCAAAATAATTTTAAAATTAGAACGTCTTTAGAACTTCCGATACAGAGTCTCGTGCGCTGAAGAAGAAAAATCCCCCCCCTGTATAATGTTACCATTGCTCGCTTTGAAATCGTGTAGTTTGTTAATCAAAAATTCGTTGAGGTGTGACAAAATATGAAATCTATAATAAAACAAAGTTCAAATTCTAAATTAGTGCTTCCACTTGCCCATATTCTATGGAAAATTACGTTATTCAAATTTTGATGGCTCTCGGTACCGTTGTTTTATCCCAATGCGAGACCCAGACATATATTCATGCAGATTTTTCATAATTTAATTTCTTTAAATTTCTTTAAATAAAGGCTCTAGTATTTGGTGGCAACAATCTGAAAAGTGATTCGCCGTTTATAGTTTCCAACGCAAAATGCCAAATCAAGATTAAGAGTCCTTCAGGGTAAATTGCCCCTTTGGACGTAATTTAAAATCTGAAACCTTTCAGATTCTTTAATTAATTTTTTCCCCTTTCTTATAGCTGTGTTCTAAAGACATAACGTTCAATTGTGTTTGCATTTTTGTGCGTTAGAGCAAAATAAAGTATTTATATTAATTTAAGTGAATGATTATTATAAGAAATGTATATTCATTGTATTACATCAAGTAGATGACAAACCTAGGGCGCTCTTAATTTTGCTAAGTGTGGAGTTTGAATTCCGTTCCCAGTACAAAGAAGTAAACGTAATTTAGGGTGTCAGAAGTGGGATTTGGAAACCTCTTAATTGCCACAATAAGCGAATAGTACACAAGGACACATAAGGAACACCACCGAATCGACAAGTAACCTGATAATAAATATTTAAGAAATCCCTCGCTAGATGGCTGAACTAGTCAACAACAATTTTTGTATTCTAAAGTAAGGTTTAATAATAGCATAGCGTAATTTACAAATAATATTTAAATAACATGTAAAAGGCTGGAAAATTGTGATTAACTTTTAAATAATTGTAGATAATTTTAAGATTTAATTAATAATTTAACAATTTTTTAATATATTTCATGTTTAGTTCAGATTTAGTTCATTCGCTGTGTAAAACTTCGGAGTGTTTATCTGTGAATGAATGTCGCGTATTGAATAATGCTGCGTGAATGGAAGATTGCGTGTTTAATAAATTTAGATGGTGAACTTAAAACAGAAACTGTGAACAGAAATAATCATAAAACAATTTAGTACACAACACTAATCAACAGGATTTAAAACTAATCCTCATTAAAAAAGGGGGGAGGAAAAAAAGAAGAAATAAATTACTACTAACCGCAATCCAAAGAATGCAACCATCAATCTTCACTTTCGATTTCCGTGCATCCCCCCCCCCCGATTACACACATCATATCCCACTTCTTACACCAGAAATTATGTTGTTATTATGACAAGAATTGAAGAAAAAGTTTAAGATTTTAGTGATCTGGAGTACAATTTTATGTTATTTTCATTACCGAAAATGAACGCGAGTAAAGCTCCGAAAAATCTACAAATGGAGCTAATTATATTCTGATATAAATCTGATTCAAGGATTCGATTGAATATTATTAGTACTTGTCAAAAGATCAATATCTTCAGCTGCGAAATTTTGCAAAAAAAATAGTCACTTTGTTTTTAAATTCACGTTTACATGTGAACAGTTTTTTTCCCGTAGTTGAAAATTAGTAAGTCTTTAGAAAATAATGTTATGAATTCTGTACATAAATAGATAATTTTAGTGAAATTATATGTAAAATTGTTATATTTTTCTATATAATGTAAGATGAAAATTTCGAGAGAAATGATGCTCTGCCGGAAAAGTAAGAATACAGGGACAAGTCTATGTAACATGGATGGCTATCTCACTAATTGGCGAGAAAGTGCCAAACGTCGCCAAACTTGCGACATTTTGGTCCGCTTCTTGTATCATCGTAATATGGATTGTAACTGAATAACCGCAATTGATTTTATATGTAACCGTAACCGTATCCGGGCCTCCGGTAATTTTGAGAAGCAGAGGCAACGATGACGAACGATGGCGGTGACATTTTAGCAGCGCTCGGAAATTTTTAAATGTGTATTCAGAATTTCTCACCTCCCTAAACAAGTTTTTCGCATTGCCTCCTTCGCAATGTCTCGTCCATCGAACTGAAGTTTTCCCTGTCTCTAAAAAGAATTTGATATTCTCCATTTTCTGCAACATCTACGAAACCCAAACCTTTTACCTAGAACAGAACATAGAGATAAGTATCCTTCCTTTCTCTAACTAAATCAAATCTCTATTACTCAAGTGCTTTCTCAACTCATTTATTGCTTAAGCTTCTAGCATTAAACAACAGTTAGTAATTACTCATAATTGTGTGATTCCTTTCTCGTGACTGTTCTGAACAAGCACTACTTCCCTAATCAGCTGTTACCCTTCAAGCCATCGTTACTCGTTTTGACTCGTTTCTTGAGAGGAAAAATGGGTTTTGGGGCATCGGTGGTTGTATTAGGTTGTGCCATTTGCACCTGCTATCTCCGGCGTATTTTCAGTTCGGTTAAAAATTTTTCGCCTTTAAATATTATACCTTACTATATATTTTTTTTTCCGTACCATTTTTAATCTTATTTTTTTTGTTTTACTATTTTGCTGCTGTTTGTTTAATGTTCAAATGTGAGGTGTAGATTATTCTTTATTTCCTTGAATAAATTTGCTAGAATTATGAATTAATATAAATACAATGCGCCTCAATTTGTTACAAAGAAAATAAATTACGATAGTTAAGTTAATAAATAAATACTGCGTTTAATTAATAAAAATTTAATGAATAAATTTCGTAAATTATTTTTTCCCCTTACATATTGCCACCGCACCATTCTTTGTGCCATATCTTGTTCTTGTTTACTCGATTGTTTATGCAAAACGCTAAGCAGTGTAGCTCATGGGTTCCCAAGACTTTTTGTCACCCCTACTTAGCGCCAAAAGTGATACTTCCCGCGCCCCTTTCACTAATAATTATAATATTATCTATCTATGAGGGTAGTAAGAATAAAAAAAATATAATTTGTAAAGGTTTTATTATAGAAATATGGTGTTTCAGACACATGTAGTAAGGAAAAAATACCAGGAAATTTAATGAGACGGAACAGCCAGTACAGTTGTAGTTCTTGCTCTGCTATGCTACGATAAACTTTGAGATATTTTACTCAAAATAATGGCTTATCCATCTTCTTGAAGTCATATCTGCAGAATCATTTTAATTTCTAAAGCTTGCTCTTGCAGTGTTTCTGGTAGCACGTATGTCAACATGAAAATGATCCGCCGCCATTCTATGAATATTTTATATTTTTATCACACGAATCAGGGAAGTAACGTTGGAATTCATCAATGAAGTGCTGCAAATGATTTGATATTTAATTCCTAGTATCAATATTGTTAAAAACCTCCTTAAAGCGTCTTCCTTCCAGGATTCCAAATAATTTTGGAAAGCAGAAATAATTGCAGGTTTTATGCTCTCAGAGTTGCAGCTTATCAGAATACGCTGTGATGACATCCCGATGATAAATTATGTTTGAATCTCCACCTTGTAATTTCAAGTTCAATGAGTTCAACGAATAGAAAATCTGATAGATAGCCAAACAAAATTGGAACACTTGGCTTTCGGAATTCCACATACAATTAATTCAATTTGATTCTGAATTTCCAAAAATTGAATCACTTCATCTCGAAGTTCAAATAATCTTGCTAACATATTTCCTTCTGAGAGCCAACGTACTTCCATATGAAATAACAGTGTTTTATTTTCTGTCCCCAAATCTGTAACCGTATCCGGCTCTCAAATGTCGAGCATTTAAAGCACTCTTTGTAACATGTTATACAATTTTGATATACAATTTTAAGACATCGTTGAGTTCGTTTGAAAGTATCTTAGCTGCCAAGGCTTGACGATGTATAACACAACGAATAGCAGTAACATTGGGATTTTTTTCTCTGTCCATCTGTATGAATCCTAAGCGAGATCCAAACATTGATGAAGTACCGCCTCTGCATACGGGTATCAGCTTCTGCCATGGCAGTTTATATTTGCAAAAGAATTCGGAGATTGTTGTCATTATATGAATTGCTTTTGTAGTAGTCGTTAACTCTGCAAAAAACAGCACTTTTGTTTAACTGCTTCATTTTGTATGAACCGAACGAAAACTAACAGTTGACAGCATTTTGCAACATCTGTACTCTCGTCCAACACCACTGAGAAAAAATTTGATTCCTTCGCTGCCTGCACTAACTGATTTTTTATGTCTTTAGCCGTATCATCAGTGTGACCTTTCACAGTGTTGTCAGAAAGCGACATTTGTGAAAGCTTTTGTTTACTTTCTAGTGATTTACTCGAACATCATTTGAGATCAGTTTCTAGTGATTCTCGAGCATCACTCTGTCTGACGGACAATTCGAGTGGTAGCGATCTTTATTTAGATTTGGTTTGGTCAATATCGTTTCGTGAGTTTATTCCACAATACATGAGAACAAAACAACTGCCAATCTTTAATCTTAAATACGTTTTTTAATTTTTTTGTTATATCTGCATCTTCGACGTTAGTTCTATCTCGACATTCCTGGAAATAGGAATATTATTTTCAAAGCCCAGCGAGCATGGAATACGATGAAGGAATCAGTTCAGGTAAAGATGAGTTCAATTTTCCGTTGATGAAGAACGAAATTACATCTGTGTGTAGAATTACTTGACTACACAAAGGAGGAAAGCGGTTTCGAAGATAAGGATGAAGTGAGAAGTATAAGAAGGCGAAAATTCAGGGTAATAGATAATAAATATGAAAGGGACAATGATTCAAAATGGGTAAAGAGCACAGAAGTCGAAAAAATACTGCAAAGAATACCGTTTGTATCGGGCGCAAGAGCCGCAGGACCCCAAGTATCTACGTATACAGAAAACCATTAGATTTCAGTGAAATCCTTTTAAGTTAGCTGTAAAAAATTCACAAAATGTGCAGAAAATCGTCCGGAGTTGCTTGTTCGAAAAAGGCCTCGAATGAAAAACGTAAGTGCTCGAGTGAATACTGCAGAATTTGATAGAAGTTAAAAATAATTTAGAAACTGATAAGACGTCCGAATTGATGAAACATTTATGGCTACTGAAAGCTTTGGGAATTTCCGATAAATCTGATGACAGTCACACCATAGAAGATGGTGTTATCTTTAGAAAATTTCGCGACTTCGTAAAATTTGAGGACCATAGATATACAGCTTGCTTACAGTGAAACGAGTAAGTGGTGGAATTACAGGATAATTTTGAGGTACCATGAAAACGATTTGAGTGGCTGTAGCGCAAATTTAAGAAGAATCCGAAATTTCATAAGCGTTACAAAGCTATGATAGACCAGCACTTATAAGAATGTATCGCGGAATAATCGGAGTATTTAAAAACTGAAAAAGAGTACTTTTTACCGGATCAAAACTGTAATTATAAGGAATACTATAATTGTAAGAAACAAAGATAGTAAAAAACTTCTCTCGTCTTTTGAGGCGTCATTACATGAGGAAGGCTTATCGTCATTGTATGACTGCTCAGGATCAAACCTTTCTTTCCATTTGGAAGTTGTATTACTACTTTCAAAATGATGTAAATATGGACTTGTGACTTTCGAAAAATTTAGCTGTGGCTCTCGAACTTTCCTGAATTCCAACTTGCGGCAGTTTGGACACTATTGATATATAATTTAGTATCACATAATCGCACTTTCTGTGTTTTTTGTTTACTTTCTTGTTCAACACAGTAAACAGTAATTTAAATGCAAATAAATTATTTTGACATAAACAAATGAAGAGAACGCATTGGATAAGAGTAATGCTTTCTGCACTAACACTATCCAATGGTGTCCCTTTCGACCAGGCGTGAAAATATTCTTTTCTGTTTTGCGCATGATATCTATAAAAACGCGTGGGAACAGCACAAGATATGCGTAAATATCAAGGAAATAATTTAAATAAGTAATAACTGTAAAGCTACGTTAACTTACAAACTGTCTTTACTTCCCCATACGAAGGAAATGAAGTATTGCCACCGAGAACAATTTCAGGTACCCTATTTCAACGAAAATATCTATTTTGACCGTCTCGATTCCATTTGGATGCGATATCTGTACGTACGGACAGAGTAAAGGAGTTTTTTTTCCAAAACGGATTGTAAAATGGATTAAAAATGCGTTCAGAAGAGATTTTTTTTCCGTGACGTCTGTACGTACATATGTATCTCGCATAACTCAAAAATGAGTAACCGTAGAACGTTGAAATTCTGCATGGACTGCTGTAATATGTAGTTGTGATCATCGCTTTTTTCGTTGCTATCGACCGAGCCAAATATACATAAATATGTATGAAAAGTAAATAAGAATTAAAAAATTGAGCTGATCAAGGCGGGTAACAAAGTGGCAGCCTGCTCGGCAAGCTCAGGTTCTTTTTTTTATTCTTTTATGTTGGTAAAAAGTTCATTTTTTAAAAGAGATTGGATTATGTTTTTCTAATGTTCTAGTTACAGTTTTATAACTTTAGTTAATTTGCATGCAATAGTTGTAGAATTATCAACAATTTAAATTTTAAGTGGTGCTAAGCGTAACCAGGCCATTATTTGTTTACATTTGAAACTCTTAGTAGAATAGCGAATGAAAAATTAAGTCAGTTGGTGCAACAACTTCGGTGTCCACAGTGTGACCGAGAGTTAGTTTTCAATTTTGTGAACCGAAAATTTTGTCTTCCTGCCCGCTGGCCGAATTGCTTGTTTTCTCTTAGAAACTCTAATTTTAGTTTAAAATTTTGTTTTTTAACTGTTCTTAACTGTATTTGAGGTTTCAGGTTTTTCTTTATTTTACAATTTTTAATGAAGATTGAGTTTTTATGTATTTTTCCCTTGCCGCGAAGTGAGAACTGAACTGATTGAATCAGAAATATATCTCTAATGAAATTTGAGGAAATAAGTTTA
The DNA here is from genome assembly GCA_000611955.2 of Stegodyphus mimosarum. NCBI lineage: Eukaryota > Metazoa > Arthropoda > Arachnida > Araneae > Eresidae > Stegodyphus > Stegodyphus mimosarum. The sequence goes on from KK114319.1 coordinate 17,023, forward strand.
AATGAAAAAAATATGTATAATTTAAATAGGCTGTGCGAAAATGTCATGTGGTGTCCATATCAGAATTTTTCAGTATATTTGCAAGCGAAAGATTTATAAAATGATATTTTAAAATGAAAACTGTGTTTTTTTTAAATGGAACTAGTTAAAAGGGCATGGTTCAGCTAAATAATGACATTAATGCATTTAATTTAACATTAAAACTTTGCCGATAAAATATCTTGTGTGCAAAACAGCCGTACAGTAACAGACCTGCATTATTAGAGTATGATAAAAATATTTTTTGATTTCTTTTTAACTTATTTCAAATGTACTGAATATTTTTTTCACATCTCAAAGTCATTTCTAGTAACTCTAAAAAGGTGTTAATATAGTTGAATTTTTTAAAAATTAAGACCAAAGGTCTAGAAGTTGATATGATACCGATAATTGAGATGATTCCCATTCATAACCCAGCGAATGGTTTGACGTAATATTGAAACATAACAAGCAGCCTTTAAGCTGAATTTTCTTATGTTAAGCATTTAGTTTCACATTGTGTTCAAAGATGGCAGCAGTAACGTCCTGTAGAGGTCCTTTTACTACACAGTGGGAGTTTCTTATTGTGATCGCGTTTCTCTATGGCTAGACTTATAATGTTAAATGACGAGAAAAAATATCCTTTCGAACAATAACGGAATTTAACTTAGCATAATTCGCATAAATAAGTACATTCACAGAATTTTAATTAGGAAAAGGAAACAATTTGGTTATGAACTGTTCATACTGTCTTTAACACAGTGGTTTCTTAATGAGCTGTTTAAAACTTCTTCTTCTATCCCTCATTCACTGGAAGAAAATGGCTGAAATGTAGAATTTAAAATTAGGCTAAAAAGCAAATGAAGTTTGGCGTAGATGTTTTCAGAGGAGTCTCTATCTGTAACTCATTTATTTATTTATTTTAGCCCAAAAGGGGCTATTAGTCTCAAAATATGATTTTGCGTTTGTTGACAATAAACGGAGCATCACTTTTCAAACTGATGCCACCAAATATTACAGCCTTATTATTTTTAAAGAAATCAAATAAGGAAGAACCTGCATATATATATGGTTACGTGCCTACGGGTTCGTAATGGATTGAATGCATACAGAACAGATGATAGCTTGATAAAATTTATTTATCAAAAGAAACACAGCACAGTTCCGGAACGTTCCACAAAAATACTCACACAGCTCGTAGAGGTTCGCGTCGTCAAGCATTCTTTGTTACATTATACTAAAGATACTAAAATTTCACATATAATTTCACTAAAATGATTTACACGAATCCAGAGTTTGTTACAAATCCAGAAAGAAGTCAATAGAAGAAAAATTGGGCGTAGTACAATACTGTCGCAGGTGTTTCTTGTGTTTGGATAGGGGACATGGAATAGGTAAATGTCGGAAAAACGTTTCGTGCGTAGTTTGTAGGAAAAAAGCACCACCTATTCTTGCGCAAAAAACATCAGCTCCGAGTCCAAACGTGAAAGTAGTGCCAACAGCAATATCAGAGAAGATGATACACAGATACCAAAACATGACGAGACGCTTGCAAATTTGTCGAAAACTCCTAACGTCCTATTGCAACCTTTGTTGGTTAATTTGAGAGGAAAAAATAAGAAACGGAGAGCAAGAGTTATCTATGTCACATAGGTCTTATGTTTTGAAGAATACCGCTGCTGAAATGCATTTTCCGAGAACATGCGAAGAAAAACTACAGCATTCGTTATTTGGAGGAAGATTTGTTATTTGGATTCGTTATTTCGCGATGTTTTTAAGGTGTTTTTATAGAAAACAGATGGTATTTTATCTATGCAATTTTAAGTCTCTTGCACAACTGGTAATTTGTGGCTCTATACCACCAGTAGGACGAGGCGACTTGATAAAAGAACTTGGGAAAATAATATTTATCTGAATGATCAAAGTGATTGACAGATAATTTTGATTGACAAAAAATATTAATTGCAGCTGATTTTTGTGGAAAACTGATGACTAGGGGCTTTAGACTACTTCCCTCAGGTCTTGCGGTTTTTGAGACCAAATTAGGATGGAAGTTATGGGCAGGTGACAGGTGACGGAGGTCGGGGAAGCCTGGTGTCTAACATAGGTAAACAGGCATATGTCCCGCGCCCTCCCCTACCTAGAGGCAACAACTCGGGCAAGAACTCAATGTCTGAAATTCAAGTAATTCTACTTTTCTTATCACTCCAATGCTCAATAAAGAGACTTTGGTATCCAATTTGTGGGCTCTTGACACGCTGGGAATTTTAGACCCTTTAGAAAAGAAAAATAAAGTAGAAAATAATTAGAATTCAAGAAGAAGCAAGGAAACATTTCCTATCTACAGTTAAAATAAATTACAAAGGTCGTTGTGTGCTTACCGTGGCTTAGTGATCAACCGCCCTTGCCAGAAAATTTTAATTTGGCTATTAAAAGATTAGATTCGACTGTTAAACGATTGAAAGCTGAAATCTTTATGAAAAATATGGGGAAGTTTTCTGTGAGTGGGAACGAGAAGGAATAATAGAATCTGTACCGAAAAATGAAATTAAGTTACTTTGTCATTACTTACCTTATCGTCACATAGTCAAAGAAAACAGTGCAATAAAGATTAGACCAGTATTTGACGCTTCAGCAAAACAGAGAGGTTGAATCTCTAATCTCATTCCTTCAGTTCTTCATCGATTCCGGATGAACAGAATAGGAGTTACATCCGACATACGAAAAGCTTTTTACACTCAACCTTAATAATAATCGGTTCTGATATTCAATATCATTTCAATTCCTTTTTGAAAGATGCTCTCGAAGAAAAATTAAAATTTCAGCAGAAATGGTTGAAAAGTTGAAGACCAGTTTTTATGTTGATAACTGTATAAGCAACGTCAAAAATGATCAAGAATTATATTACTTCGTACAAATGGCTACAGACATTTTAGCTTGAAGGAAATTCAAATTACGTTACTGGGAATACAGTGATAAATCAGATAATTCTTTAAACACTACTAATGTATTAGGAATGGAATGGGAACATAGTAGCGACACACTAAGCTTGAATATTATTAATGTTATTAATGAATTGCCCGAATAAGCAACTAAGAGGACAATTTTAGCAAGGACTCATAAAGTATTTGATCCTCTGGGAATATTATCTCCTATTACTTTGCTTCCTAAGTTTATGCTTCAGAATCTGTGGAAATCTACATTGTCTTGGGATCAAGAAGTTGATTCTGGAACCAAGTCAGAATTTTATAAAGGGATTAATGATTTGAATTACTTGAAAGGTTTGAAAGTACCTAGGTGGTTGCATTGTGAGTTTTAAATAATATCACTTCATTTCTTTTGCGATTCAAGTGAATTAGCATATTTAACTGCAGCTTTCATTCGTGCTGAAAACGGATACTCAGCGAAAGTTAATTTGCTGCAAGCTAAAACAAGAGTTGCTCACACTGGGAAGAAAAAGATTTCTATTGCCCGATTAGAACTCTTGGGCGCTACTAATTGTGCTCGTTTGGCTTCGTAAAGTACAAAATGTTTGTTTTTGGCCTGATTCTTCAATTGTACCGACTTGGATACAAAGGGATATGTTTGTTCAGAGTTATGGAAATAAGACAACTTACTCCATGGGATGCCTGGAGGCACATCCCAAGAAAACGGAACTCTACCGATTTGCCCAGTAGGGGATGTTCTGCCCGCTATTTATTCGCGTTCCATTGGTGGAAGTGGCAGGAATGGTTACACTCACCGCGAGGAAACTGACCAAGCAACGACTTCATTGCAAACGAAAAAAAGTAGCCAAGGAGAAGAAAAAGAAAATTGCATCGTCTTTTGATTAACACAAATTCCGTTGGTCTAATATATACTCTTCGGTTCTCACCTTACAACCGGACTGTTAGAATGATGGCTTGGATTTGTCCATTCATTCACAACTGCAAGTATGAGAAGAAAAGGAAAGGTGAACTTACCGTTCCTGATCTTAATGAAGCTGAGAAAGTGCTTATTCGTTATTATTCGTTTCATTCATCATACAAACTGAATCTTTTGCTGGAGTTAAAGATAAGCATTTTTTTATCACTAAATCAATTTTTAGATGAAGAAATCATTAGGACGAAAACAGCAGTATATCAACGAGGTGATGGGTCAGAGTTTAGAAATCCCGCCATTCTACCCAGTGACCATCCTGTTATCAAAAGCATAGTAATGGAAGAACATGAAATTAAAGGACACGTCGGAGCTTCTCACGTCTTAAATTCTCTGCGAGAAATATTCTGGTTACTATATGGACTAAGAACTGTTTCATGCATCTTGAGACCTTGCATTATTTGCAAAAGATGTTTCAGCAAAAGCGTCAGTCCTCCAGCCCCACCATTGCCCAGTGATCCAGTTCAAGATGCCTCTGTCTTCCAGATTACCGGCATTGATTTTGCAGAATTGATACTTAGGAATAAAACAAAGGTAATCTGCAGTGAAAGCTCCTCAACAGACTAGCATACCTGTTTCAAATGACGAAGTCTCACGTATTACGAAACATGGAAGGACTGTTGTCAAGAAAACTCAGAGATTACACTTATGATTACGAATGTTGCAATGTTCAATTCCTTATTTCTCGTTGCAAGGAGGGAGGATGCCAGGAAAAATTATTACGACCTCCACGAAATATTACATCACTCTTGAAAACGAATGTTAATTCTAAAGACTTTTAATGATTAGCTTTTTTGTGTGGCAACGTTATCGGTATTCCGTGAATTTGTTTCGAGTTGTAACTTTCATTTTGGCGTCAGATATAAATTTTGAATTTAAATGAAAAAGTTAGAATCTTATTTTTTAGAGTTTGACACGTGTCTCAGTTCCGGGCATGCAGGAAATACTTGTAATTAGAGTGTACTGTATTACTTCCTTCTTTTTTTTTTCTTTTTTTTTAATCAAGCCATGTTTCAACTAAGACAAATCATTATAATACTAAGACAATAATTTCAATAAATAACAAGCAAAAGATCAAATACTAAATGAATTATTAAACTTACAAATTTGCAAATTTATATATAAACAATACCATGATCTTAGTTAATCATTTACATTATATAGTATGTTACCGCTAAAGTGTGAAAGTCATTAATGTGCCCATTACCTAGCAATTTGCAAATTAACTCATTTGCTCCGTTTGTGAGGACTACTTTTCCTTCTAATTGCCTTGGGAAACATCTAGTAATCCGGAATGGAACAGGGAACTTACACAAGCTATTTTCGTGTGTGCATGGACACACAAATAAGAAGGATTTATTTCTCACAGCATACAGGCGCTGTAGCACTTCGGGATACAGAGTCCAACACTTTTGCTCTAAAACGTAGGAAATAAGAAATATTCATTTAATAACTAACTCAACTAAATAATTTTCTTGGATTTCGTATTTATTTAGAATTGTAATTAAAACTGTTTTGTTTTCCCTTGCAACGCAGACGATTTTTGAAGAGAAAACTACGTCGGAAAAAAAGAAATAAGAGAGCTTGTGCATTTAATATTTAATAAATAAATATCTCGTAATTGCTATTGCCATCCACAAAAATAGAGAAAATAGGTTTTACAAGAATATTTTAGTGAATAATTAAAAAGCTTATAAAAGCCGAATTAAAACACCTCAGCTCAGTTGTAGCTGTTTTAAGCGAACTGTTGTTTACTTAATGCTGTTATTGATGGTAGCGAATTCGCTGTGAAATAGAATTAGTTTCTCTATCTTGAATTGAGTTCTGTTTAACGTTTGAGATATTGTGATATTGTGGAATAACTCTGAGAAAATATTTCAGTATTTCGTTTTATTTCTTGTGAAAAGAATAAATTTTATTAACCTTTTAACGGCTTATGGATTTAATCCAATTCGAACCCGTACGCACGCAACAATAAGAACTAAACTTAAATGCTTTATAGAGCCTATTAACGGGAAGTTAACGTTCTTGCCTTTTGCCAATACGTATGTAGTGGGCTAAATGCAAATACTACAATACGTCTAGTATATCAGCATGAACTAAGTTTTGGCTGACACGAACTGACTGAAAAGCGCGCACGTAGCAGGGCAGCAGGAAGGCTGTCTTTTCTCTTGGCTAGAAGCCACTTCTTAAATATCTATACAGTTTGCAAACTGATTAACATAAAAAATCATAATCGCGCTTATTCTGGCCGGAAATGGAAAATAAGAGAAGACAGAAAAGCTTTAAAATCAAATAAACGCTAGTAAAACTTAAAATCCTTGTACGTTAAAATGCGGAATCAAAGATTTTCAGCATTTTAACCTAGGTAATGTGCATATTAACGGCTTCCATATCGTTAAAATTGAAATAATTTGTTACATTACAATTTCCTACCAGTTTAATTTCAGGTCAGTTAATGCAAATGAGTAAAGAGTAGTATTTAAGTCGATGTTTCACTGACTTCTCTACAGAGAGCCTAAGTTCCTGGACTAGCGCACGTTTGCCTTTTGGCTACGTCTCCCTTAGCTTGTAGTTTCTGTTAGGATTGATTGTGAAAATGAATGTAGGAAGTTTTGTTCATAGATGACAATGCGGAAGAAAACATCAGCAACACAAATTTAAATCAAAGAAAAGAGTACAGCACAAACACATCAAACGCTTTTCCTTCTTTTTTGTATTCAAAAAAAGCAACCGTTTCAGCTTCTCGCTCTCTTACATCTGTTGCCACTCCCAAACAGAGAAACTTACCTGTCATGGAGTTTTATCGTGAGGCAATATAGCTATTGCTACGCTCGGCCGTACTTTAGGCCCTTGTTTGGCTTCGCCAACTTAATTAAGATTTAGGGGCCAACTGCTTAGAATCTTGATAGCTTCGGCTATATCTTTCAGTTAACTTTAGTTAAGCTTAGTTAAGTTTAATTTCGTATTTATTTGAGTTCAAGCCCAAGTTGAGGCTTTGCTGTACGTTCCCAGTTAGGAACTGATTGTATCATATTTATTCTGAGAAATAAAGGGTAGTTAACCCTTCTTAAGTCTTACGTGTCTATTCACACTTAAGCGATTATTCGCTTACTAGTGTTTGTAGGGTTCAAGGCTTGAACACTGAATTAAATAAGTGAAACCCCACATTTGGCGCCGGATCTTGTTCTTTACGAACCATGGCGCGAGGTAGTGAAGATTTCTCGTTCACCCCTCCGATCTTTCAGTTCCCTCAGCAAGAACCAAGCCCAATGGAGGGATTCGGGTTTACCATGGAAACAAGGAGACTCGCATTAAAGCCAGCAGCAAATATTAACGGAAGAGGTTCCGTGATGACATTTTTGGAGCAGCTTTATATTTTACGTTACTGCAGAAAATTATCATCGCTACAACGAACTTAAAATGTCAAGCCCTCAGCCGGTACAAAAATATTGGCGAAAGTTTGTTGGGGGATCCAGGGTCCGAAACGTACACTTGGGAAAATTTTAAAAATTCACTATTAAAAGCATTCGCAGTTGTGAAAGACTTCGCAAAATTGGAATCCGAATTATTTAGTAAATATCAAACTAATTTCGAGGAATCAACGGACTTCATCTTAAGGAAGATCCATGTTGTCAGGGATGGATGGAGGGGATGGATTAAGGGGCAGAGAAGAAAAATTTAAACGAATGACGGTGACCAGGAAGAGAATCAGGTCGCCAGAATTCAAACATCCAGAATAAGTCTGGCAACAACTGTAGTAGAAAATTTATGCATTGATGGAATAGCAACAGCGCATATATTAAAGGTTTTTTTTTTTTTAATTTTTATTTTTTTGGAAGCTTGAAAATTGGGCAGGAGAGACTATTGCGTTACGAAACTGAGTTTTGAGTGTAAATGAAATGAAATCCGCTGCGGATAGTAGTGATATTTATCGAATTAGCTGCGTTTTAGAAGACGAAGACACCTATGTTTAGGTTTTGCGATATTTAAATGACAAAAGTTTTCTCAAGTTTAGTAAAAGTTACGCTAGACTTATTCTCGTTGTTCAGATTGTCAGGACTTAGTGCTCTGTGCATGTTCTTTGCAAACATGGTGAAGTACTTACAAGGGTTCTTCTTCTCAAGTCCTGAACTGGAACAGGGAGCGGAAAATACGCTATGTTCGGGTGTAGATACAGTATTGGCGAATAACTGCACTTGAAAGGGATTTGAAATCCTCTTTTATTAAATCACTATTATTTACACACTTCCCAACTCGGGAGAGATACAGAAAGCAAAAGACCACACTTGGGCCTAACTTAACAAATCAAATATATTTAAATAAATATCTAAATCTAAATAGAAATTAAATTAAACTTTGCTCACAGAGCAATTCGCGGAGTTTGGCCTCTAACTAACTGGTGCGTACCAAGAAATACTAATACTATCGCACTTCAAATTTATTTCAATATGCAATCACGTAGTAAGCACTATGGCTTATAATTTCAGCTGCTAGCTGGTCAGGCGAACGTAGAGCAGACTGACCGTGATCTGAGACTAAAGCTCTCTCACCCTGAGAGGTTTCTACCTTTGGTTTAAATAGTACTTGGCTGTACTTCAAAATTAGCATAACTGAAAACGCGCGCTTCTTCTGACGGGAAGTTGAAACAGAGAAGAGATAGAAAGATTTAAATTAAAATAAAACTTGGTTAGTTTAACTAAGACCTTACAAGATAAGTGCAATTTTATGCTGTTGTGGTTATACACTCACGTTTGTGAAAATTGCAACACCAAGAAGGAATCGTCATAATTGAATGCAATTTAATACACAGTTGAGTGGTAGTGGTACAAATAAATGATTAAATGTTCAAAGCAAACAAACAAGAACAAGAGATCAGAATCAGTATTTTGCGTGGCCACCACGCGCCGCAATAAGTGCTGCTTCACGACGTGGCATGGAGTCAAACAAAGTTTGAATGTCTGACTGAGGAAGAGCATTCCATATCGTTTGTACGCGTACCCAAAGTTCGTCTGCAGACGCAACAGGACGAGGATCACGAGCAAGACGCCGACCAATGACATCCCACACATGTTCAATTGGAGACATATCCGGGGAACACGCAGGCCAAGGAAGAAGCTGTACCTGCTGCGCTGCAAAGAAGGATTTAACAATCCGAGCAGTATGAGGGCGGGCATTGTCCTGTTGAAATACAGCGCCTGGCAAGCTTTGAAGGAAGGGAACAGCTTCGGGCTGTAGAACTTCACGGATATACCGGTTGCTGTTCAGATTGCCCACAATTCGTAGCAATTGAGATCGTCTATGATATGCTATGGCGCCCCAGACCATAACTCCGGGTGTTCGTCCACTGTGGCGTTCGATAATGCACTCCGGAAGGTGGCGTTCACCGGCATAGCGTCTGACACGAATGCGGCCATCATGGTACCACAAATTAAAGCGGGATTCGTCAGAAAACACGACATGCTGCCAATCAGCACGCCAGTCTCTATGCTGATTGGCCCATTGTAGCCGCAGGCGGCGATGGTCGTGCGTTAGGGGGATCCTGTATAAAGGAGTCCGTGCGCGCAGTCCACACTGCAGCAGACGTCTACGAATTGATGAAGCACACAATGAAACACCTGTAGCTATTGACCACAGTGCTGCCAATTGTCTAGAGGAAGCTGTACGGTCCGTCCGCGCCATGCGGACCAGGTGTCTATCATCGCGAGCTGACGTCACATTTCGGGGTCCACTCCCGGATTTCCGAGTTGTCCGACACTCGTCCGTCCACTGCTTCCAAACGCGCATCACTGTGCTGCTGTTACGCTGCACACGAGAGGCTACTGCACGATACGACAATCCAGCTTCACGAAGGCCGATGATTCTCCCTCGTTCAAACTCTGTAAGTTGTTCAAATCTCGCTCTCTTTCGTCGACGAGGCATAAGTACAGATTGAGTTAACGTTTACCACTAGCAGATAACCACCGATAACCATACACGCCTCGCTACAGCCGTCTATTTATTCGGATCCATCAGCCGTTCAGAGGGCGCTGCTCAGCATACGCATGCGCTACGGATTTGCAATTCTAATCATTTGCATATCATGCGCTACTTTGCATTTCCTGAAAATTTCAGCTCACTCGCGTAAGTCCTTCATGGTGTTGCAATTTTCACAAACGTGAGTGTATATGATTTGCAAATATAAATGTGATTAGAATTATATTAAATACATCATCAAAATTCTGGAATGGTATTTAAATTTGTAGATGTTGAGTATTCATTGCTATGTCGGAGCCAGTTGCAGTCAGGTGTGAAAAGTAAGAACGATTTGCTCAGGACATAACAAAATGGCGAGCCAGCCAGGATACGAATCCTGATAAGAATGTGCTAGAATTGTTATATTAATATAGTTGAGAAAGTATTGTGTTTGTTATATTATATTATATTATCATAGAAGAAAATATTAATTTAAGTCTTCTTTGGAAAAGTTATGCGTTTTATCATCTGCAATTTTGAATTTCGTAATAGTATTCGAATTAGTTTCGATTTATTGTGTATGAATGTTATGACCTATTTTTATTCATTTTTTATGTATTGAGTTATATTTTTGGAATTGCTGAGTAACGATTTTGAGGATTTGTCGGAATAATGATAAAATTACAGGTTTTGGGTTTTAAGTGGGTTTGCACTTAAAAGAAAAAAATGGATGTTGATATGCTAAAGAAAAAGCGTGCAACGGCACGCAGCGCTTTCTCTAGGACGGTTAAGATTCTAAAGAACGAACTTTGTAAAGATGTTCAAGCTGATAAAGCTGTATTAAAAGATAAAACTGTGAATTTACAAACGATAATTGCTGAATTAAAATCTTACGATTCAGAAATACTGGATTTATTGATTAAGGGGAAAGCCGCTGAGGATGATCTAGAACCAGAAGTTATAAGCTGCGAGGAATATTCAGATGAATTCATCACGCTTAATCGTCGGGTGAAAGAGAGTATAGATAATGCGGATAACCGTAGTGTCAACACAAGTTCTAACCCGGATAGCAGCATAAGCGCTTCTAATGAAAAAAGGGTACAAATTGTCAAAAATTCAAATTAAAATATTCGATGGGCAATTATAAGGTTACCTTACATTTTGTTGTCAATTTAAGAAGATCTATGAGGATAAGGAACTTAATGAGGTTGAAAAATTCCATTATTTAGCTTGATCAACGTTACCAAGAACTCGGGCTAGTGAGTTGATAGATAGTTATCCTTTAAAACCGCTGAAAATTACCCAAAAGCTTTTTTTGCGTTTAGGAGCGTTTTGGCAACAAGGGAATTTTAGCTGAGATATATGTGAGGGAATTGTTAAAATTAATTATCAAAAACGTATGCTTATAGGGAAAGGATCGTTTGCCGCTAGTGTCTCTGTTTGACAAAATCGAGTCCCATTTCAGTTCTCTAGAGTCTTTAGGTTTAGCCTTGGGTACTGATGTGTTCTGGTTATATCCCATGGTCGACTCTTGCCTGTCGGCTGAGATGGTTCGAGTATGTCAGAGAAGTATTTTTTTCAGTAACTAGGGATCACGTCTCTCAAATCTCCTGGAATTTTTTGCAGAAAGAGGTCGAAGGAGAGTTAAACTAGCCAGGTCTGGATTTGTAATTTCTTCTGCTTCGCGCGACGAACAATCTAAAAATGTAAAATTTAAGACCAAAAAATCAATCGCGAGCGCATCAAGTCTAGTTGCGATCAAAGAACAAAAATGTGTTTTTTGCGGAAAATCTCACGAAAGCAAAGAATGTTTTACAGCTCGATCGATGTGCTTAAAGGAAAGATTAGACAAAATAAAGGAATTAAAATGCTGCCTTCGCTGTCTTACACCAGGACAACATTTTGCGAAGCAGTGACCACAGTTTATTCAGTGCTATTTGTGTAGGCGATCTCACCCTATAATTTTATGTCCGGAGGTATCAGAGAATAATGTGGAGAATAAGGCAAAGCGAAAAGAGTCAGTAACAGTACAAAGTACAATATCCTCTCCCTTATGTATGACTGAGGTCACTTTATCAGGACTGAGTATTCTGTGTGTGTTCTTTGAGAACATTGTGAAATATTTACCAGGGTGTTTCTTCTCAGGTCCTGAACTGGAACAGTGAGCTGATGAAATGTAAGCTTTGTTCTGATGTAACTGCTGGGCTGGATAATAACTGCACGTGAAGGGATTTGAAATCCTCTTTTATTAAATCACTATTAATTACACACTTCCCAACTCGGGAGAGATACAGAAAGTAAAAGACCGCACTTGGGTCGAACTTAACAATTAAATAAATTTAATTAAATTAAAATAGAAATTAAATCAAATTTTGCTCACAGAGCGATTCGCGGAGATTGGCCTCTACCTAAAAGGGTGCGTAGCAAGATATACTAATACTAACGCACTTCAAATTGTTTTACAATGCAATCACGTAGTAAGCACTATGGCTTATAAATTTAAACTGCTAGCTGGTCAGGCGAACGTTGAGCAGAGTGACGGTGGTCTGAGACTAAGTTCTCTCACGCGAAGAGGTTTCTACCTCTGGCTTAAATAGTACTTGGCTGTACTTCAAAATTAGCATAAGCTGAAAACGCGCGCTTCTTCTGACGGGAAGTTGAAACAGAGAGGAGATAGAAAGATTTAACTTAAAATAAAACTTGGTTAGTTTAACTAAAACCTTACAACTTTTATGACTTTAATGGTTGAAGTAGTTGCAGATAATGTAAAGAAAGTGGTCAGGTGCCTCTTGGATTGTGGATCCCAGCGATCTTACTTTTTCAATCCACAGTTGAAGCTTTAAATCTGAAAAGCACTTCCTCTGAAAATTTAACTCATGCGTTATTTGGGGGTACAAGTACTGAGTCAAAAATTCACAAGCGATATTCTATACGTCTAAGCCCAATTGGAAAAAGCAAAGTGTACCAATTTAGTTTTCTGGAACAAAATACCATTTGAGGAGGGCTACTACGCATTCCTATAGGTCCGTTATTGAAGGAATTAAAAAGACACCGAATCTAGATTTCAGATGTCGGTGAGGGTTACCCGGAAATAGAAATTCTCATAGAGAGTGATATCTATGTGTAAATACTGGTGAAGTAATTCAGCTGGAAGGTGGTTTGACAGCCATAAATACTAAACTGGGATGGACGTTGTGCGGGGAATCGAAAAGAACGATTATCCAAAGTTTTGAAGGTACCCCATCTATGTTAGTAACCAGTCTTCTTATTCAAGACATGTAACCTTCTGTTGTGTGGACCTTAGAAACTATCGGCATTGCAGATCATGCGCAGAGCATTTCTAGGGTCGCAGAAGACCAAGCGATGCAAGAGCAGTTTTTTGGGGGTCTTCGCAGAACCGGAGACGGTAGATATTTCGTAGGTTTACCTTGGGCTCTAAAATTCCCCCCTGAAATTCCCTCTAACTTGCATATTGCAGAAAAGTCTCTTTGCTACTACAAGAAACTTGAGAAAATTAAATAAATTTGATGAGTATAGTACCGTATTTAACGAATGGCAATGGAAGATGTCATAGAAATTGTCCCAAAGTCAGTAAAAAGTAACGAAGGCCATTATTTACCATACCATCCTGTAATAAAATTAGATAGTCTCACTACCAAGATTAGACCTGTATTCGATGCATCGAGAAAAGTCGTTAGTTCGCTTTCGCTAAATGATTGCTTGATAAAAGGTCCAAACCTTGTAGAAGATATCTCAGCCATTCTAATGCGGTTCAGGGAGAGGCAATCGGTGTAACATCTGATATTAGGCATGCCTTTTTACACATTGAGGTAGAGCGTGAGGATCAAAATTACTTAAAATTTTTGTGATGGGTAATTACTTAAAATTTTGTGTGTAATAGAAGTATTTCGTCTCAAGAAGGTTGTTTGGGGTTAACTAGTAGCTCCTATTTATTGGCAGCTGTGATTTCATTTAATTTGTCCCATGTTGCACCTGAATTCAAAGCTGTTGCGAAAAAACTTGCCAAATCATTTTATGTTGACAGTTGTGTCACGTCAGTCGATGATGCCGAAGAGCTAAACATTTTTATGAGCCAGTCGATTACGATTATGGCAGAAACCAAAATGGGTCTTCGAATGCTGACTTTTAATCACTATGATGATCAAGAGCTAGCAGCTGAAGATAGTGATCCAGTCTCCGCAGTTCTAGGCTTGTAGTGGGACCGACGAGATGACAGTCTTACAATATCCGTTCAAAGAGAAATCGTTAAAAGAGACTTATCAAAAAGGAAGCTATTGTCTATAATCCATGCTATTTTTGACCCGCTGGGTTTCTTTGGAACCGTCATATTACCTGCGAAATGAATTCTTCAAGAGGCCTGGGCAATAAAATCGAATTGGGATATGCCATTACCAGATGAACTTCAAACAAGACTCATAAGATAGCACGAGAGGTTGTCTAGGCTTTCCCGCCTTAAATTACCTCGTCGCATGGGTTATGAAAATAAGGATTCGTGGATGCTACACGTCTTTTGCGATGCCAGTCAAACTGCTTACGCAACCGTCATTTTCTTAAGGAATAAGGAAGAAGGCAAAGTTTTCGTGAAATTCGTCATAACAAACTCACGCGTATTGCCCTTAAGGCAAATAACTATTTCACGTTTGGAGTTGCTAGCTTGCGTTCTAGGTGCACGCTTGGCACTTGAAGCCCTGTACTTAGTTGTTGTCCCGGTATATAACTGGACAGACGCTACTGTGGCTCTTAGCTGGATACAACGAGAGGAAAATTGGGGCGTATTTGTAAATAATAGAGTAAAGGAGATTCGGAAACTCTCGAAACAAGAATATTGGAGACATATCCCTAGGAAGTTGAACCCTGCAGATGTGGCATCTCGTGGATGTACTCCTGAACATTTATGGCAATGCAGTTGGTGGGAGGGCCCCGAATGTCTGAAAAGCTCTCCGGTAGAATTGCCAGACTTTGAGTTTACTCCAGACGAAAATTCTGTTGCATAAAAAATTAAAAAGGGAGTCATTGTCAATTTGAGAATAAAATTAGAAGATTCCGAATGGTACAAAGGTTTTTCGAGTTTTTCTAAAATAGTTCGAGTATTCTGTTGGGTTCTACGCTTTGCTTATAAACTCCTAAAGAAACCCTCCTATGCTTCGGATACCCTAATAGTAGAAGAAAAAACTATCGCCGAAACATTTTTGTGGAGTTTAGAGCAAAGGAAGCACTTTCAAGAGAAAGGAGCTTCCATCCACGGACTTTTAGTAGTGAGAGACAACGACGGAGTCCTCAGAGTTAAAACTAAAGTCATTGAACGTGATGATGAATTCTGCTTCCTTTATCCCCTCTTGCTTCCCTCCAAGCATTATTTGACTGAATGCCTCTAAGAGAGTATCAGGAAAAGAACTGCTATGCTGAAGTGCAGATATTAGCTGCTAAATTAAGAGAGCGATACTGGATCATTTCGTCCAAACGTAATATAAGATCTTGCGTAAGCCAATGTGTGGTATGTAGGAGATTTACCACTAAAGGTTTGTCCACCCCACCGATTCAATTGACAGAGTAAGAGATTCGGCAGTCTTTGAAACACTGGAGTCGATCTCTGTGGTCCTTTATTTTTGAAACCAAAGAGTAAAGCTTGGATCGTCTTGTTCACCTGCCCGTATACCGGGCTATTCACCTGGAGACTATCACCTCTGAGTACCGAAACGTTTCTACAGGCTCTGAGACGGTTAATCGCCAGACAAGGCCGTCCTGCGACAGTGTATTCCGATACCGGAACGAATTTTACTGGAGCTAGCAATGCTCTGAGATCCCTGGATTGGAGAAAAATCACAGAAAACGAGCATTTTCCAATAAAGGGGAAATTCATCCCTCCTACGGCTGCGTGGTGGGGGATGGTCGGAGTGCTTAGTTCGTTCCACCAAGATCCTTCTCGTGCGAATTTTAGGGAGATCGTCGGTGAATTTCGAGGAGTTACTAACGGTCCTGTGTGATGTTGAATCCACATTAAACAGGCCTTCTTTAACGTACATCTATGATGATTCGGAAGA
>KK114319.1:33025-54169 GCA_000611955.2 Stegodyphus mimosarum
ACCAGATCTGGATTACATCGATTCCCAGAAACTGAATGTGCGTGTAAATTATGTGCAATACTTTGAGGCAAGAACCTAGAACTTGCTTCCCCAAGGAATATATGGCCCCAATTGGTGAAGAAGGCCAGCGTTTCATGTCAAAACCTAAAGGTGGGGGACGTAGTCCTCATAGAACTAGACAATAAAAAACGTGTAATGTAGTCAATGGGCAAAATTGTAAAAATATGCAATAGAAGAGATAGCGCTACAAGAGTGGTACAGGTAAAAACAAGAAGTGGATATTTGGTAAGACCAATCAAAAAACTGTATCCACAAGAGGTTTCAGTTACCAGCGATCCTGTGCTAACCCTGGCAATTGAAAACAGATCTAGATAAGGCAGACTCTTAAAATCAAGGACATTGTTATTACTAACACATAGCCTCATTATTAAAATAAAAAAGTTTCTTTCACTCATCCAAGATACAGAGCAATCCGGAAAACGAAAGACAAAACATACTTACTTACCTGGGTAGTATGATGATGAATCGAAACCGATGTTGATGCATGGGATATAAAAACTCGAAGAAGTTTATTCATCTTATTATATTATATCTACACTACAACATAATACAATTATACTAAAATATATACATTATAACAATTTCCGCGACATTTTACAGTTCTCTAAAATTTTAAAACATCTCAATCCGTTCACGTCACGAGGGCCAAAGCGAGGAACCCACTTTTTTCCTAGTTCGGTAATAGCTTACGCCATCTGTACCGCGTACATCAAATGAAGAGGAGATTTATTTTTACTGTTTGTAAGATACTAATCAGTTTCACAACATACATAATCTTAGACAAAATATACAATATAGACTTTTTGGAATTATATCCTTTTTGTTTAGCAGCGACTGTAATTGTTTTAGGTTTATTCTTTTTGGATCTTCATCCGTAATATATATTGCATGTTAACCAAATTTCTCTCATGTGCTCCTAACCTAATGCATTTGTATTGGTTTTGTGTCTTATTGTAATGTTAGACCATTTTGTGCAATGGCTGATTTTGAGAAAATCAGGGTGGGAGGATGTTGTGCCTCTTACATACATCGAGAATAAGTCTGGTAACAACTGTAGTAGAAAACTTATGCGTTGCTGGAATGGCAACAGCGCATATATTCAAGATTTCTTTTAAAGCCTGAAAATTCGGCAGGCGAGACTATTGCGTTACGAAACTGAGTTTTGTGTGTGAATGAAATGGAGTCCGCTGCGGATGGTAGTGATATTTATCAAATTAGCTGCGTTTTAGATGAGGCCACCTGTGTTTAGGTTTTGCGATATTTAAATGACAAAAGTTGTTTCAAGTTTAGTAAAAGTTACGCTGCACTTATTCTCGTTGTTTAGATAACTGCAATTTTATGTTAATGTGCTTATATATAATTTGCAAATATAAATGTGATTAGAATTATATTAAATACATCATCAAAATTCTGGAATGGTATTTAAATTTCTAGATGTTGAGTATTCATTGCTATGTCAGAGCCAGTTGCAGTCAGCTGTGAAAAGTAAGAATGATTTGCTCACGACAATAGTACAAAATTTGGCTTTGCTACAGATCCATATATTACTAAACAACGTCCATACTACCGCCCTACTGGATACCGAGGCTCATGCAGCTTCCTGTCGCAGGACTTTAAAAAGAATTTTCGGCGTTATAGATTGTTTAAAACAACGGGGCAACGGGTGATTGCTGCCCAAGGCAAAGAGTGTGTCTGCTTGGTATAAGTGGGACTGCATGTTCAAATAACGAACGAAGTGCAAAAAATAAATTTCTGAGTGGTAAAGAATTTGTTAACGGTAGCCATATTGTAAGTTGATTTCTTACGCGCAGCTAGCGCAAAAATTAATTTCAAAGATTCTACTTTACAGGTCAAAATGGACAAAATTGAAGAAGAAAAAGCAGCAGTCCCGGATCTGGATTTAGCTCATCTCCAAGAAAGAAAGAAAATCGAAAATTTGGTAAGAAACGTTTCACAGTTATTTAATGAAAAACCTGGCTTCTGCCAGATTGTGACTCACAGTATTGATAATGGTAGTGAGCCCCCAGTTCGGTCTTAACCGTATTGGTATGACCGTGTGAAGAAAGACATTCTCAAGCAACGCATTAGGAAACTGCTCAAGAACAAGATAATTACGTCAAGTACCAGCCCCTATGCAAGTCCAGTAGTTTTGTGCAGGAAAAAAAATGGACTGCGACCCACAGATCCGAAGGCGTGGAGATTCGCAGTTGACTATCGTAAATCAAATAACATAACGAAATACCCCACATATCCCCTCCCGATAATAGATGAAATTATAAGAAAGATTCGTTCCAATAAATATATCACCGCACTAGACGTGACGCCAGGCTATTTACAGGTTTCAGTAAAACCCGAGGATGCCGAAAAAAACAGCTTTTATTCCAAAGTCAGAGGTGTATGCCTTTTTGAGAATGACGTTTGGCTTAAGCGAAGCTCCGGCTACATTTCGAAAACTGATGGATATTGTTTTAAGGCCAGTCTTGGACGCTGTACAGTCATCTATCTGGATGACATTACTGTGACTAGAGAAACCCTAGAGGAACACATTAAAGAATTAGAGAAAATTTTTACATTATTAAATGAGGCGGGCCTGAAAATTAACCCAAAGAAGTGCAAATTTGCCGCCAAAGAATTTTGGTACCTCGGCTATAAAATAGTGAAAAACGGTATGGAGACTGACATCTCCAAGATATTAGCGATTAAAAGTTATCCAGCTCGAAATACGTCCAAGAGGTCCTCTTCCTTTTTGGGAATGTGCTCCTATTATAGAGTGCTCATAAAAGATTTTGCAAGGATAGTTGAACCCTTGTTAGTTCTTAAACGAAAAAAGACGGGGTTTACATGGGCAGCGGAGGCGAAAACGGCGTTTGAAAAATTGAAACACTCCTTAATTAATGCCCTTGTTCTTAAATTCCCGGAAGGGGATCAAAATTTAGAAATTGCAGCAAACGCGTCAGACTACGCAGTTGGCGCAGTTCTTTCCCAAAAGGGGCAGCCAATAGCCTTTTTTAGCAAAACGCTGTATCATACCCAACGTAATTATACCGCAACTGAAAGGAAAAACCCTCGCGGTCTTGTTAACGGTGCAAACATTCCGCGTTTGCTTCGGAAGTGCCCCGATAAATGTGTACTCAAATCATGCGGTAGTTGGTCGCTTGTACTCGGTAAAAAATCTTTCACCCCACTTATACGTTGAACGTTAAAACTGTAAGAGTTTAATTTAATAATGAAACATACTCCGGGGAAAGAAAACGTAGTTGCGGATGCCCTATCAAGAATCAAGGTAGATGAAGAGGGAAATACAATTAGATGTACGATGCTAACTGCGAAAATAATTGAATCCCGTGAAACAATAATTGCCGAATTAAAAACGGACCCTGAGTTCAAAGACATTTACGCTTATCTGGAAGATCCCGAAAATTTTGAACATGTAGACTTAACGGCTATTCGCAATAGGGCGGCTCATTATGAAATTATTCATAAATTGCTGTTTTACATGAAAACAACCAACGATAATCAAGAGCTGCGGCCAGTAGTCCCAATGATTCTACGCTTAAATATTTTAGAGGAGCTTCATGATTCGAAAATGGGAGCGCCTCTTGGGATTAGAAAAACCCTGCAAAGGGTCTGCGAAGCGGTGTATTTTCGCAGTTGTACAAAGTTGCGACAGCGTATGTCAGGTCATGTCACTTGTGTCAATTAATTAACGACGTTAATTACAGCCCGGCCGGGTACTTAAATGGCATAAAAACCACTTTCCCAAATGAATTGTTTGGCATTGACTTGCTCGGTTTCTACCCTAGAATAAAAATTAATAAAAACAGATACTAGTTAACCATTGCGGATCATCTCTCAAAGTTGGTGGAAATAATTCCGCTTAAACGAACTTCAGGAAAAATAGCAGCAGATTCGTTTCTAAATAAATATATTTTAAAATACGGGGCCCCAGTAAAAGTAATATCTGATAATGGTGGGCAATTCGTAAGTAATTTATTTGAAAATCTTTGCACAGGCCTTGGCTTACGCCATGTAAAGATGGTACCTTATAGACCGCAATCGAATATTGCGAAACACTTAAATAAGAATATGGTTAAAATTATTCGGGGATTTAAGAATTATCATGACCGTTGGGACGGTGTGTCAATGAATTAAGCTTCTCCCTGGAAGCAGTAAAACATGATACCACACAGAAAAACCCCGCAGAATTATTTTTAGGAAGAAAAAGTTTTAATTGATAAGGGTTATTTTAATATTGATTTTTCGTTAAACAAAGACAAAAAGAGTTTAAACTGAAAGATGTCCAGAAAATTACTAATGAGGCCATCAAAAATTCTGATGCGTCAAGGCAGAAATAGAAATTATACTACGTGGGACAGAAAGTGTTAAAAATCAGACATTTCTTACCATGTGCACCCGAAAGCAGGGTGTCCAAATTTGCACCCAGGTTTGATGAGCCATTTGGTATTGAAAAGATCAAATTCGCAAATTGGTGAGAATTTATTTTGTAGATACCTTTTTGAGAATTCTCAAGTTGCGAGAAACTAATTTATGAATATTTTAGTCGAAAGACTTCAGTCTAAAATGTGTTAACTTAGAGAAAGATTGTAGCAAAAGTTTGTAAATTTTGCATAGCAAATATAACGAATGATGTAAAATGAATTTTAAAATATTGCATGTTAAAATGTCGTATTGATTGTAGAAATACTATTATTAGCTTTAAAACTATTGCAAATCATACTAGTACAAATGTAAGTTTTGGTTAAGTCATGACTGTAAAGTACTTTGTATAACAGATGAATTGAAAGAAAGTACAAATTGAATGTGTTTTAAGTTAGGCTCTCCAGGCTTGACTTCAGAAGTTAATTTAAGTTCTATTTTAGCACACTAGAAGTAGTTTTGATGTTTAAGGAGTCTTCAGAGGTCTTGAGTGTCAAGCTTTAACAAATAGTAGTTGTTGTGTAGGTGGTAGACTAGTGCGCCGAAACACAACATTAACGCTCCCAAATTCACTCAGAACAATTTCTAGAGAGCGTGGGGGGAGATTTAAATTTTGTTGACTGAAAGCTGGTTGAAGGCCAAAATAATTTCAAGAAAGAGTATTGGTAACGAAAATGGAAACTTATGAAAGACACTAATACTTTTTCCTTCCAGATTAATGGAAGGACTAGACTGACGTCTGACTGAAAGTAAAGATGTATGTCAAACTGTAAAATTTATGAATGTAAAATTCTTAGTTTTAATATAGCTTTAGAAATTGTTGTAAAGTTGGCCCTAAACAGGAAAAGTTTTAATGAAGAATTCAAAAAAGCACTATTGCTACAAGCTTAAACTTTGATATAAAAGAGTTTTGTAGCTCACAAGCTCGATTTGAGACCTTATTCTTCGAGTAGTTAAGTTTTGGTGGGGAAAAAATGTAAGGTTTATCCTAATTTTATTAACAGTTTTTCTTAAGTTATACAACTTTCCTATTTATTCTAATTTCAGCTTACAATTTCCTACCAGAATATAATTTCAGAAGCGCAGTGAATGCAAATGAGTAAGGGTACTATTTAAGTCGATGTTTCGCCGACTTCGTGAAAGAGAGAGTGATTTTCCTGACTAGTGTGTGTTTACCTTTTGGCTACGTTCTCTCTTAGACACTATGCTCAACCATACTTTAGGCCCTTGCTTGGCTTCGCCGATTTAATTAATATTCAGGGGCCAACAACTTAGAATCTTGATAGCTTCGGCTATACCGTTCAGATAGCTTTAGTTAAGTTTAGTTTATTTTAATTTCATAATTATTTAAGTTCAAACCCAAGTGGAGGCTTTGCTGTATAATCCGAGTTAGGAGTTGATTGTATTTATTCTGTGAAATAAAGGGTAGTTAAACCTTCTTAAGTCTTACGTCTCTATTCACACTTAAACGATTATTCGCTTACTAGTGTTTGTGGGGTTCAAGGTTTGTACACTGAATTAAATAAGTAAAACCCCACAACCTACTAGGCACTCGTTAATCTGCCCATTGCCTACTAGGCGTTCCTTAAACTGAAAATAAGATATTTGCGGGGAACAATAGCAACGGTTCTGTACCCTGAAATTAACATATTTTTTTAAAATCTAAAAATTCAAGTTAATGCAACCAAACAATTAACAAATTAGTTGACAGAATCAATCATCATTTAATTAAAAAACTATAATACAAAGCATAAAACGGTTTAAAATATTATTACAATTAAGGAAATGAATTTGCAAAGCATGTGATAAAATTATGCTCACTTATTAGTGGAATCTAAAGACTGGTAGCACGTTGAATTAAATAGGAACTGGATTTTGTGAGAAGCGCACCTATTTGTGGTACATTTAGATTTGCAGTAACATTTTCTGAAATTCTTTCCGATCAACAGTTTAAAAGCGAGTGAGTTCCAGAAAGTACAATATTATTTTATCTTAGGATTATACCTCGAAATGTCCTGACAGCTGGGTTTCCTATTTGACGACTCCACTAAACCAATTATGAGTTTAATGTCGCTGTCTTCCAACTGGCCTTTCCTGACTTGTTCATTATCCATGGCTCACGATCAGTAGATGCTGAACTTGTAGCTTGAAGTGCAACCGGATTAATCAGCTCGTATTTCGCTCTCCTCCAACTTTCTGAGTAGGATATTCTAGGTGGGGCCTCAGGGTTTCCGTTTTATGATCCTTTCGGTGACGAAAAGCGATGTCATGTACCTGGAGTCTCTCTATCCGCCTGGCTATTTGAACTTCAGCATTCTTAAAAATTAATAACCAGGCCAATGATTCATGATCTCTACGGATTAGGAATTTTCTGCCGTGGAGATTATGGTGGAAATGTTCTGCTGCTTTAACCCTGGCGAACAACCCTTTTCGGACGACACTCTAATTCCTCTACGGTTTAGATAGATAGTTGTTCCAGCATGCCACGACAGGTTTTTGACCGTTTACGCTTTGGGGCAAAACAACACCGACACTCTCATTTCTCTCATCCGTGTCGAGAATAAATGATTTGTCGAGCTGAGGATACTTTAAGATTATCGCAGATTTTAAATGCTCCTTCAGTTTATTAAATGCATTCTCACATTCTTTGGTACACAAGGGCATTTTCTTACTCTCTGTTATTTTCGAAGCCCCCTTGCAATGAAAGAAAAGTCCTTCATATATCTACTATAGCATTGCAAAGCCTCAGAAAAATTCTCAGCTGAATGAACATTTTCGGAGTGTTTCTAATCTTTAGCTGCCGGCGCATTTTCTGGATCCGTACACACAACTTCGGCAGAGGTAACACGAGCGAGGTAAGTCACTTCCTCTCTGAACAATTTACATTTTGCAGGACTTAACTAAAGACTGGCTTCCTTCAATTTCTGAAACACCTTTTTAAGATTTTTCAAATGCTCTTCGAAACATTTCCGGATGACAATGATGCCATCCAGGTGTATCAAACAGGCTTCGTAGAAAAGAGCTTTCAAACCGGTCTCCATTAGGCGTTCCTATGTTGTAATATAAATTAGCATTTTGCTGGTAATTTCATTAAGCTTACACAAAATATAAAATAAATAGAAAACAAATTCGAAATTCATAAGACGCACTTCGAGTCAAATGTCAACTATTGTATTCCATATTCGATTTCAATTGATTTTGTATTAAAATCTGTTTGCCTACCCACACGTATAAAGTTCTGCTAATTTTAAATATGCGTAAACAGCAGGGGAAGTTTTATTAACAACAGAGGTGCTATAGTCTCGAAACTTACTTTATGTCGGTATCACTTCTGTGCCCGAATCACTTTTCAAATTGCTGCCATCAAATGTTATTGCCACATATTATTAAAAAAATTAAGCAATATAGAATCTGTATCTACATATGTTCCTCGCATTGCGGTGAAACGACGGCACCTAGAGCCACCGAATTTTGAATACATGGTTTCCTCTACCCGAATGTGGTTACCTCTAAGCCTGAATTTTAAATTTCAAATTTGTTTTTGATTTAGTTTCATATTTTGTTTTATATTTAGTTTTTGATTTTTTTTTCATTAGTTTAAAGAATTTTTATTTAACAAACTCGGTAACTTAAATGCCAGACGTAACAGCACTGTTAAAAATTAAACTTCACGCCAGGCTTTACTGTCACGCCAGGCTGTCGCCAATAAGCAAAATGTAAGCTTCAATTTTAATCTACAAATGCGGCTATTCGACAACAATGCGTTGCCACTGTCTCAAATAGAATAATGATTATATCAATGCATATGCGTCTTGTAATTCAGTCATATAGTTTTAATTAAGTGCGATATGCACTGTTCTAGTTATATTCACGTTAGTAAGAGTTAAAATTAATTATTACATAACTAAAAGGCATGAAATCTTTGGGATATCGTCAACAATCTGTTAGTTACAACAGTGGTCTCAAACTCAAATTGCCCGCGGGCAGTATGCATGATCTTGAAAATAATTCTCTTGTCTTCGTTCCATAAATAAAAATGTATATGTTTGTATGAAAATAATTAAAAAATTTATTTTAGATACTTTAGATTCAACACGGATTGTAGGTGCTCATTGGTCCATCAGGTTTTTTTTTACTAATTTTCAACTGGGAAAAAAGCTGTTCTCATATAAATGTGTTGCCGAGCAAACAGATTATTCTTAGCGCAAAAATTTTTAACTGATTTATTTCTTGATAAGTACGAATAAAAGTTAATAAAATCTGCATCTCCAAATCTTTGAGTAAGATTTGATTTTCTAATACGTTATTCATATTCTGATGAGTTTTTCATTTCATTAGTTTTTAATTATAATAAAAAATAATGTAAACTCGTTCAAATAATTAAAATCTTGAAATCTTTATAGCACTGCATTTGCAACAAATTCATAACTGAACTGTGTTCCAGAGCCGCATTAAATTGCTTCAGGGGCTGAATGCGGACCGCAGGCCGTGAGTTTGAGACCACTGAATTAAGACAGCGAAACCCTGTACGAGAAAACGGGCGGTAATAAAATTTCTAGTATAATACCTTCACCCCGCTTGTTATAAATAAGATGCTTAATACAGCTTGTTGTAACGAAAGTTTTCCGCTAAAAAACGTTCTTATTAAACATCGAAAAAAAAGCATGAAAGCAGTACTTTAGAGGGGATAGTAATCGCCACCCAAATATCTAATTTTCTGCTATTGTTTTGACAGTTTTTCAAAGCCTTCGGTCTAGAAACTTGATGGCCGCGAGTCCAAAAAACAGATCAACCTCATTTCAGACGTCCTGTTCAGAATACAAGATATCACAAGCAAGATATAGCTGCATGTGTGAAAAGATGTAGAAGTCCGAAGGAACGATATGGTGGGTGGGGCAAAAAATCCCATTTGAGTCCGTACAGAGTCCAACTAGTGAATGCAGACATATGTGGTCTTGCATTAATTTGATGGAACTTTACCTTTTTCCGCCGGAACACATTTCGCCGTTTTTCCTTGATAGCAGCGTCACCACAGACTAGTGTCTCGCTGTACACCTTACTGTCGAGGATTTCACCTTTTTCCTGATAATATTTTTGGATAATACCACGGCAATCAAACGAGATACAAAGCATGTTCTTTTTGTTGGTCATATTGTGCTTTGCGACGCTGCCGACGGGTTCACTGGGCGCGGATCAACCCCCTTTCGGTCTGTGTTGTTCAAGTAAATCAATGTTTCATCACAAGTGACGATCCGGTCCAGAATTTTGTCCTTGCGTTGATATTCGAGTAGATTAGTGAAAGCTCGAAGCGAAGTTCCTTATCTGCTTGAGTCAGCTCATGTGGTACCCAGCGATTGAACTTGTGAGTGAAGTTTATGCGATGCATAGCGCGATTAATAGATATGGCAGTAACGTCTAACTCCTTAGCACGTTCTCGAGCATGCTGATCTTCTTTCACAAGTTCTCGCAGGCGAGCCTCATCAACGTCGGTAGGCCGGCCACAGCGTTCTGCTTCTTGAATGTCAAAGTATTTGTTTTTGGAACTTTCCGTACCAAACTTTTACAGTGTTATATGATAAAACATTAGTACCTGAAGCTGTATACATGTTTTGGTGACCTTCTGTAGCTGACTTTTTGCAACAGAACTCGAAGTAAATGATGGTTTTAATCTGGTAGCTTGATAGTTCCATTTCAGGCACCTTGTACTTAATAAGGTATTTCTCCCGCCTTCTTCGCATGCCTTCGTGGTGTAGTGGTCAGCACGCTCGACGCATAACCGAGAGGTCCGTGGTTCTATTCCCGACGAAAGCGTTACTCATTTTTCACAACTCCTATTTCCAAATAAATACCTAATATCTCTACACTGGCGCCTGAACTAAAAGGTGGTGGATGATGATTCTCCACCACCGGGATTTGGCGATTGGGTCCCCAAAACCCTAGTCGGTTTTTAAAAGGGAGAGTATATAAGGTATTTGTCCCGCCTTCTTCGCACGCCTTCGTGGTGTAGTGGTCAGCACGTTCCACGCGTAACCGCGAGATCCGTGGTTCGTGTCCCGACGAAAGCGTTACTCATTTTTCAGAACTCCTGCTTCCAAATAAATACCTAATGTGTCTACAACTTAATAATGATAACAATATTTTTTTACAAATTTCACAACACGGTATTCTAAAGCAAGTTTCTTTCTTTCAAATACCAAAAATCATTTGACAAAATATGATTAAACACCCTAGCGCGAACAATTTGCGCAGACGGTATTTGTAATGACGGGAAACTTTCGTTAAAACCCGATACCATTAGTAGCATGCCTTACTGCCATAAATAAAATATTTGGTATCTAAAGTTTAGTTACATAAGTAACTGCAATTTTGGAATGGTCACATGATGCTACTAACGAAAAAATCATTTTTAACCAGCCCCTAGTTTTGCTTTCAGATAATCTCACTCTTCCATGGCACTCTCTTGATAAAGTACAAAATGGCTAAGAATATGATATCAAAACAAAAAGAAAAAAAAAGAAAAATTAAAATTTTTTGCTCCGAAATCTGTGATATGAGCAAGTTCTTGATGCAGCTTTCCCAAAAAGGCAAACAAAGCATTCTCTTTATGAATTTCAGTTGCTTTTTTTTTTCTAAAAGAAAGAAAGAAGGTGACAACAAACAAGCTATTGAACCATTTGAAATGGCATTCAAAACATATCCTTTTAATGCTACATTTCAGATTACGTTTCCAGATAACACAAATTGTTTTGGCAGCAGCAGACGTTATTCGTTGTGGTCAAATTGTTTTGCCGTAAACAACAATTAAAATTTTTAATGAAACTCATAATAGCATTACTAGTAATAAACGTTTTAGACATCTTTCAAGTTCTGTTCGAATTTGTATCTCCAGCGCAAATTCTGCATACGAGTATTAATATATGTACAATAGATTTGTAAAGTATATTAGTATTGAAATATAGTAGTGTAATAGTCTTGTACTAATATTATAATGGTGTCGTATATGTATAGACTTGTGCTGGTGCTTCAGTGTTTTGGTGCACAATATATTTAAGTGCTTAACTGATGAATTGCATTATACATTGTACAGTATTATTTTGTTTGTATATATGTAAGTATTTATTGCTATGCATTTATTATTTCCGAATGAGTTCATGAGTATATTTGTAACATATTCCGAGAACTCGAACAAGACAACTCCGGATTTAAACGAAACGAACCGCACTTGCTTTGCCCCTTCTCAGTTTAACAATTAACTATCAAAAACAGAATGCTTTTAGCTGCATGGCTGAATTCATCTCTTACTCTGTACTTTCGTTGCCTTTTCCTATAACGACAGCTCCTAGGAGACATGTCTTCGGACTGTGATTGAAATTAGAATTACTGGCAGAGCTTAAATACGCTGATAAGCACTATTCCAAGTGGACCAACTGCTGTGTCGGTGCAGTAAAGTAAAATAATCAACATTAATAGTTAAAAAAAAAAATCTGAAAGCTTTCAGATTTTACATTACGCCCAAAGGGGCGTTTTTTTTAACGTTTTGTGTGTTACCCTTATTTATTAAATATCAAGTTCTTCGCACTTAAATCATAAAATTCAATTCAACAGGAATATCGCAAAATATTTAAAAGAGCATATCTTTAGAATTTCCGATACACAGTCTCGCGCGCTGGAGATAAAAATGTTTTTCTTTCCCCATCCCATGAGTTTCTTAATCAAAAATTTATAAATGCTTTACGAAATATGAAATACATAATAAAACAAATTCCAAGCTTCCAGATGCCCAAATTCGGGTGATGACGTAAGTTATTCAAAATTCAATGGCTTTAGGTATCGTTGTTTCAACACAATGAGAGAAACAAACATACATTTATGCAGATTCTTCATTATTTAATTTCTTTAAATATAATACAGGGCAAAAATATTTGTTGGCAACAATTTAAAAGTGATTCGCCGTTTATAATGTATCAATGCAAAATGCCAAAACGAAATTAATATCCCTTTTTGAGCTTAACGCTCTTTTGGGCTACTAATAAATTGTGATCTCTTCTTTACTTTTTTGACGATAAGAAAACGTGAATCAATTATTTTATTCATCATTTATAAATCAATTATTTTATTCATCATTTATAAATTAATATTTGCAATCGAACTGTAATACACAACGTGATCATTTTTAATAGTTCTGTAAGAATAAAACAATGAAAATTAGCGTAAAACAGATAATCTAATTTTTCATATATATTTCAATGCATAAACATTTCATACATTAATATTAATATAGAAATATAAATCTGACATCTATAATATACCGATAAGTCATTTCTGTTATCAGTAAAGCTTTGCGTAACTCTGCAAAGCGTTAAGATATTTATGCTTCAAATTTAATTCACAAAACTCGGCGATACAAGAGATGTGTGTTGCCACCGCCAATATATTTGTCTTTCAATAAACGAACTTAACGATTAAAAAAAATGCGTTGCCGCTGCCCGAATTAAACTACTTTTAACTTACACGCGTCTGTACATCGTCGTTCAGCAAAGCGTAAGTACAAAATTTTTCCTTCGAATTTCTGTTATTAATTAACAAACTGAACGGACTTAAAAAAACGGAGATTCATTTCAGTTATTATTAGTGACTAACTGGTACCATGGAATGACAATAGCTGATTTCACTAAAATCATTTATTTGTATAGAGGGTGTTTATACATTTTAGAAGGATTTAGAGGCTGTTTAATTTATTTTTAGAATGCACAAAAAGTATTTTTTGAATGTTCGATGTGATGGCACTTTTTTCTGGACTGTAAGTCTGCATCGACATTTCCATCATAGAAGAGCTTTTCGTGAAATTTCCAGAACTATTAATTTCTATTCCTTTTCCCCTAATTTCCACAATCCATGCATCGTGGTGGATTTGCGCTTAGAAAGAGGTCTTTTCCGTACACCAGAGGCCCGATAGTCCAGAAGCGAAACATCAGGGGACTTTGCAGGAATACTCGAGAAGGCATATATGCAATACCTGTATCAAACTTCATTATTTCAAGGAAAGCAGTGGTACTTTTACTTGTTGCTTTGTCTTGATGAAGTTTTGCCCTTTGAAAAGAACTGGGATAATGAAATAGAACTTCTGTAAATACTAGACGTAAAATTTCTCTTGATAATACATTGAGTTTCCTCCACTCTTCTTATTTAAAATCATAAATTCCTTACTGAAACTGTCTTCGGACTGACTGAATTCTATACATTTTTTTTGTCTTCGTTTTCGCTATTAAATAAGCCTTTTATTGTCGCAGACATTTAGGTAAACTCACGCTTCATCGAAGGTCATAATTTATTTCTATTTATCTCCTGCTAAATAGTTTTCATTGGGAGTTCTACAAATTATTAGGTTTGGGAGAAGTTGGTTAACATTATATTTTCTCATTTATTTAAGTTTTAAATCTTGTTTATTATTTTATTTATTGTTGCTGCATATGTATTTAAAGATTTTGCGACTGCTTTCTGCGTAAGGCGATTTTTTTAATCAAAGATTTAAATTTAGAAACACTAAAAACAGTAAGTACCTTTTTCAAGTATTTGTTTGGAATCTTCTCTCCATGTAGAAGTTATGATTGACTATTTTTTCCTTTCAGATTAATAATGTTGCTTATTTTACACTTAGAAATTTGAATGCCATACATATCACAACTTTTTTGAAATATGGAATATTACTCTTCGGAACGAACAGAAACCTATCCTTCAGTCCTCAGCTTGCTGACACGCGACATTTTGAAAGAAAATAAATTCAAAAACAGCAGACTTTTTCTTCTTTCAATTAATAAGCTGTTGCCAGAAATTTTTACTCCAAAGCATTTGCTTTTATTTATTCTTTATCGAAGTAGTTCTAAAAATGAGTGGAACATCCTTGTGTGTGTGTGTGTGTGTGTGTGTGTGTGTGTGTGTGTGTGTGTGTGTGTGTGTGCGTGCGCGCGCGCGCCCGCAAAGAGGAGGGTTATATATGCAGTTCATAGAATTCATAGAAATCGTAGTTTTGTTCCGATGTAGATTAATTTTTTCTCATTTTGCCTCTAAAAGCAGAGTTTACATCAGATTTCGGAAAACGATCCCATGAGGTCCACAATCACTGAATTTATATCGGAACTTTGCACTCACGTCAACCATCTTAGGTTCACGTCTCCGCTGTTGCTTTCCCCCTGTTAACGAAATTCGTTCATGCTAAGCAAGTAAGGAATTTATGATATTTTTTAACAAAAATAAATAAATATCTGCACACAGTTTCTCTTTCGAAATCGTATCACCCATCTTAGGTTCATGTTGTGGCGCTCCCGCTATCAGCTGTTACTTAACCTTTAGACATTGCCGGGTTCGTTTATTATTTGAAATAGTGTATTATTTCTTAGAAAAGAACTTTAGGGAACTTTTAAAAACTTTAGAGCAGAATTTAAGTACTTTGTCTATCAATGTTTCGCGTCATTTTGAAAACGGTGAAGAAATCGGTGGATGGTCATTTTCCAAAAGATAATTTCAAAAAAATGGTACATTCGATAACAAACAAGTCAAATCTTATTAAAACCATGACACAGCGCCGTGTTAATACTACACTGTTCAACAATTTTAATCTGTAACACATTTTAGAAAATATTAGATGAATAGACATTTAGAATAACAGAGAAACATTTAACATCTGTGCATTTGAAAAGTGCAACAATCCAGAACATAATGATGTAAAAATATCGAATCTTTTTAATAGATATATTCCCAAGCAGTATCAGAACGTTCAGAACATGTTCAGAGCGCGTTTCTTTCGTTCTACGACTGTGTTACTTATATACAGAATGTTCCATACGGCGTTCTAAAGGGTTTTACAACCGTGTTCTTAGTACATACATTTCAGCGTACAGCAGTGGCACTTTATGAAAAGTGATTCAGAACGGTCGGCTAAAACGTTACAAGAACATTCAAAGTACGTTCTAGGAACGTTAAACAAAAGTGTTAGTAGTAGGACTACGGCGAAACAGTTCGACGGCGAAACGGCCACGGCGAATAGTCCCATTCCCTTAGTAGTATTGTGGTTTGATGTTCTGCTGACCATTAATAAGCTGTAATTTACGGACGTCATTCAGAACATTATGCCAGAACATTACAAGAGCATTCTGGAAATGTTTTAAGAACGTTATATAAAAGACCACTTTTGACATCCGTTATTGAAGTGCTGTATTATATACGTCGTTTCGAAACGTCTCCTAAAACGCTCGAGAACAAACAGTTGATGTGCTATTGCCATTTTAGAACTGTAACGTATAGACGTGATTTCGAGCATTTTGCTCGCGGAGCGTACGGAGAGCACATGACTTGAATACTTTCTGAGCGTTATTGTGCTAGCTGGGTTTTGATTTCAATGAATTTTGATTTCAATTTATCCAGTTAAAAAGTAAAAAAATAATGTTCTTAAAGATTGCATGCATTGCTTTTCTATAGCTCAGTTTGTTCATCCATAACGGGCAGATTCAATAGAAAAAATAAATGTCTCACATTTTATCGAATGGCAACAGATTCGAATGAAAACTGAAACGAAGTAATGACAGCGGGCAGTGAAAATCACGTTTCGAGATTAGCAGCTTTTGGAGCTAAAAGCCTGAATACAAATTGAGGAACAAACGATTCTTCTTGTCTTAATGTGTTATAATGAAACAAATGCGCATCAGATGGAAAAAAAATGTACAGTCTATAAAATAAGTATGCTGTAAATTCTCCTTTGTTAAATAGAAATCAAGTAAGTTTTAATTGCTTATTGGAGGTGTAAAGGCAACAAGAATTAGCGCTACATTCACAGATGTACGAGATTAGTTTCCACTGTCTATATAGAGCCTTTTATTTCAACTGCAGAAGTGCAGATGACGAAGAGAAGTGTATGCTCGGACGATAACAACAAGAAGAAGGAAGTCAAGCTACTGGCGTCATCTATTGATGAGAAATGAAAGCAATTATGAAATTATTTCCTTGAAAGCTAAGGCTAAAGAAGAATTGAAATCAAATCGTTAACTAGAACTGACGAGAAATCAGTTAAAAAATCAGAGATATCACAAGTGTAAATCTTAACCAGAAAATCACATTTTACATTTCTCGGACCAGAACGTTTCGAAACACATCTTGAATTAGATTTTCTAGAGGCGTTTCATGTTTATGAAAATCTTTTAGTTCTAGTTAACGAACCCAGTTCCAATCTGTCTTTAACCTCAATTTTTCAAGGAAATGATTCCATAGTTGTTTTCATTTTTCATCAATAGATGGCGCCAGTAGCTGACTTCCCTCCTATCATTGTTATTGGCCGAGTACGAGATTCTCCTCCTTCATTTGCATTCATGCAGTAGAAGAAGTAGGTTCTGTATTTAAACCTTCGGAATTAGTTCTGTAAGTTTATGAATATTACGCTGGTTCTTGTTGTCTTAAAAACCTCCAATAATCGTCCGGTTGGTTATTTTAACTCAAGTGCTTTAATTGGCTAAAATTTCTGTTTTGAATCTGCCTTATGAATTACCAATTTTTTTTAAGTATTTAAGAGCTAGCAATAAAAAGAATTTAGATTATAATCTACTACAGGGATAGCTATAAAGGGGCCCGCGGGCTGAATGCGGCCCTTTTTCTAGTTTAAATTGGCTTTTCATTTAATCCTGTTCAAAGACATTTTCATCTCTTTCCAACTCAATTTTATTGTGAAATACCAAAATCAGTAACACGAGTGCACATCTTTGTTAAAGTATGTATTCGCATATATGTGCATGGCTATATCAACGATCAATCTAAGCCGAGAACACTAGATATGATAAAAAACAAGTGCACCCACCAAAGAGTCTAATTTATCATTTCTAACAGCTTTAATTTAGAAATTAAACAATGACATATGAATAATGATGAGATAAAAAGCTTAAGGAAAGAAGATTCACCTCTAATTTTTATTTGAAAATGAAACAGGATGTGTGCCAGTAATTTGATGACCAATAGGAATAGTTCTCCTTTTTGGCAAATTTTTAATTTTTTTAAATTGTAATTGCGATTGTTTTTAATTTTTAATTTTTTAAAACTGTAATTGTAATTTTTTTTTAATTTCTATGGGGGGAGGGAGTGGTTTTCTTCCCCTCATCGCGTATTGTAAATAGTAAGGGACTGCAAAAGATCGTTTTTTTCCTTGCCTTCACGATGCATTATCAAAGACTATTTGGAACATGGTCAAAATTATTTGCCCACCCCTGGTCTAATACCTTAAAGAAAAGTTAGTTATTGAAAATTTTTAAAAACTAAAGAGGCTCTTAAAAATTTAAAATATAAAAAATAAATAACTTAGTTTTACAGTCTCAGTGGTATTATCGCATTATCCGCCCAATCCGCGTTTTCCATAGCAGTAGACAGAATAGGAATGTATATCCCAAGAAGTTAATTTGTGCAATTCTTTAATGTACACTGTGCTAAAAAAGTAAAGTTATATGGAGTTATATGGAGCGTGAAAATAATACACATCTACCTTAGCCTCCTAGATCACCGGAATAATTCTTTCTTTTTGCAGTCGTTTTACCTGAGCACCAAAATTTAATATTAAATCAAGCGCTAAACGTCCGCCGCTAAGGCAGATTTCATTTTCACGATGAATTTGTTGTAACCACGTCCGTTTGTTTCAAATGTGCATGCATGTTGCGTCCGCATTTCGTCACTCGGCAATAAGACGCTCGTCTGTCTGCCAGTTAAAAAGGCGCACGTCTGGCTCACAGTCTTAACTGCGGCTTACTTTAAGGGTAGGGCTTATATTAAAAGTACCCGAAAAATCATGCTAAAGCTTGTTCTTTGATTCGGTCTTATTTGGGGGAAAGCACGGTACATATATGCGAATTCTTCATTAATTAAATTTTTTGGTATCATTTGGGGGTATATGTAAACGTGATTCTCGCATAAAAGTCATAGATACAAAAAATGAGTTTCACACTAATAGCTCCTCTGGCGCGGAAATGGTAGCACGAGCGGCCAAGCGGTAAAGTCGCTAAACACTGGTAGTTCGGTCAAGAACCTCCACGATGACATCTCTTCACTTAAACAGACAGCCCTTGAGTGATTTGCCATAATCGAATAAACCAAACCTATTGCGAAAAAGCCTGGAATTTCAATTTCCCAATTTTTAAAAAATTTTGTAAAGATGAACGTCAAAATAAATCAGCCTGAAATATTCGAAAATAACTCATTGAACCGAATCACTGGTATTTAAGCAAATGCCTCACCGATCTTCAAATTTATGGGTAAAAGTAAAATAATTGCTTTTCGTGTTTTGTTATGCTTCTCAGAAACAATGCGCGTGAACATGTAAACATTTTTACACTCGGAATATTTTGAATAAAAAATTAGTAAGCAAATCATGAAACGCATTTAAAAGTAAAAAAAAAAAATTAAGTTTTTTTTTAATTATTAGTAAGCTTTTGTCGGCATGTAATTTACACGAAACAAAATTCTTTATTTTACGATAAAATATACTCTTTCGAGTGGCTTGAAGGAGGGAGAGAAACGGAAATTGATTTCCAAACGAAACCAAGAATCTAAGAAAAGTCAGCAAAAGTGGCAAGGAATAAAAACTTCCAGTATTAAAAAAAGCAAAAAAATAAAGTTATCAACATGACAAAGAAGTACAGGATGTTATAACCCCACACTTAGCATTTTCTTTTCGAAACATACTTCAGCTTGTTTGTTGTTCTTTTTTTAATGAATGAATAATGAATGAAATAATCAAAATTCCCAGTTTTGACTTTAATATCAGATTGAAGTAAGATGAAGGTTTTAATTCTAAACTGATTTCCAAAGGTAAAAAAGGGAAAACTGATGATAATTCAAAAAGTATGCAAGCGAAGTGAATGGAACTCGATGAAAGTATTTATATACTAATTGGAACTTAAAACCACGGGAAAGTCTTATACAGAGTATTTATATTTTGTGATATTAGCGAGAACATAAAAATCTCCTAAATTCGGACAGGAAAATTAAATGTAAAAAAAATTACTCAGTAGTGATTATGATATGGTTGCTTCGCACCGTCTCCGCATACTCAGAACCAGCTGGTGCAACATTTCTTGCGGTAAGAGTGCCCATTCCTCAATCAGCATCTGTTTGAGTTGTTGGGTGTTCTCCGGAGGATGTAAGCGTGCTGCAATGCGTCTCCCCAAAGCATCCCACACATGTTCGATGGGATTTAAATCTAGGAAGTACGATGGCCAATCCA
The DNA here is from genome assembly GCA_000611955.2 of Stegodyphus mimosarum. Classification (NCBI taxonomy): domain Eukaryota; kingdom Metazoa; phylum Arthropoda; class Arachnida; order Araneae; family Eresidae; genus Stegodyphus; species Stegodyphus mimosarum. Next base: position 52,773 of record KK114319.1, read on the forward strand.
TTCGAGTGATATCTTCACTTTCCAGTAGCTTCTTAGCAGCAAGAGTCCGATGAGGCCGTGCATTGTCATACATAAAAATTAAGTCTGGGCCAATGGCACCTCGGAACAGACGCACATGGGGAAGGAGTACCTCCTCACAATAGGTCATCCCCTGCAGATGTCGTCCTCGGGCGGCCACCACCAACTTTTCTAACAGCTGTACCTGTGGTTTGGAACGCTTTCCAAGCGCGCGAAACGACACTTTTGTTGATTCCGAACTCTGCAGCTACACTGGTGACAGTACGCCCCTCCTCCAGCTTTCCGATCATTCTTCCACGTGTGAAGTCGTCCAGGTGATTTCTTCTAGCCATATCACGAACTGACTCACTTGCACTTGCAGCGAATATGTTGAATTGCGCCTCCGTCCTTCCTTTTATTCAACTGTTGAGCTGCGCGCGCCGACATTACGCGTTTTGTGTACGCTCACGTCGCCTCTGACGTTCCGTTCTTCATATTTGCATACGCATGACGTTTCTACTGACTTACGTGTTCATTGTACTGATCTCCAGACCTCCTTTTCTGCAATTTCATGGCTATCTGCTAAATTTTTACATTGTTGCTTAAGTTTTGCACACAAGTGTATTTTATTCTTGCTGCTGATATGCCTTTTGGCTGTTCAATAAGTATATCGCCGGGTAGGTTGTTGAGTCAACCTAGTTAGCCTTAAAGTACATTGTTAGTCCAGTACTACTACTTATCTTTGAAGTTATTGTTAAATTCTTCTTAAGTTCCTACTTCATGTCATCGGTGTTATAGTGAGCACGAAGTACGCGCATTTATGTTTAGAGTTTAGTGAATAATAAAGAGTTTGTTTGCCCCTTCTTATGTACAGGTATTATTCTTGCCTGTGAGAGAAGTCGCCAGGTTTCCTCGCAAGATCCCATTAACTATATGATAGCAAAGACGGTTACATCTTGCAGTAGAAGTTACAGTAAATGCTGAAAGAGAAATAGCTCTAATTTCATCAGTTGCTCCTGTGGAACAACAGTCAAAGCAAAAGGCATTGGCATTTGCTGAAATTCTGCAGAAGGCTAAAACGCCCAGCCTAAGTGTACAACCTAATGAGAACAATAGACCCACTGAACTCAAGGAACAACTAAGAAACAGAGCGCCAGTTTCACAGCTGGGAGTACCAAAGGAAAGCATATCTAAGACGGGTAAAGGGGGCTTTGAGGTGTTCTGCAAAACAGCAGATGATGTCACAAAACTGGAGGAGTAACTACAAAAAGTATACCTTTCTGAAAAATTCACAAGACAATGAAAGAGACAGCCTCGATGCGTTGTCCATGACGTCGCAGTTGAGACCACATCTGAAAAATTTCCGAGAATTCAGTGCAGTTAGAGTGGCTTCCGGAGGA
>KK114319.1:61309-134058 GCA_000611955.2 Stegodyphus mimosarum
AGGAATGCATTGAAAATGCATGTATGCAATACCTGCATCAGGCTTCATTTTTCCAAGAATGCAATGCTACTTTTTAAAGTAAGACTTGTTACTTTGTCTCGAAGTTCTATTCTTCGAAGGTGAATGGAATAAAGAAATGGAACTTCTGTAAATATCGGGCGTAAAACTTTCCTGATAGTACGCTGAGTTGATTTTAACATTTTTTACCATTCTTCTTACTTTGAATTTCCCAATGTAAGAGAATCCTGCGAAATCACGTAACCCTTATTGAAACTTTCTTTGCATGGAAGAAGCCAGGTTTGTACATTTTTTTCTCTTCGTTTTCGATAATAAGTAGACCTTTCTCTTTCTTTATTATTTCCTTGTACGAAATAAAAGGAATTATTGTAATCGCGAAAAATTTTGGGTATCATATTTCAAAGAAAATATACATTTTGATGCTATTTAACGATGTTTTTGCGTGATATCTGAACGTAAGGACAGAATAAAGGGCTCTTCCCCCCCAAATAATTATAAAACTGATTTAAAATGGATCCTGAAGGAATTTTTTCGTGGCGTTTGTGCGTACGTACGTACGTATGTATGTATGTATCTCGTTTAACTCAAAAACGAGTAGCCTCAGAACGTTGAAATTTTGTATATAGCACTGCTATAACATGTAGATGGGCACCTATTTTGGTTGCAATCTGCCGCACTAGAAGTATATAAATATATATATACATATAAGCAAAAAGAACCTTAGAATTTCAAAAACGAATGACCAAACTGGTCAAAAATAACGCTTGAAGCTACTGATTTTAAAATTAAAGATAAAAAGAACTGTAAGAAACCTATAGAAAGTCGTAAAAATCATTTGCAGTAGCCTATTAATTTTCCGTAAAACACGATGTAATATGAGTCACAAAGCAAATTGAAATAATTTGGTAATACAAACCTATCCATGTTATAGCAAAAGTGAAAAAGTATACGAAAATACAGTTGTTAATCGCCTCTGCTCAAAGCTTCAACCAGAACTTATCAAGGGTTAGGTTAGGTTATTCAATTATAGCAAAGCACACGAGGGCTATCTGCCTAAAGGGAGGGATGCTTTCGTGGAGGACTTTCTAAGGGAAACTGGCTCGTATACACGTTACACATGGGGAAAACCACGAAAACGCCCATGTAGTCCAGCCCGTTCGCGGGATTCGAACCTCAGACCGAACTACCAGTGTTCAGCGTCTTTATCGTCGGCCCGCTGGTGGGCCTGAACTTATCAAGGGAAAAGTGCTTGAAGCTCCAAGCTAAGTCATTTAACAAAGATCATGCAAACACGTTTCGTCTGTCAGAACCGTTGAGACTCCAAACGGAATTAATCTAAATAAAATTTCCTTACAAAATAAAATTTTATTAGTCGCAATCGTTTTGACCCTTTTACCTACGTGTTTGCATGTCTTAAAACAAATAAAGCAAAACAATAAAAACCATTTAAAAAACTAAAATACTAAAAATACATGTAACAATCTATATATATATATATATATATATATATACATATATATCCACACTGTTACTCGGCTCAATGAGCTCAGATTTTTTATTCTTATACATTGGTAAGCTGTGCATTTTTCGTTTTAAAAATGATTGAATTATATTGTTCTTATCTACCGGTTAAGGGTTTTATGCCTATAGTAAATCTGCGTCCAAGATTTGTAGAATTATCAACAATTTAAAAGTTGTTTAAGTGCGGCTAAGCATAATCATTTTTCATATGGCAGCCATATTTATCTACATTTGAAACTTAGGAGAATAGTGGATTTGTTGCCAATCTAGAGAAACTAAGCTTCGCAGCAGCAAAGATAACGTCTTCTTTTATTATTGCGAATTAAATCATGCTTAATCCATTCTGGAATTTATTCGAGGAAATAAGTGTTTAAGATTTACTTCGTAATTTTTAATATAGATATTTTGAGTTTTTATGTATTTTTGCCTCGTCCTGACGTGAGAATTGAATTAATTGAATGAGAAGTACTGAATCGTCTGTGAAAAACTTTTTTTTTAATTTCTTTTACACGTCATTTTAGATTTATTATAGTATTTGAATAAAACATGTGGCAACGATTAATTAATTCTCCAGCTGATATACAGAATTTTTGTGCACTCTCATGAGTTATAGAATGAATGAGGTATAACGCTGTAAAGTGAACGTAGCGCCAGAATGTCTCTATAGTAAACAACTATAATGCATTTTAAAGAGTGTTTTTTTTTTCTATTGTGGTTTATGCGCTATCGACGAAGTAGATTTAATTCAATCCAAAGTGAAATGCAAAATGCGTGTAATTTAATATTCCGTACAAGGAAGTCATGTGGTATATACAGCAGAATTTGTTTTTGGTTTCTGTCATTTAGTTAAACCCAAGCTTCATCGAAGGTCACAGTGTATTTCCATTTGTCTTCCGATAAATGGGCAACTAAGAAAGTTTCTACGTTGACCCATATGTCTCAAAAAAACCTGGTGAACATTATACTTTTTAGCTTTTTTCAGTTGTAAATCTTCGTTTACTATAATTGTTGCTACAGATGTATTCAAAGACTTTGAAACTGATTTTTTCGTCGACAGATTTTCCCTTGTTATCAACGACTTAACTAAACATTAGAAGCGATACGTACATTTTGGGGGAACAGTCGTTTGGAGTCTTCTTTCCATGTAGAAGTAATGACTGGCGTTTTTTCCTTTACCAATTAATAATGTTGTTTATTTTGATCTTAGAAATTTTAATATCATGCCCTTCACAACGCTTTTGAATCATGCAATAGGGCTGTTTCGTAAAAACATATCCTCTGATCTACGACTATTTACATGTGACATTGTCAATCAAGAATCAATTGAAAAGTAGCAGGCGATATATCATATTTCAAATAATAAGCTTTTGTGAGAAATTTTAACTCAAAAACATTTTTTTCTTACTTCTTTATGGGCATCGTTCTAAAAATTATGCACCCTTTGTGTATATACTATTCATTCGAAAAGTAAAAAATGCATAATGTCTTTTTGTAAAAATACAGAATGATTTTAATTAGATATATTCTGAATTCAATGTATTTTTATTTGAAACCAACTGATTCAAATGTCAAAAAATAATATTCTTAAAAACTGCATCTATAGTTTTTAAAAAGGTTAGTTTGTTAATTTATAACATAGAGATTCAGTTTAAACGATAACTATCTTGCATTTGGCCGAATGGCTATAGACTTGAACGTAAAGTGAAACAACGGATTGACAGTAAATGACACTGAATGAGAATCAGCGCAAAATCACATTTCTAGAACAAGCCCTTTTGCGTTAACAAATAAAGCGTTAGATTTTTATTTGATGAACGCTAAGTAGTAATATTCTAGTGCACATTATGTCATTTTTACTCACTTTCGACTATTATTTTATGGTAAACACGTAAATACTGGAGCTACTTACAGAATTAAATGTCAGACAAAAAGGGATAAACTCTATTATGTTGTAATCACTTAATTTTTTATCTTCATAAAAGAAAGTATTATGCCCGATTACTTCTATAAGTTTTTAAATATAAGCATGTAATGTCAAATTCTGAGTCCAGTGAAGTATTTGTTGAAACTCGAAAAATGGGAGTCAAAATCTAAGAAAGAAAATAATGCTACACAGAAGGCAGTAGATGTCACTCAATGTGATCGCGGTTAATATTATAACTCGGATACTTTTATCCAATTTCAATCCGTTCGTATATGGAAACATGCAAAATACATCGCTTATTGGGATCAACAGTTCGGTTAATATCATAAAACTGTTCTGGAATACATTCTTGAAAGTGAGTTACAGTCGCCAAATAAGTTCACAACTGACAATTAAAATTTCGAAATTTCAGAAAAATGTCTCAAAGTAAGGTTTTAAATCACTAAACAGCTTTATTTAGTCGATCATTTCAAACTACCCCCCCCCCAAAAAAATTAGTTCGACATAGATCTTCAAAAACTCTTTCATTTATTAGACCGATTAGACACAGGTAGCTCTTCATTAGGAGTAAAAAAAATCTGCATAAATTTTCCCCTTGAAATAAAAATTCTTTTAAAACATCAATGCTAAACTAAGGTTGCCTTTTTTTCTTTTTTGGCCTCATTTTGAATTTTATCCTGGCAAGTTCTTTTCCCATGAGGGATGCCTTCCAAGCATTGTGATTAGCATCGGTCAAATAATTTCAATAAACTTTAGGAACAGTTTATAAATGAACCTTTTGCATTAAAGAATTATGAACAAACAACTCATAAACAAACTCTTGCATTTCCCTAATTAAAATGCTGTGAAAGTATCTAAATTGGAATAACTTTATATTTACAGAAAAGTCAAAATGTAATATATTTGGGTCAGATAGACAAATTAATGTATGGCAAAAGCAGAATTAATAATTGAATTCGAGAAAACCATTGCGTACTGTTTAGGTACAGGAGCAGAGGCATCAGGGTTTAAGGATATTTCCGTGCCTCTGGAATAAGAAATTTAGTGTTTGTAAATATTCTTAATGAAAAATCTTAGCGCGTCTGCACTAAAATTTGGAACACAAAATGCATTCAAATTCTATCAGGATAACGATTTTAAACAAACAGTCTTAACTGTTTGCCTGTGGATATTATACAAATGTCCTGAAATTACGAAAACTCCTAAATATTCTCCGGACTTAATCGTATTAAACATGCAAAGTGAGTATTGAAGAAAAGAATAAGAAAACATGATATTCCTTTGAAATTTCTGCTAATTTCATTATATAAGAATGGAACAAATGAAGCATTCTCACACGAAAAAAAAAAAAAGAATATTTGAATTCTTTCTAAAGAGCATGAAAAGTATCATTTCAACTAAAATATATTCATGTTTTTATTAAATATAAAGTGTTTGCTTAAATTGCTTTCCGAATAATCAATACTTAAATAAGTTCATTTTAAGAACGTTTTGAATAAATTACTTTTTTTTTAACCAAAAACGCTTTGAATAACTTTTTTCAAAACAAGCAGTTTTAAACCAGATGGATAGTATAAGTAAAAAATAAAGGAAGTCATTTTATTAATATTTAGTAACTAATATTTGTGAATGAAATTAAAAAACAGAAGCGCTTGGAAACAAACACTATGTACCATACAAGGGAAATTCTAACAGAAATTAAAGCAACCAAAAATCTGTATCTCGATGCAGAATTTTTTGTTACTTTCCTGAGAAAGCTCTGTCAATGACATTTCCTTCTTCACCCTTGAGCATCTGATGACAAATTTCCCAACACATGATCAACGATGTGCAGGAAAAGAAAAATGAGGTTTATTTTTAGCGGCAGCATATAGATGGCGCTGGGAATATCCCGAGAGATTTTTGCAGCAGTCCCGCTGAAAATTTATTCTTTCGGAGCAATATTCTGTCAATCGGTTTGGCCCGCGAAAACGCGACTCATCCCCACCAGTTGCATCGCGTGCGGTCAGGTTCTTTCCTCGTCACTCAAAATCGTCTGCACGCTTCTCGAATGAGGTTCTATAGTAGTTCATAGGTCGCGCTCTTTTTTATTCCATTACCCTACTTTAACAGAAGTCCAGAGGGGAATTAATTTCGTGGTACATAGTTCGTTTTTATAAACACATGACAGTATTTAGCCTTATTAGTATTTCGTTGTGACTACAGTTCTTCATACAGAAAAAATGTGCAAATGTTCAGGAAAGAACAACTTCTGAAGATCTGATAAAAAGTGCCATTTTGTATTTATGATCAACTACCAGAAACAGATGGATTAATTGATTGTTCTTCAAAAACAAGGCCGGTAGGTGAAAATTATTATTTATTCGAATTCTTTACGTTAAAGAAGAAATTTCACCTTGCTTTTGTTCTTGCTGGTCTTCACAAACAAGAAGCAACAGCATTCCGTTAGTTTGGTACATCGATGAAAAGCAGATCAAGGCTCAGATGGTTCAAAACATTTCATTTCCCCGAGGAATATCTTAATTTATTCTTCATCGAATACAGTTTGTGAAGAGGCTGCTGCTGCTGACAAACAATGAAAACTGTTCCAATTTAAACTTTATCAGCTCCACCCAAATTTTGTTTTCCTTCTTCATTATGGGACTCTCTCCGCTTTGCACACGATTATTACCATTTTTATTCGTTCTATTACCGCACTGGAGAGAGAGACAAATAGAAAAAAACCCAACTTAACCTCCGAGAAGGCATTCTAAACGAAGGCTAAATAGTAAACAAGTTGACTTTGGAATTTTTCTGTTACTCTTTTTTTTTTCTCCCCGATTCTTGAAGACTTGTCGGAAAGTGAAGTTTCGCGCTTTCATTTGAGCGAAAGATTGAGCAATTCTCCAGTGTTTTTTCTGATTACATTCTACGGCGAGTGGAGGTGTCTCGTTACTGGCTTCGTCAAATATTGAATGAAATTGATTATGCTGATTTCTCCTGCATGTTGACCACCTATGAATTAAAACTGGATTCTGTCAGCTGTAAGATGGTAAGTGTCTTTCTTAAAATTCTAAATTTTGTTCTCAGATTTTATTTGGAACCGAAATTTATTTCACTGTTTTCGAAGCATAAATATTTATATTTGTTTGACATGTAAAAATCCTGTAGCATGTATGGAACAGGTTTTTTTAAATGTAAGATACTTCGATAAAGTTTGAAATTTCCACCGTTATTAGCCCATAGGGGATATTAGTCTCGAAACACGATTTTGCGTTGTTTCACTGTTCATTCCAGTGTGCTGCCATTCGGAAACATAGGTATCTTTCAAATTGTGTCTATCCTATATAGATTAACATGCTACGTTATTTAAAAGCAATAGATGCAGTTCTTAGGAATATTATTTCTTGAATTTTGAATCGAATTGATTTAAATAAGAATGCACTGATTTCATGATATATCTAATTAATGACAAACTGTATTTGTAGAGCAACGTTCCATATTTTTTCACTTTTGAAATATACAGAAGATATAGAACTTTGCCATGTTAGTCTCAATTTATATTCATTTAGTATACTCTAAAATGTTTCGCTATTACACCTGGGTTATCTATATTAATAATCTGTATTGATAAACCATATTAAGTTTTAATACAGCTGTTTTGGAGGACCGTTAAAATCGGAACCCCTTCAGATTTTAAGCTTTTATTAAATGTTTTCTCAATAATGTTTAAAAATATAGAAACGATAAAATGAAATGTTGTATACATAAATTATCACTAATAAAATGAAGCTTGCTATTAGCGTGTTTAGTGCTGAAAACGATAGATTAAACGATAGAATAACAGAAATTTTATCTTAAACATGTAATTTCTAGAACACGTAAATCATTTCTTATTCAGATTTTCGTATCAAATCATATATTTTCAGGCTTTACAGTCGTTCAGCTTAAATTTTGAAATTAAAATTCAAATAAATTTTATGTTCATTCTTTAAAAGCCTTTAAAAATAACATTAAAAAATGTGCGTTATTTCATCAAAGTGTTTGTGTGTCCTTTGTACATGTGTTAATGCTTAAAGATTCTGAGACTTTACATATCTTTGAAAATAACAGTTTTAAGTTCACATGGGTTGGAAAATGTCTATATTTTTGCTTCCTTATACAAAGTAAAGGAGTATTATACAAAGTAAAGGATTATTGTAATCTTGCAAAATTCCAGTTCTCATATTTCAGTAGAAGTATCCATTCTAACTTTTTTTTTCGTGACGTCTGCACGTACGAACAAAATTAGGAACGCTTTTTTCGAAAACGGATTGTAAAATGGATTTAAAATAGATTCAAAAGTGATTTCTTTTGTGACGTCTGTACGTACCTATGTATGTATGTATGTTTCTCGCAAAACTTTAAAATTATTATCCGTAGAACGTTGAAATTTTGTTTATGGAACTGCTATAACCTCATATAGAGCACACTTAGTTGCTGTAATATTATAGTGATGTCCCAATGGTTATGTTTTTACTACATTACATTTGTGACCACAATACAATGCTACAGAGATCTCGCAATGTAATGTGAATGTGGATGTCGCACGGATACCACATACATGTTACAGCAAACATTTAATGTGACCACAAGAAATTTTTCAGTCTTCCCCTACCCTGACCTTTCTTGACATTTTTCACGTAATTCTTCTTTAATGGGAGGTGAGAGGTATTCTTGAGCGTTGACCTTGCCCTCCCGATTCAGTGTTAAATGTTTCAATAAACCTTTTAAAAGAAATTATTTTTTTATGCTAATAGCTTCCTCTTTTATTTGTATTACCAAGAGGGTGGAAGCAAGAGCATCAGCAAAAGTTTATTCTCACTTTATCGGTTTTATTTGGTAGATATAATTCAATATCTGTTGCTTTTAATATTAAAAGATAATGTAAAAAAGGAATTTATTTTATGCATTTTATTGCAGTGCTCTATTTTCAAAATTAATTAATTATGGTACTTTATATCACATTACAAATGATACCGTATTTCCGTAACATAAGAAATGATGTCATAATTCTACAACAAGGCTCTACTTATATACAATAAGATTTTTAATTATTATAATCTTACAAGTGGCATATTACTTTAAAACGCTGAACTTTTTAACATGTTTCCTTTTGCTAAACTTCTGAGACTACTCTTAAAATTTATTACATTAGATCTTTTCTTTTGGTAAATTATGAACATTTTTACGTATTTTTCATTTAAACTGTATAGTTAAAGTAACTCGATTTCCTTATTAAGAGATTTAGTTAGAGTAAAAATATTCTTAGATTTCTTAGGTTATGTTAGGTTATTTGAATATGGCAAAACGTATACAGGCTGACTATCTAAGAAGGGGGATGCCTTTGTGGAGGACGTTTTAAGAGAAACTGGCTCATATTCACATTAAATGTTAAGAAAACCATGAAAAACTACCACGCAAATGTACTTTTTACTTGGAATTAAGAGAATGCAATTGTGATATTAAACATTTTAATGGATACATTAATTATTTAAACGATAAAATATAAAAATAAGGAAATTGCATTTCATTGAAATTCATTTCATCAAACTATATGAAAAATGTTAAAATCTGACTTGTGACAAAAGAGCGTAAATTAATATTAATTCGTGTCCAAAAGTACAAGTTAAAAATAGTTACTTCATTTTATAAAGAAATTGAATTTAAAATGGCATTCTAGCGGAACTTAACCGATTGTAGAAAATTTTATAAATGGAATGAAAATTACTGTAAATCGAAATGCATATTCAAGCCCCACTGGCAAACTTTATCCGAAATAATGTTTGTATTTTAAATGAATGTATTTCCCTTCTCCAAATAAGATACTTTATTTTGTTACTAGATATTTAAAATTTACATCTAACACTCTAATTACAAATAGTTTAATTGTCTAATCTGATCGTATCTTGTTTTGCTTGTTATCATTTGAAGAAATGGACAATGAAAAGATATTAATTTCTTCATTCCTGTTTTAAAAGATCAGGGAAATTAAGAAAGGAGTCTTTCGCAAAGAAATTTAAAAATTTCACAGTGATAAATTGGAAATTTGAATATTATCAAACACAGATTCATCAAAGTGAAGCCTTTACCACCATCAAGCAGAAGAAAAACTGATTTTAAGGGAAAATATTATTTCATGATTTTTTTTTTATTTGGACAGACCTCATTTCCTTTGCCGTATTGAAACAAACAAATAAATTTCTACCAGAAATTTACTTAAAGCAGAATGCCAATATCTGAACAGTCAGTTGAAGTATTTGAAAACTCCGGATAATTGCTCTTCCTTTTTATTGTAGGGCAAACAAATATTAATTTTAATGCAATAACAAGAGTGTAATATTTTTGTCATTTTTACTTCCTTGTACGAAGTAAAGGAAGTATTGTAATCACGAAAAATTCCGGGTACCATATTTTAACGAAAATATCCACTAAAAGCGCTATCGAATGCAATTTAACGATGTTTTTGCGTGACATCTGTACGTAAGGACAGAATAAAGGACTATTTTTCCCCTCAAATAATTATAAAACTGATTTAAAATGGGTTCAGAAGAGATTTCTTTCGTGGCGTCTGTACGTACGTATGTATCTTGCATAACTTAAAAACGAGTAGTCTCAGAACATTGAAATTTTCTATATAGGACTGCTAAAACATGTAGTTGTGCACCTTCCTTTTTGGTTGGAATCGGCAGCACCAAAAATATATAAATATACATATATATTCACTCTGCTAATCAGCTCAGTGAGCACAGTTTTTTTATTCTTTGGTAAATTTTGCATTTTTAGCTTTAAAGTGATTGAATTATGTTGTTCTTATCTTCCGGTTAAGGTTTTTATGCCTTTAGTTAATCTGCATGCAATACTTGTAGAACTATCAACAATTTAAAAGTTGTTTAAATGCGGCTAAGCCTAATTTTTGTTTACCATAGCAGCCACATTTGTTTACATTTGAAACTTATCAGAATAGTGAATTATGTCTTTCTACACCTTCAGTGTCTTTTTGCCGAGTGAGACCAAAAGTGAACTGTCAGTTTTCTGCACCGAAATATCTATCTGCCTTCTTGCCCGCTGGCCGAATTGCTTGTTTTTGCTTCAAAACTCTAATTTTAATTGTAAAAATTGCGTTTTAATTGTTTTAACTGCATTTAGTGTTTTATATTTTTTCAATTTTTAGTAAAGATATTTTGAGATTTTATGTATTGCTTCGAAGTAAGAACTGAATTAATTGAATGAGAAATATATCTCTAATGAAATTCGAGGAAGAAAGTGTTCCATATTAGGATCAAATATTGTCGCCAGTCTGTCTCGGACAGAGCAGAATGTTTAGGAGTAGCGCATACGCATTAGGTAAGCGGCGCTGAATCATCTGCGAAAAACTGTTTCTTTTTTATTTTTTAATGTCTTTTATACCTCGTTTTAGATTCATTATAGTATTTAAATAGAACATGGGGCAGCGATTAGATAATTCTTCAGGTAATTTTTGTGCATTCTGAGTTATAAAATGAATGAGATATAACGCTGTCAAATGAGCCTAGCGCCTAGCTTGCTATGGTAAACAAATATAACGAATTTTAAAGAGTGCATTTATTCTATTGTGTTTTATGCGCTATCGACGAAGTAAATTTAAAATAATTTTTAAAAAATTTCATTTAAAATGAAATGCAGAAAAAAATGCGTATAATCTAATATTCCCGTAGAAAGAAGTCGTGTGGCGTACACATCAGATTTTTTTATTTTGACGAAAGTTGTAAGTTTATGTACTTGAAAAATGAAATGACTTTTCGCCGGTAATGCAATGCAAAATACGCATTTTTTTCCGAGAAAATTAAATAGTGGAATTATTTAAATTTCCATAAATACAGCCAATTTCCATTTGAATTAAAAAAAATAATTAAATTAAGTTTCAATTCCGCAGTTTCTAAAATGAAAGAAATAAACGTGATACGTGTTATACGTATTATAATTTTTATATATAATACGCTAAGAGTTAATTAAAAAACAAATTTTTATGTTAAACAAATCGTGTAATCTATTTTTCTTTAATTAAAAGTATACTATGAAAATCAGACTTTCGGATTTTCTTTCTTTTTGTTTTTAATTTTTTAAACATTTTTGTAATCTTAGCAGTACATTTTCGAGGTGTTTAGACTGTAATCTGAAGTTTTCAGAGTGCAATTTATTTTATTTGATTTGTATATTTTATTAAATTTCTGAATAATTCAAAATCTATTTATAAATTACATTTGCTTCTAGATCAGTTAAGGAATGAATTACTGCACAGTTCATTTTTAAAATTTAAATACATATGTACATGTTCCCACTCATATTTTTGTCACAGATACGATAATTCCGTTTCAATGTGAATATTTTTATTTTAAGTTTGCTTTTAATTCTGGCGTAACATTTTTTGCTTTAAATTTTTCATGCGTTCAATAATATTTCTTTTCTGAATACTACCTTTTTTGCGCATTCATCCGTATCTGTTTGTCATTCCAGACCTAGAGACTATGATTATGCGAAGTAGATTCAAAACAAAAGTAATAGCATTGTCTATATTTATCTTAGTTGTTTGACCCTTACTTTTTAAATACGAACTTTCATTTTCGTTTTTACTTTCCCTTGCTTGATAATTATATATTTCCTTCTGCATACTTTTTTTTTCATAGATATGGTTTTGCTATCATCTGCTATGCTGTTTTGCATTTTAAAGCGAATTTGGAATTCGATATCAATCCGTAAAGTTAAATAACTATTCTTTCTTAAATTTCTTACAGAATTTAGATATTCTGCTGTGCAAATATAAGCGTTATTGAAAGAATAATCTCATTTCAATTGCTTCTTTTTGACTGAATAAAAAGTGTCTAGGTGTTAATTTATGTGAAAAAAAGTGTTAGAATTTTCAATATTACAATTTTAATGACAAATTTACATTGTGCGCGTACTTGTTAATTAGCTACCTCATTTAAATACGTTTTTATTTCAATCAATCAGATTAAAAAGTAGAAAAAATATTAAGAACTGCAATTATTGTTTCAAATCGCTTAGTTTGTTACTTAAGAACAGAGAGATTCAATTGGAAAGTAAAATATGTTACGCTTTACTGAATGGCAACACGTTCGCGCGCCGGAAGATAGAAGTATGTTTTTTCAGACATTGGTAACAGACAGCTTTAAAATAGCACTTGTTGATTAAAACTGAAAGATGACCATCCTACGTTCTTCCGAATGGCAACAGTCCGATGCGCTGGAGATGAAAATGTTGTTGCCATTGCTTGTTTTCAAATCGCTAAATTCATTAATAAAAAATTTATTAAATATGCTCAAAATATTTTTAAAAAGAATTCGAAATTTTTTTTTTCGAGGTGCATATGTTCCGATGAAAGACCATACGTATTCAAAATTCGATGGCTCTAGGCTCTTTCGTTTTTCCACAATGCGAGCAATATAAAAACATACAGAACGTTCTTAATTATTCAATAGAATTCGTTATTTCATCCGATTAATTTCGGAATTATTTGTAATTTACTTTAATTCTCTATTTTGTCTTTTCAAAGCATTTTCTCAAATTGATTATTTTAATTTACTGATGTGAAAATAAATATTTTTATTTAACTAACTCCGAGAATGAAGATTTTGGTCTTTGGTTTGTTGATGATTTGATTAAAAACGAATGGCAAAGATTAAAATGAAGAAAATTAAAGAAACCTGCACGGTGTACTTTTTCCTATTTTGTAAGATTTGAGTGCTCCTATGTAATATATTCATGTTTTGCGAAATTCACGATATTCATTAAGCTTGAAGCTGTTAGTGTGGAATCAATAAATGCTTGCATGGATACCGACTTGGTGTTCTTTCTTCCTTTATTAATTTTTTTTTCTTTCATCATGAATTGAGGAATTTGGTAGTAATATTGAACTTATAGATATTAATTTGAAATGAATGCTTGTTGGATACTCAAGCAATATTTTTTCAATGTTTTATTCATTGTTTTAGACCCGGGATGCATATAAGCATTCTGTACCGCACCACGCACATAGGGAAAAATCCGTCCTCGCTATTGGATATGGCTTCTGATGACATCATTTCCTCTACGCTTAGGAACGCCTTGACTTTGCTTGGGCTCGAGGGTACATCTCCATACCGTTTGTTTGCACTTTGATAGCAGTACCGAAAAGATTATTACGTGCGTTATATTTCTGTTGCTATGAGATTACACTTTTTACAACATTGTAGTGTTGTTAATTTAATATAAAAAATGTACTTATTGCTTTTCCTAGAGAGAAAAAGGTATTATTTATTTCTTCTTGTGCTAACTCCGCAAATGTGTATTAAGTGCAGAGATTTTTTATAAATGTATTTTTAATTTAGAGTTCTTCATATTAATAGTGTTGTGATTATTAATTAATTATTTCGTGTTCATTGTATATCTATTATCTGATGATGCAATCTGCCAAAGCATGAGACAAGTTAATTTTCGGAAATAGCAAAAACGACATTGAGAGCTAACATTACACAAGTATACAACAAATTCACAATATTTATAATCAGTCTGAAAAAGCAAAATTTATTTTTGAAGTCAGACTAATATAGATTTAGAATAGAGGTACGTTTTAAATTGAATAATATTACTTTTTTTTCCATTTTTTAATGTGAAACATTTGTTTGTACCTTTGCATAAAAATAGTGTTTGTCAGAGAAGAAAGTTTCTTTTCTTATACACGTGTATTAAATTCAGCGACAGTACTGAACGCACATTTTTCCTTCAGTTAAAACAACAGATATATTAGAATGACATGGACGTTATCATAGAAATAACATAATAATTGCAAATGAAATATTTTCTGCAATGTGAAAGAAACAGAATGCAACAAAATTGCAATAGTAATAATATACTTACTATCACACAATGCCTTTACAGTTGGATCGAGATCGTCCTGTTTTGGTTTTCGCACTAAATTCACTCGCCTACTTATATAATCTAAGCACTTAATATAAGATCGCATCTGATATTAACAAAGATTTTATAATTTTATTATTCCATGAAAAATTGTTTAATAAAAAAAAAGAAAACGATAATTTTCACTCTTCTGTGTCACTTATGTACGTTATTCAGTGAAAACAAACCCCGCCTAAACATCATTACGCCAACAGAAAATGATGTCATCTGAACGTATGTCCAATCGGAAGTACGGATTTTTCCCTATGCGCGTGGCGCGGTACAGAATGCTTATATGCACCCGGGATTTCTAATCTTTTTCATGCATCGATTCCTTTTAACAAGAACGGTTTTCTACATAGATCTCTTTACAATTTTTTTTTGTAATGTTTACAATATAATCATAATACAAATAACCGCACATAAAGAAATTAATAATTAGATTGAGCATGTAAACAAAAGTTCTGAAAAACGGTTTATTAGATTTATGTTTAATTATTTTTTGTATTATTATTATAAGTTTACAAATGTAAACAGGATTTCGGAAACAAAATCACATTCTAACTGTAGGAAACATTCGATTTTAATTATTATGGCCGCGCTTGATAGTAATGCAATTTTTTGTTTAATATTTGGCATTAAATTGCTGAATTATACATTTTCAAAAAGATTATTGCCTTTTAAAATATATTGAATAATTTTGCATTTTTATTACCTTATATGATATTGTAAGATTTCTTTTCTTACTGTGTAATACAAATTTATATCAGTAAACAATTAATTATCATTTTTATTACTTTTTAATAATTAATCGAATTCTGATTACACCGATTAGTTGATGATGGATATTCGGCTATCGACTTCACGATGATCATTAACTTTGGAATTATATGTAAATTATTTTAATTTTCTATTTCTCTCTTTTTAAAGCATTTTCTCAAACTGATTACTTTTATTTATTGATGCGAAGATAGGAATTTTTATTTAAATAACTCCGAGAAAAGAAATTTTGGGTCTTAAAAATTAATTTCAAAATTTCATTGACCCGCACAGGGTCAGTATCGATCCCGTTGGGACCTTGATTTGGATGATAATGCAAAAAGTATTTTATAGGGTTTTTGTTCCTTGCATAACGTTTATTGACTTTCTTAAGATAAATATAATGCAACTTAAAAAGTTTAAAATTATTCTTTCTTTCTCGTTGCTATTTTACTGTGCAAAGTTTCTTTTCCTTCGTTTCTTATCAATCATAGTAGTTTCTAATAATTCTAACTGCTAAATTTAAATTTTAGGAATTCTGTCATTATATGCAATTTTGGGAATGCAAAAGAAAATTTCAAACACATAGTTTCCTTCAACAGATTTTTTTTCCAAAGAAATCTTAAATCTTTTTTACTTCCTTGTACGAAGTAAAGGAAGCATTGTAATCGCGAAAAATTCCGGGTATCATTATTTCAACAAAAGTATCCGATTTGGCTGCTCTCGAATCCATTTGAACGATAATCTGTAACATAATGTGTAACATCTGTATGTACGAACTGAGTAAAGGACTTTTTTTTTCCAAAACGGATTGTAAAATGAATTTAAAATGGATTCAGAAGAGAATTTTTCGTGACGTCTGTACCTACGTATGGGTCTCGCATAACTCAAAAACCAATAACCGTAGAAAGTTGAAATTTTGTATATGGAACTGCTATAACATGTAACTCTGCACTTTTTGTTGCAGTGGGGCGCACCAAAGGTGTGTGTATATATATATACATATTGAATATATATATATATATATAAAGTAAGAAATTTAGAACTAATTTTTCACAAAGACCAAAAATTGGAATTTAAAAGTAATAAATTTCAAATAATCCTATGAATGCAATAAAGAATTTAATAAATGTTAAAACCAAAACTTTTCAAACAAGCAATAAATTAATAAATGTTAAAACCAAAATTTTCCAAACAAGCAATACCCCAATTCAAAAACTATATTGCTTGTTTGAAAAGTTTTGGTTTTAACATTTATTAAATTCTTTATTGCATTCATAGGATTATTCATAGGATTTTTTAAAATTTATTACTTTTAAATTTCAGTGTTTGGTTTTTATGAAAAATTAGTTCTAAATTTCTTACTTTATGTCTTTACTGATAATTTTTCAGCAGCTTAATGCACGAAAAATCTAGGCATGATTGTGTTTCGTTTTTTAAAAAAATTGTTTTGTGTATATATTGCCACTCTGTTACCAGACTCGATTAGGTAGTATTGAGTTTTTTTATTCTGATATGTTGGTAATTGTGCATTAATGAAGTATAAGTGCATATTAAGTATATACATAAGTTCACATTAAGTGATTGAATTATGTTGTTTTCGTGTTTCGATTAAGGATGTTCCTTTAGTTAACCTACATGCAATAGTTGTAAAATTATCAAAAATTTTAAAGTGGTGCTAAGCCTAACTAGGCCACCATTTGGTTACATTTGATACTCGTAGTAGAATAATGAATTAAGTCAGTTGGTGCATCGGCTTCAGTGTCTTTTAGTCCAGTGCGACCAAAAGTTAACTTTCAGTTTCGTGCCCCGAAAATTTCGTCTTCCTGCCCGCTGGCCAAATTGGTTGTTTTTGCGTAGAAATTTTAATTGCAAAAATTGTTTTTATCTGTATTTGGTGTTCTAGGTTACCTGTAATTAACAATTTTTAATGAAAGTACGTTGAATTCTTATGTATTTTCGCCTTTGAATAAGCGATATATCTCGAATGAAATGAGTTTAAATGAAAGGCAGCAAAAGGTGTGTATAATTTAATAGACCGTACAAGTCATGTGGTGTCCACACAAAATTTTTTAATAATCGAGCGTTAAAACGGAATTTTGGCTGCTACAAAAGGTTGTTCCGTGACCTTAAAAATTTCTCGACATCATTTTCTTGTAAAATCGGCTTATTTTTAAGAGGTTTTTCAAAATAAACGCGACTTAAAGCTAATTCGAGAGGAAAATATTTTCGGCTTGTAAATTTTCCCTTTTGCGTGGATTGATCTCCGCAATCATTTCACTTTCTTGTTTACTTAGAAGTGATTGGATTTACCTATGTATAAAATATTGAATATTTTACCTTTACGTGCAAGTGAGATGATAATCACTCAGCAAATGCCTGCAGATCTAAATCGCTGACCTTTTTCGACCCATTTAAATATCTTAAGATATTTCTTAAAATTTACCTAGAGGCAAGTAGGTAAACGGAAAATCATGCGCTCTAAAATGCAGCAATTTAACTTTCAAATTTGTGCAAATAAATGATTTACAACTGTGATGTAACAAGTAATATCAATTTTTACTTCGAAAAACAGCGGCAGCTACAGCTATCCAATTCTGAACATACGTAGTCCTCTACCGGAACATGTGCATCTTTATATTCCTCAATTTTGAATTTTGAATTTGTTTTAATTTATTTCCTCTTTCATAATTTTAACGAATTTTTAATTAATAAATTAAGCGATTTACAAGAACTGCGTTACCACTGCAGGAAATAAAATATTTTTTTAATCTTCCACGTGTCAGTTTTTTGATAGATTGATTTTTAACTTTCAAGTTTAATCTATCTTTTGCAAATTAACAAACTAAGAGATTTGAAAACAAAAGCCTTTTTTTTTAACCATCTTATGCAGCAAAGGCCTAAGAATTAAAAACTGTAAGATCTGGGGACCTAGCGGGGGATTTTGAGACAGTGGCGTAGCTATAGGTGGGCAGTCCGGGCGTCACATTTTTAGACGGCGTTTTTGCTGGAAATATCATTCTATAGAAGTTAGTCAGGTAAATCGACGAGGCAGGTGAAAAATAATTAAATAATAAATTGCCATACGGAATTAAATAAAATTGTTTCTGATTTATTTTTAAAATTTGTATTTGTGAGTAATATTTATAAATTTTTCGCAAACATTTTTGAATTGTAACCTATAAAATTTTATCATTACCTTAAAGTAGATGTACTTCTAAGCATACTTGCAAATAATAAGCTTTTTTTATTCATTGCAAAGATATACGCGAATTTGTTTTACTGGCGCGCTTTGAAATTTGACTTATTTGTTGTAAGCGATAATATGCCAAATGAGCTTTACGCACTTTGTTGAAATTATTTTAAAGAATGAACCAGGCACTTTTTACCTCCGCTCACGCACAATCAGAAAAGGGAGAGGAAAATAGCTTACAAGAGTTTCGGCAAAAAGCTTCCGTTCTACTGGGCCGATTGACGAAACTGAAATTGCGTTTTTCATATCTCGAAAGCGCGACTTAGGATATATATTAGATTTACATATATCATTGTTCTAATATAGGTATTTTGACACAAAATCGGACTTTTCTGAAAAGACACGCTCGTTTTTTCCGTATTTCAATTCTACTTAAGTTATGCCTAAAAATATTAAATTTTGTAAAGTTTGGTGCGAGATTTAAGGAGAAATTCAAAAATTTATCATGGCGCATTTCTTTCAGTTTGCCCCAAGAATAACTCACTTGGCGAAATTCTTAATTTCTAGCAATCTATTTTCCTTTCCTTTTTTTTTTCATTGTAGACGAGCAGAAAAAAAGTCATCGTTCAAACTTTCAAATAATTTTAAAAAAGTGCGTAAACCACATTTGGCGTTATTATCGCTCATAACAAATATGCCGAATTTCAAAACTCTCCAATATGTAAATTCATGTATATCTGTAATTTTTTTCAGGTGTGCCTAGAAGTACATCTACATTAAGATGATGTTAAAGTTTTTATAGGTTATAACTCAAAATTGTTTTCGAAAAATTTATAAAAATTATTTAAAAATACAAATTTTAAAAATAAATAAATAAATGGACGAATTTTATTTGGAATGAACCTAAATTTCGAAATCTGAAAGAAAGAATCAAGTAAGTTTAATAAAAAAAGAGATATTAGCAAATATATAACAAATTCAATTAAAACTGAGGAGCTAAATTTTTAAAAACTACTCGTGCGATTTTTATAAAACTTGGCGTTTTGGCATAATTCGAATCGTAGAATGGAAATATGGAAAAACATTTGCATGTAATTTCAGAAAAAGTCCGATTTTTGTCAAAATACTTATAAATCGGCCCTGTACCACAAAAATATAGAACAGTCCCCTCTCCCTTTTTTCTTTCCGCGCAATGTATATACCCTTGTTATTCCTTTTTACTCCTTCAAAACTTTTGAATGCAAATTACGAATATCCACTAAATTATAATCACGATGACAGTACGAAGAATTTCTCATTAAGAAAGAAGCAGTTAATAATTTTATTTTTGTTATTGCTAGGGAAATCGAAACAGAAACGTGAAAGAGTAGTCCTTTTGAATTTTTGCAGTTTACTCCAAAATACAGTCTCCAGGGCATAGTTCCAAATATTGTAACCCTGGTCCGAACTTTCCTGTGAACTGCTGTAAGCGTCGCTAGTTGTGAGAAGCATTTTTTAAATCAAAATCATTTAAGAGCTAGAAATGTATATTTTACATTTCAGAAATCTTTCTCTACATAACAACAGCTGGAACAGTTAAATAGACTTCTACAATGTCATGGATGGCTTTGCGAACAAAGAAACAAGCAGAATAACAACATAATTTTTAAATGCTGGAATAAAGTTTTTTCTTCAGAAATAAACGTACAGTTTTAAGTTTCTTCTCTGCATGCCGTTTTGATATTTTTTCTAGTTATTTGTGTGTACATCGAGAGGGCGACAAATTCAAGAACCGCCCCGGACGACAAACTTTCTAGCTACGCCACTGCTTTGAAAATGGAATGAACAACATGAGCCGGAAGAATTAGCAGCTACGCATTCGATTTTCGAACATATGCAGTCGAAATTTCTCTTCAACCTAACATATTTTTATTTCTCTCAACGTAATTTGAACTTCAGCTTGAACTTTGTTGTGGGATCATTCAACTCAAAGGAGAGAATCGATACATCGTTGAGAAGGTGAGGAATTCCACCATAAAATAATACTTGTCATCATGGTTCGACATAACTTTCCTTTCTGTAGCCACTATTTATTTCGGAACGTAGCGAAAAAAAGCAATAAGTAAGCAAGCAAAGGTTTCTTGACCTCTGGAGAGGTCTTTGCCAGCGCGTACGAAACAATCCCCAGCTGGCCAAGGTGCCGTTTTCTATTATGATTGGCGGCACCTGTCATACCATGTCAAGGTTGGATGGACGTTGTCCTAAGCCGAAACGGTCGCTTGGACATTACTTCAGATCCGTGCACTGTACGTTGCCATGGGTTACGTCTTCCAAACTGATGACGGGATTACGTAGTGAAAGCGTCGTAAATCAAACGTAGCGAAAAACTAAATTTTGCCTTCTTGCGTTTGTAGTAAGTCGGTTGAGCTCTTTCCAAGAATTTGAAGAAGTATATACCGTGTCCACAAAAGTTTATCCAGTCTTTATTTTCGAAACCACTGACCATACACAAAAACTAATTACAAAAATGTTTCCAATGACGCAATTACAATCGAAACCCGCTATAACGTACTTCAAAGGATAGAAAACTTGGTTCGTTATACACGTTCTGATTAGAGGAAGAGGGAGAACATCTCACAAAATAATATAAAAATGGTTTGATGAATCACACAAAACGAAAGATTCCACTTCTCGCAAAGATCTGAGTAATAATTTTCATGAAGAAGAAAAGGATAAACTCGGTTGAGATTATGGCTAGAAATGGCCCAACTGCGAACATTTTAAAGCAAAATATTTTAGAGTAGTGTTCTCAAACTGGCAGCAGCCCCCGAAGCAATTTTATGCGGCCTGCGAAGACATTTCAATTATATATTTGTTATAAATACGGTGTTGCAAAAATTTCAAGATGTTAGCCATTCGCATTGCGAGTTAATATTATTATCATTACCATTAAAAACGAACATCAATAATGTACCAAAAAACTATAAGTGGAGCTAATGAGATTGGAACGGGATATAAATCTTACTTGACGATTTTGAAGATTTACGAATTTTGCGCTAAGAATTGTCGCTTTGTTTGGGAATGCATCTATATGTGAAGAGTTTTTTCGATAGTTGAAAACTTATGAAAAAGAATCTACAATCCGCGATAAAGATAATTTCTAGTAATTTCTTTCCAAGGCTACAAACTTTATCAGAATCATTCAGGAAGGAATCATTCATCTTTAAGAAATAAAGAAGTTTATAATTATTTTACATTCCAAGATATGTATTTTTATTTATGCTTCAAAGCGAAATTTAATAAATAAGATAAAGAGACTAGGCTGCCATTCTGAAGTTTGTCCTACATGCAAGAGTTTATCTGAAAACTTAAAAAGATTTCATGACTTGTTTATTTTCAATTTAAATTAAATTATTTAATGATTAATTAAACATGTTAGAATTATTTAAAGGAAACACCAGGCTAAGAATTTAATATTTAGCTGTCAATATATTTAAATTACAAAGTGTAACCAGCAAAAATGTCTTGCAGATAGCAAACTTTAGTTTTCAGATAGGAAATAAACATAAATTTGAGTTATTTTTATTTATAATATTATTATTATTGTTTGTTATGTTTTGATAAATGTTTAGAGAGCGAAATTTAAAACTCATTTAAAATATTTTTTATTTTGTTAATAAAACTTTCCATTAAATAAAAAAAGAAGAAGAAGAAAGGCAAAAAAAGAGAAGGAAAAAGAAAACATTTTGTCTCGTCAGTTATTTTCAGGTCGTGCATGCAATTTCAGTCTGAAACTGCTGTTTTAGAGGATACTAGAGGAATAGACGTTTTGACCAGTATGGGAACGCTCTATATTTTCTGTTTAATAGAGGAAAATACGGAACGTCATTCCACAGAAATATTGAATAGGAAGATAGATGGAGAATTTAATGCATTTTTATCATTTTTATTTATCCGACTGAAAAGTGAGAAACATACATTCTTAACTGCATCTATTGCTTTTAAATAGCTTATTTGTTAATTCAGAGACAAATTCAATTGAAAAGATAGATTTTCCCGAATGGCAACAGATTCGAGTGAAAAATACAGTAGACGCCGCTTCATGTGATCGCAGTTAATGTCATCATCCGGAAAATGTTATCGAATTGCCACAGTTCCACCCCTTTGTACACAAAAACATGGAAAATACAATATATCACTTGTTGGGATTAATAGTTCAGTTAATATGATCATTTTAAACTAAAGTCGCCAAACAAGGTTAAAGTAAATTATAAAAATTGCCAAGAATCAGAAAAATGTCGCCAAGTAAGGGAGTATACCGCCAAACAGCTTGTTTTCGATTTTAGTCAGCCATTTGAAATCAGGCACAAATATCGACCTTAGTTTAGATTTTCAATAATTCTATTGATTTTGAGGACGATTAGACAGAAGTCTCACTTCTTAAGAAAAAAAAAATTACACAGTTTTTCCCCCTGTTCCTTTATGGAGGGGATCCAATGAAAACATCTGTTAGGTTAGTTACCAAAGTTAGGTTGCTTTTCTGCTTAATTTGGATTTTTACACTTTTTATTTTTTACTCTTTCAGCGAATGAGGGATGCCCTCCGACTATTAAGATTAGTGGTACAGCATCGATCAAATAATTTCCAGACATTTTATGAACCTTTCATAACTGAACTTTTATGTTAATATTAACGAAGACATATCTATTTGTATGTTTTTATCGTATTTGCATTAAATTACTTACATTCTATTGACAGTCTGAAACACATTTTTTCTCATCGGGTAATGTTATTATTCGTTTTCTATTATCAAAGCAGCTGTGGACAAACGGATCCCATTAAATGGCAGGGACAGTAGAAACAATTTACTGACTCTGGATGAGATAAGTGAATCAAGGCAAAATCATATTTCGAGACTAATAGCCCTTGGGCTAATAAAGTGAACTTACAACTACGATAGCCTTCGTATGAAACTCTGTAATTCACTCATTAAATACGAAATTCAGGATTGTTATTTTAACCAAGAATCTCTCTAAAGCAATTATTTAACACAGGAGCTAATTAAAAAAATTCTTACTAATTTGAGATGTCTCATTCTTCTTTAAACTGATTTGCAGTCAAGAAAAGTATGCAAAATCCATTAGTTCTTTTTTGTTTGTTTGATAAACTGTATATCCTTGCAAAAACAATTAGATTTTTTATATTCCAGTTTAAGCATATGTCTACACCGTTTTCAAAAGTTGTTTTTGGAGGAAAAATGTCATAAGTAATGACAATTACCTTCATCAAATCGTGAATGAAAAAGCTAGTATTGTTTCGCTGTTTGTTTTTTTAACTAAAGATAATATCTATGAATTAGTACTAATGAAAAAACAAAAGATCCAGAGGAAAGAAAAATATGTTTTAAGGCTCAGAATTATACATGTCCATCAAATATCTTGTAAACTATCATCGATACCATATTCAACGGATTCTAATTGAATAACAGTTAACTAGTTCGAATCGATGTAGCGTGCCATTTTTGAGATTACCTTGACTCGGGAAAGAAACGAGAGCAAAACGTCTCAACCGTAATAAGCGGCTATTAAGAAAGAAAAGCTGAAGTGTGAATGAAAAACGAGTAAAAAAGAATTGAGAAGGAAAAGTACTGTTTACAATCTGCTCGTTTGTGTGATATGAAATCGACCAGCCGTCATTCAAAAAATCGTATTTTTTTTTTTTAATTGTGTATGATGAGAAACGCCTCTAATGAAATTCGACGGAATAAGTTTAAATGAAGTGCAGCAAAAAAATGTGTACAATTTAACAGGGCAAGGAACTGATGTGATGTCCACATCACATTTCTTAAATAAGTAATATTTTATTTCTAAATACAGACGGTAATTCTTGCAACGTATTTTCATTTAAAATAAAAATATATATATATATATATAAAAATATATATATATAAAATAAGAGACATCGTTTGCCGAACATTTCAACAAAATAATTCGAGTTTTCGAATTATTCTGAGAGTTACAAGCTAACACTTTTTTAATAAATTATTGTATTAGGAAAAATATTTTAATGATATTTATTTTGGAACTAGGAAGGCTTAAAATAGAGAAAAATAATAATAGAAAAAAATCTGTAGTATATGTATAAGTATGTTTTTTTTTGAGAATCAATTTAAAAAATGCAAGTGTCCGAGAAAACAATTATGAGTCATTGAATTTAATTTCTCTGTTACTATTTCACCTATAAAAGCAAATTCGTTTGAAATTGTTCACCATTAACAAATATTTCATTTCTGCACGTCTCACTTTCAATCTCAATAGGGCAGTAACTCCGCTTCTACATATCGCGTTATCGTAATAGTTAAAGTTTATGTTACAGCTCACAAAACACATTTCTTGCAATACACGCATAAGTAGATAGTAGTCGTAATGAAGAGAAAAGTAAAGGAAATATTAGGTTCGCTGCAATCCGTCTTGCACTCTATTTTTTTGTTACGGTTCTCTTATCGTAACCGCACCGCTTCAATGGAGGGTTCAGAGCTGCTAGAATTTTAAAGAAGTTTTCTGGCTATTTTGCTAATAAACTGATTTCTTGCACCTTGCTGATCTGATTCCTGTTTCAGGAAATGCTGTTATTTTAAGATGTAAAATTTAAATATTACGTTTTGCTGCTGATATCAAAGATAAGCCTTCTTCTTGGATAGTGTATAATTTCAATCACGTATTAGGTAAGTGTAAATAAACTTCCTTAGAAATATTTTTCTTACAAGTTCAGGTGTTGCGCTATATGAAATAAATTTTCGAAGTTAATTAGTCGATTGCGCGGCCAGTCTCCTAAAATAGTTATTATAAAAAAGAAGTATATATATATATATATATAATGATTTTAAGGAATCAAAATAATGGAATTTCAAGAGTCCAGCCAGCAATTAATAACAACTGAAATGAGTGTGTGTTTTGCTTTTAAATTGCTTAGTTTTTTAATTAATAGCAGAATAAATTTGAAATTAAAATTTACTTTCAACTAGCTTTGTTGAATAATTAGTCAGATGGCATGTTGGTGATCCTTTTCTCGTAGTTTACGAGTTCATCAAGCGGTAAAGGTGATGAATACTGGTAGTTCGAGTTCCTGCGTGGAAGTTTTCTTGATTTTCCTCATGTATAACATGAATGCGTAATTATTTCTCTTAGAAAGTCCTTCCTTTAGAGAATGAACCCTTTCATCTCTAATCGTAATCCAAATGATTCCATCCAGTCTTCTACTAGTTGGCCTACCCATTTAAAGGAAAACTGGAGTCTGCCAAAAGCTGTATGTATTTGTAAAAAACTTTTCGGGCTCTTTTCTCTTTCCTTGTTTGTATTTCGTTTTTAAAACGTTTTCATTAAAAAAATTTGGAAGCCTCTCCGGCTAGCTATCAGGAGATCCGGAGTTCGAATCTCGGTTCATTTTTCGTGTTTCCTGCTTCGAAACAAACCGACGCGCGAACTAAAATGTGGTGGACGATAATCTGTCGCCACCAATATATGGTGACTAGGTTCCCTCCTTCCCAGTTGCCCTTAAGTGGAGGATAATGTAAGGAATTTTCTTCCTCTTCAGCGCGCTTCTTCTGGATGTAATTGGAAATACGTCTGGCTAGCAATCGGAAGTCGATAGAGAGGCACGTTGAATTAAAGCATTTACAAATCAAAGTTAAAAATTCAGAGAAAGGATTTTTCAACCTTTTCCTCCAAGCCCTTTTAAAAGAATAATTTTCTCCATTGACCTCCCTACATTTTTCTCTATAATATATGTAATACAATATAATCATAATACAAATAACTGCATATAAAATAACTTAACAATTAGATTAAGGATATGAATCAAAGTTTTGAAAAAATATTTTATTATATTTATGTTTTATTATTTTTTCGCATTAGAATTATTTTTAATTTTACAGCTATAGACCAACAAAATCATGAATTTTAATTGCACAAAAGTTTGATTTTAATGAAAGGGATGGCTGCGCTTGACGCAATTTTTTTAATGTTTGGCATAAAATTGTGCACCTCCCTTTTTTATTGCAATCGGCAGCGTTGAAAGGACACTTTACTCGAAGGGTTTTTTAAATTTTTCGCATAACTTGAAAACGGATAGCTGTAGAATGCTGAAATTTTGTATATGGTACTACTGTAACATGTAGTTATGCATTTTCTGGTTTTTCCTTTCTTGAACAAATTAAAGGAAGTATTGTAATCGGGAAACATTCCGGTTTTCAGAGTTCAACGGAAGACCCTTTACGAATCCATTTTGACTTTTGTATGCACGTATATCGCATAGCTCAAAAAACTTGGCCATAAAATGTTGAAATTTTGTATTTTGGACTGGTGTAATATCTAGTCGTACACCTCTCCTTTTTGTTGCAATCGGCCACATTACTCAAGCGTTTTTAAACCCAATAAAACATGTTACAAATATAAATTAAAAATTAAGTAACCTTCCGGTGTTTTGTTTTTGTTTTCGCTTTGTTGATAGTTGTAGATAGATCATAATAATATATGAAACATGGTATTAGATAAATAATAGACTTTCATTTATTTAAAGAGTAATAAAGGAACTTTTATTCTAATATTTCAGATAAGATTCTTGAATTAATGATTGTAACAGTATTTGATGTTGGCAAAAAACTAATGTTTTAACAATTGTGTAACTTTGCACTTTATTAAATAATTGAAGGATCGCATCTCACTTTGAAATAAAATAAGTTTAAATGAAGTGTACCACAGAATGTGTATATTTTAATAAGTGTACAAAGAATGTAATATCTATATCAAATTTTTTCCCGTAACAATTTAAACAGTATGATTAGCAAGGCATTTTAATGCAGAACATTGGCATTTCATTTAAACCTTTAAGGTGTTAGAATAGAACTTGAAATATGCATATCAGCAGGTGCTGAAGATAAGAAACTGCTAGAAAGAATAGAATGCTCTGTGGAATATAAAGAAGTTTGGTCAGGTGTCCAGTTATTCCATAAATTAACCCCATAGTCTTCATCAATAATGTCTTTAGAGGGATTTTTTGCCCTAAAAGTTTCACATACATTTTTGTGCCTTTAAAATAAATAATATTTTATAATCTCCACAGTCAGAATATTAGAGTTGAAGGATGTTCTACGTTCTGTTATAATATCAGCGGTATGATTGAATGAAATTCTGACACCGGTCCCATGGAAAGTGAAAACATATTTAATCAGTTTTGTAAATACTAGCTAGCTATTTCTGCTTTTCAAGTTTTCTGAGGTCAAAGGTTTACAGTATGAATTGTTTCTATTTCTGTACAATACAACTTTCTAAGTGTATCAGGTGTTACGTATTTAAATAGACACAAGAGTTCCTAGATAAAAATTATCTCTGAATGATATATTTTATCAAAAGCAAAATTTGAGAACGGGATGAGAAAACATTTCACAAATCCGGAAATTCCAGATTTGAAAAAGTTAAAAACTCAGAAATTCCGGATAGATCCGTCAGCTATGCATATTTAATATATTTTGTTCATAGAAACTGCGCATAATATTATTATTATTATTATTTTGGTGGAGTAGAAATTTAGTTTTTATCTTCAAAATTATATATGGAGCAAAGTCTTGAAAGGTCCTTGAAATGATAGATTTCATATATACTTAAGCACGAAGATCCTCTCATATTCATAGCATCTCTTCCAATTCGCATTCATAATTACAAATCTATTCAGAAATTTAACTGAAGCTACCTTTATTTCAAGATTAATCTAAAAAAATTGAAAAAATATTTTAGTTTAAGAGAATTTGAATTGCTAAAAAAAATCAATGACTTAATAATTTATTTCTTCTAGGAGAAAAAAATAAATACGTTTACTCAAGGCATTTAGGCAAGTAAGGTCATAAAACAAAAATTAGGGGTTTTTTGGTGGATAAAGTTTTATAAAAATGTACATAAATATCGAAAATCCTCGTTTTAAGAAAAACGACAAAAAGGGGGGGAGGAGAATCTGAAAAGTTTCAGATTATAAATTACGTCCAAAAACATTTTGAGTGTTACCTTTATTTATTAAATATCATGTTCTTGGCATTTAAACCATAAAATTTAGTTCAAGAGAAATATCGCAAAATAACTTTAAGTTGAGCATACCTTTAAAATTTCCGAAACACAGTCTCACGCGCTGGAGATAAAAATGTTTTTTGTGTACAACGTTGCCATTGCTCGCTTTGAAATCTGAGTTTGTTAATCAAAAATTCGTTAAAGTTTTACAAAATATAAAATCAATAACAAAACAAATTCCAAATTTCACATTTGGGCTTCCAGATGCCCATATTCGCACTAGGATTACGTCATTCAAAATTGGATTGCTCTAGGTACCGTCGTTTTATCACAATGCGCGAAACATACATACATTTATACAGGTACTTCATTATTTAATTGCTTAAACTATAATATAGGGCGATAATATTTAGTGGCAACAATTTGAAAAGTGAAACGGGCATTCAAACTGAACCGACGCAAAATCGCAAAACGAAAACAATAGTCCTTCAGAGACAAAGCTCCTTTGGACACATACAGAACGTTAAAAACACACAAAACGTTAAAAAAAAACACGTAAAACGTTAAAAATAACTCCCTTTGGACGTCATTTAAAGTCTGAAATCTTTCAGATTTTAATTTTTACTTTCTTGTACGAAGTAAAAAGGAAGTATTGTATTCGCGAAAAATTTCGGGTACGATATTTCAAGGAAAATATCTATTTTGACCGCTATCAAATGCAATTATGTAATGTTATATTATTATCAAATGTAATTACGATGTTTTTGAGTGACATTGTACATAAGAGCAGAATAAAAGACTCGTTTTCCTCAAAAAAATTATAAAACTGATTTGAATGGATTCTGAAGAGATTTTTTCGTGGCGTATGTATGCATGTATCTCGCATAATTCAAAAACGAGTAGCCTCAGAACGTTGAAATTTTGTATGGGCATAATTTATAATGTATAATTAATAATGTATAATTTTGTAAGGGCTGCTATAACATGTAGATTTGCACCTCGCATTTTGGTTGCAATCGGCCGCACCAAAAGTATATAAATATATGTGTATATACACTCACGTTTGTGAAAATTGCAACACCAAGAAGGAATCGTCATAATTGAATGCAATTTAATACACAGTTGAGTGGTAGTGGTACAAATAAATGATTAAATGTTCAAAGCAAACAAACAAGAACAAGAGATCAGAATCAGTATTTTGTGTGGCCACCACGCGCCGCAATAAGTGCTGCTACACGACGTGGCATGGAGTCAAACAAAGTTTGAATGTCTGACTGAGGAAGAGCATTCCATATCGTTTGTACGCGTACCCAAAGTTCGTCTGCAGACGCAACAGGACGAGGATCACGAGCAAGACGCCGACCAATGACATCCCACACATGTTCAATTGGCGACATATCCGGGGAACACGCAGGCCAAGGAAGAAGCTGTACCTGCTGCGCTGCAAAGAAGGATTTAACAATCCGAGCAGTATGAGGGCGGGCATTGTCCTGTTGAAATACAGCGCCTGGCAAGCTTTGAAGGAAGGGAACAGCTTCGGGCTGTAGAACTTCACGGATATACCGGTTGCTGTTCAGATTGCCCACAATTCGTAGCAATTGAGATCGTCTATGATATGCTATGGCGCCCCAGACCATAACTCCGGGTGTTCGTCCACTGTGGCGTTCGATAATGCACTCCGGAAGGTGGCGTTCACCGGCATAGCGTCTGACACGAATGCGGCCATCATGGTACCACAAATTAAAGCGGGATTCGTCAGAAAACACGACATGCTGCCAATCAGCACGCCAGTCTCTATGCTGATTGGCCCATTGTAGCCGCAGGCGGCGATGGTCGTGCGTTAGGGGGATCCTGTATAAAGGAGTCCGTGCGCGCAGTCCACACTGCAGCAGACGTCTACGAATTGATGAAGCACACAATGAAACACCTGTAGCTATTGACCACAGTGCTGCCAATTGTCTAGAGGAAGCTGTACGGTCCGTCCGCGCCATGCGGACCAGGTGTCTATCATCGCGAGCTGACGTCACATTTCGGGGTCCACTCCCGGATTTCCGAGTTGTCCGACACTCGTCCGTCCACTGCTTCCAAACGCGCATCACTGTGCTGCTGTTACGCTGCACACGAGAGGCTACTGCACGATACGACAATCCAGCTTCACGAAGGCCGATGATTCTCCCTCGTTCAAACTCTGTAAGTTGTTCAAATCTCGCTCTCTTTCGTCGACGAGGCATAAGTACAGATTGAGTTAACGTTTACCACTAGCAGATAACCACCGATAACCATACACGCCTCGCTACAGCCGTCTATTTATTCGGATCCATCAGCCGTTCAGAGGGCGCTGCTCAGCATACGCATGCGCTACGGATTTGCAATTCTAATCATTTGCATATCATGCGCTACTTTGCATTTCCTGAAAATTTCAGCTCACTCGCGTAAGTCCTTCATGGTGTTGCAATTTTCACAAACGTGAGTGTATATATATCCACTCTGTTACTCGGCTCAGTGAGCTCAGTTTCTTTATTCTTATAAGTTTGTAAATTGTACATTTTTTGCTTTAAAAATGATTGAGTTATGTTGTTCTTGTCTTTCGGTTAAGATTTTTATGCCTTTAGTTAATCTGCATGCAATAATTGTGGAATTATCAACAATTTAAAAGTTTTTTTAAGTGCGGCTAAGCGTAATTTTCGGTTATGGTATTCTCCATACTTGTTTGCATTTGAAGCTTAGTAGAATAGTGGATTTGTTGCCAGTCTAGAGAAACTAAGCTTCGCAACAACACAGTAACATCTTCTTTTATTATTGCGAATTAAATTGTGCTTGATTCATTTTGGAAATATAATTTAAGTTATTGGCTGGTTTTTGCGTACAAATTGTAAAAATTGTTTTTTTAATTGTTTTAACTGTACTTGGTGTTTTATGTTTTTGTGTATCTTTCAATTTTTAATGAAAATATTTTGAATTTTTATGTATTTTTGCCTTGCCGCGAAGTGAGAACTGAATTAATTAGTAGCGCATGCGCATTAGGTAAGCGGCACTGAATCGTCTGTGAAAAACTTTCATTTTTATTAGTTTAATTTCTTTTATACATCGTTTTAGATTTATTATAATATTTGAATAGAACTTGTGGTAATTCTTCAGATGCCATAACTTTTGCTCACTGTGAGTTCTAAAATGAATGAGATGTAACGCTGTTAATTCGCTTAACCTAGCGCCGAAGTGTGGCTATGGTAAATAAATATAGTGAACTTTAAAGAGTGTATTTGTTCTATTGTGGTTTATGTGTTATCGACGAAGTAGATTTAATTAAAAATTCGTTAACTGTTAATTCAATATGTTAAATGAAATGCAGGAAAATTGCGTATAATTTAATATTCCGTACAAGAAAGTTATGTGGTGTACACATCAGATTTTTTAAATTTATTTTACTGTTATATTCTCCTGAAAACTTAATATTGGCTTCATGTTCATCTGTATTAATATTACTTTCGATTTTAGAAATTACAGCTCTAGTTTTTTGGTTTTATTCATTAACTGATCTGAAGCTCTTGTAAATGTTCTACTTTTTCATCTACCAGCGTATCAGGTGATTAACATTTTAGATAGTTTTCGGTTTATTTAAACCTTTATTAATCATGGAACACTAGCTGAGCGCTTTCGTTTCACATTTCCAAAAACTTCAGTAACTTTAAATATAATAAATACTCTCAATGGAATAAAAAAATGTCTGCTTATCTTCAAATTCCTGTAAATTTAATATACATCATTCATTATGAAAATATGTTTTCTCACTTCACTATATTGTTCGCTTTCAATTATAGAAATAAACATCGAAAACGCATTCTTTCGTAATCTAAAAGAACTCAAATCGTTTGTCACAAGCGCTGTAAGATTGAAGGAGAAGTCTATGATACACTGTGAATAAATGTGCTTAATGAACATAACAAGATATTTATTATGGAAAGAATACATCTGAAGCTACATACAGAAGCTCCATGAAGCGAAAGAAAAGTAGACAGAACAACTGTTGCCACTTCGCAAAGGCTAAATTAGTTCAAATCTCTTAAGTATTCTTTGCATTTCTCTACGTATTTTGCTGCATAAGCTGTGTTGCTATCGTTTCAAAATTGCTGACACGGACATATTAAAATTAGGATGTTTAGAAAATTAAAAAATTAAGGATTTTTTGTCTTGTTTATAATGAGAAGAAAATAAAGATTTTTTTAATATTCCCCTTCCCAGTGGCAGGCCCAGCTATTTTTATTATTTATATATTTATATTTATATTATTATTATTATTATTTCATATTTTTATGTATTACTTTATTTATTTATTTATTATTAAATATACTTAGTTAATTCTTAATTAATTTTAAAGTTAACAAACTGCTTTGTTTGGTTTTGGTTATAAAAAATTCAGTTGTAAAAAAAAGATAATAATTTTAATTAAACAAAAGGTTTAAAGAGAAGCAAGATAAAAATTATGAATGTCACATTCTTTAGTTTACACATTTATTTTGTATAAAATAACATATATACATATTCAGGACTTGTTAGGTACCGTGAATAATTAAAGTAGAAATTAAAAACTTCTGAACTGAAACTGTGACATTCGCTTTACAATATTTGCAGGTTAGAAATTCAAGATTATATTTTCTGTCACTTCTGGCCAATAATTTTGGATGGGGGAAAGTTATATTTGTTATTCTTTAAAATAAAATACTAACAAATATTTCTACTAATTCATTTTAGTTCATCTTAATTTCACAATTTCTGCGAAAACCAGACAAAGTAAGAGTTAATCCATGGCTATGAAAACGGGCTTGGTGGCAACAATGAGAATACTTGCCTATGAAAAGTATTAATTTTTATCCTTTCTATTCTAAAATCTGGGAGGTTTAAAACCGTTACATTTCACCCCATTCTGCTGCTTTTAAGAACATGTTAAGCCATAATTAATATTTAATGGAGCACAGCTTTTAAGAATATGATGATGTTAGTTATCATTTTGCTCCTAGCTAATTACTCATTGAAAAAAGTAGAAAGTAAAACCTACTAAAACCAAGTCACTGTGTAACGGAAAGCTTCTTGCTTGTCTGCCTAAAGATGTCAAACGCTTTTACGTGCTTTCCCCACAATACGAAATCATAACAGGTGGCTTATACTGACTCGCCACTAATCGGATTTGTATCAGTTTTTAATTTCGTTTCGGCATTTTGCGTTGGTTCACTATAAATGCCAGCTCACTTTTCAAATTGTTGCCACCAAATATTAGAGCCCTGTATTATATTATTTAAAATAATTTTGCGATGTTGCTGTTGAACTGAATTTTATGGTTTAAGTGCGAAGAGCATGATAATAAAGGTAACCCACAAAGTGTAAAAAATGAGTAATGTCCTCGCCGGCACTCGATCTTGGACCTCACGAATAAGCGGCGAGTATGCTTCGTATTACACTATGAAGTTATCCGGGAAGGAGGGAGAAAATACCTTAGAACCTTTAAATGGCTAACTAACCATTTTGCTCATGTGACTTTGCAAATTTCAACACTGCTTTGATCATGATTCGTTTATTTTTGCCCACGGCTATTTTGATAATGTTAATCGATGATAGCACTAAATGATAGAAAGCAAATATCTCCAAACCAGCAGTGGAATTTAATTAACTTAATATAAATAGACGAATAGGCACTTTTAATCAAAAAAATGCAAAATTTTGTTTATGAACACAATGTCTTGCAAAACGCGAAATCATTTATGAAGAGTTCATAGCATTTCTGAAACTTTTTGACCGATGCTGTAGCCCTAATCATAATATTAGGATATCCCTCATTGGAAAAGAAATTACCAATTTAAAATTAGGAAATAAATCAACCTTAATTTAGCTCAGGTGTTTTCAGGAAATTTATTTTTCCTCAGGGTAAAAAAAGAAAGAGATTCTGCAAACATTTTTTTTTTCTTCCAGAGAAGGTAGACCTGTGTCTGATCCCAACAAAATCGATAAAGGTACCAAAAACTACACCAAATTAAGGTTGTGTTTTGCCTAACTTTAAATGCCGGTCCAAAATCAAAACAGCTGTTTGGTGACATAATTTTTTTACTTGGCGTCATATCTTTGTAAAGTTAAAATTTTTACAATGCGTTTTAAACTTATTTGGCGACTCTACTTCAGTTTAAAAAATTACTGATTCTATTAACCGGATTCTTGACCACAACAAAGAATGTATTTTTCATGTTTCTGTTTACAAAATGACGATCCTTCGGCAACTGGATAACAATATCCGAATGATCACATTAATTGCTATAATATTAAGCGGCGTCTTCTGCATTTTCGTTTTTTGAACATCTAATCGCTGTATACTGGCATCCGACGGAAAAGTGAATTATAATTCGTCGTTACCGGTTAGGTGCTCCTCAACTCCATTTAACCTTTAACTGGGGTAGAATATAAGGAATTGTCTCATTCCTCACTGTATGCCTTACTCTATTATTGGAAGCACGTCCGGTTAGCAATTGAAAGGCCCATAGTTCGAATCATGATAACGGCGTAATTGATTTTTCGTGTTTCTTTCTTCGTAAAACTTTATACAACTATAATTTTCTTTTCTTTTAAGTGTCTCTGATCCATCCGATGGTATATGAGTACATTCCGTTCATCAAAGTTTCTGTTGAATGCAGATCCCCATCTCATCATTAGTATTCTAGATCAATTAATTATATTCGAAACTTCGAAATGCCTTTATATCGAAAAATTTATTTGGATCTTACCGAAGGTAGAAAGGTCGAAATTCTGAGATGAATAATTT
This sequence comes from Stegodyphus mimosarum, assembly GCA_000611955.2. Taxonomy (NCBI): domain Eukaryota; kingdom Metazoa; phylum Arthropoda; class Arachnida; order Araneae; family Eresidae; genus Stegodyphus; species Stegodyphus mimosarum. Next base: position 96,514 of record KK114319.1, read on the forward strand.
GATAATTAAGCACAGATCTGCGAAGCACATTCAACGTTAAATAGATGAAAGCTACATTAAGTTTTTTTTACGTCCTACATTCCAGCTAGCATAAGAAAATTCAATGAAAGTGATTCGTGTACTTGCCGAGAGTGTTGACCAAAACGTTATAAATCACGTTTATATGTCACAGTTCTGAAATAAACAGTAGCACGTCAAGTATTTATCTTTGTAATGTTTTCATGTAACTTTCCATGAACGTTCAGATAGAAAGTTATGGCACATTCAGCCAGAATTTCTTGGACCATTTTGGGAGAACGCTCTAAGCCACATCTACGTATTGTAGTTCAATAACGGACGTCAAAAAGTGTTGCACAGTGAACGCTGTTAGAACGTTCTATGAATGTTACTGTAACGTTGTAACAAAAGGTTCGTTTAACGTTAGGAATAACTTCAGTAAGTTGCAGTTCTATAACTGACAGCAGAACGTCAAAAATCGATATTACTAATATTTTTGCATAACGTTTCATGAATCTTCGTCTGACGTTCTAGCAGAATGTTCTTTTAACGTTCTGAATTCTGTCATCAGCTTACAGTTCAATAATGGACAGTAGAACGTCAAAACGTGGCATTTTGTATAACGTTCCTAAAACGTTCTATGGATGTTCCTGTAACGTTCTAGCAGAATTTGCTTTTAATGTTCAGGCAGAACGTTCTGAATCACATTTCGAAAAGTACAAGTTTTGTGTACTTCCACTTTGCAAAGTGTAAAGTTTTGTACGTTTAATATACGTCCTAATAACATGGTTGTAACATGCACCACTTTGCCACGTTCTGTAGGACACATTTTACAGCATACGCTGAAAACTCTTCGAAAAGTACCAATGTAGTATGTGAAAATGTACACTCTGCATAAAAAAGCGAAGAGGGCATCTCCCTTTCTACTGAGCGGATTGACGAAATTTTACATGCGTTTTTTTCATGTTTCGAAAGCGCGACGTGGGATATATATTAGATTTATATATAACTTTGTTCTGACAGAGGTATATTGACACAAAATCGGACCTTTTCTGAAATGAAATAGCGATCTTTTTTCATATTTCGATTCTTAGTTATGCCAAAGCTCTTAGTTTTGTAAAAATCGCGAGAGTAGTTTTTAAACAATTAGCTCAATGTGAATTGAATTGGTACTTATTTATTAATCTCTCTTTCTTTCATTAAACTTACTTGATTCCTTTTTCACAATTCGAAATTTAGTTTAAGTCCAAATAAAATTCGCAGCTATTTTCTGGCTTGTTTTTAAAATTTATATATTTTAGTAATTTTTCGAAAAGCATTTTGTGTTATAACCTATAAAATTTTTGCAATCATCTTGAAGTAGATGTCCTATTTCTAAGCACATCTGTAAAAAATTAGAGCTTTTTATTCATTTTTTTCCTGTACGGTGTTGCCACTGCTAGCTTTGAAATCATTGAGTTTGTTATTCAAAAATTTGTAAAAGTTTTAAAAAATATGAAATAGATAATAAAACAAATTCAAAATTCGGGCTTCCAGGTACAGATGTTCGGGTTCCATCCGAACGACTACGTTACTCAAACTACGCTATTCAAAATTTATAAACGTTATTCAAAATTTAATGGTTCTAGGTACCGTTGTTTTTTCGCAGTTCAAGAAACATGCATACATTCATGCAAGAATACATGGAGATAATATTTGTGGTAACAATTTGAAAAGTGGTAGGCCGTTTGTAGTGATTCCAGCAAAATGCCGCTCGGGACTAATATGCCATTCGGGACTAATGTCGCTTTTGGACTAAAAAATAAAAATAATAATATAACTTAAAAATATCGGAATTATAAGTTTTTCTTCAAAAATAAACGAATAGTTTTAATTTATTATCCTTCATGTCGTTTTGACATCTTTTGTAGTTACTGGTTTGTGTATCAAGATGGTCGGCAAAATAAAGGACCTCCCTAGGAGACAAAAGTTCGAGCTACGCCATTGCCTCTTAGCTGATCTTGGGCTTTTAGGTTAATGATTTGGAAGAATAAATACAGCAAGAATCTCGAGAAAGGTCTTCATGTTTATCTTTATCTTCTCATCTCCGTACAAGAAGGGTTTAGTTTGCGCGATTAGTTCGGCATCCCATGCATCTCTGCGAAACGAACCAAACATCCTCCGTAAATATTTATTTCCCGCTCGGCTTCCTGCGGATCAGCGGGGCGAGGAAGCTTCAAGAAACCAGCCACCACGTCTCTAGAAAAGAGTCGCTTTTGTCCCCTGTTTTAATTGGCATTGTCGAAATAGTTGTGGGGTCCTCTTTAATTGAGTTTCTCTCTCCTTGCAGTCGCTCCTATCACATCTGGCTGGGCGTGACACTGAAAATATGCTTTCTGAATAGTCTTACGGTACAAGAATAGGTATCTTGAATAAATATTATGCGTACGCTCACGTCAAGTCCAATGTTGACAGATTTAAGCATTGTATAAAAGCGATGGAATGAAACAATTATGAATCAAAGAGTAACTTCCGGTTTCCAAAGTAATTCTCCAGAGTAATTTCGTGGAGTAATTACATTCATTTCGGAGTAGGAAACAAAACATTGTGGAGCGAAATTGAGGAGCAATTTTAAATTGCATCTTATTATAAAAATTATTATTTTATATTGAAAAGACGAAGAAAAAAATTGTGTGTGTCGTGGACGCACTCATCTAATCAATGTTCACCTTTATAGAATGTTACGTATTGCTATACATTTCTTTCATATTCGCTATATTATTTATATTTGGAATATAAACTGATGATGATATCCAGACTTCGCCCGGATATCTTCAATGTAAAAACTGTTACTGCTTAGAGTTGTATAAAAGGTTCAAAATTTTGGGGTAATTTTTCTCTTCTGACGTGTTCATTCCCAAACTTTATACAGACTGCTAGCACACAAAAATACTAATATCTGAAAACATTGGAAACTATCAAAATGTTTAATTTAATTATTCTTTGTTTTGAAGTTGTAGATGGCAACGATTTGTAAAGTAACTTAAAATGGAATCCTAAGTTTTAAAACTTTCATTTTGGAAAACAGGTAACTAGGATACTTTTATAGATTTAAAACTGTGAATTTTAAGACGCGAGAGGATGTTTAAGCCATATTATTATGACTACTTACATTCTGCAAACGGTTTGATGTTAGTTTTGCGATATTATGAGATGAATAAGCTTTAAACCATGAGTTGTCTAGCTTAGATAATGTTTAATTCAGTTGTTATTTATTTTATTACTTTAGTTATTATTTTCAGTGTTAGTAGTGGCATCAGCGTCTCGGTTAATATGATTCAGAAAGGCGAAGAGGGAAAAAAAAGAAAAAGGCGAGCCTTAACGGTAATTTGGCGTAGATGCCTTCAAAATAAATTTTTGTTTGCTTTTTTTAAAAAAGCGGGAGAAAAAATTCAGCAGACATTTCTTTGCTTTTGAAGAAGAGGGATCTGTATATGGTCATCCTGAAAATTGATAATTACTCAAAATCTAAGCTAAATTAAGGTTGCTTTCTTGCGTAGTATTAAATGGTTGACTAAAATAAAAAAAACAAGCTGTTTGGCGACAGAGTCCCTTACTTGGCAATATTTTTGTAATGCTTGCCAATTTCTTATTCAAAGACTTTGCATCGGTTTAGAAAATTTAGTCGATAATAGTTTCACGATATTAACGGAACTATTGATCCTATTAAGTGATGTATTTTCCATACAAATGGGAGAGACTTCGGCCATTCGATAGCAATCCGAAAGGTAGCAATAACCGTGATCCCATTAAGCAGCGTGCAGTGTAATATCAAAGTCGGTGCATAGTATTCCCTTGAATGTATTTAGAATATGTTTAAAGAAAAATATAATTCTTTCTAGTATACTTGCTTGTAAGGATAGTTTAAATAAAAATGAAAAGCGTGCTCTTGTTTCATTGTAATTGAGGGTAGTGTTGGCAGAGTTTGAGCTTTTATCTGCTTTCAATTTCCCCTTTGGAATGGGTCAATCACGAAAAAAGATTTTCGGACCTACCAGCCAGTTGCAAAGAAACGGGTCGCACTCCTTGGTACGACTTATTACCTTGTAATAAGAACGCAAATAATATAACTTGTCTATGCGATCTGCGTCAGAGGTTAATTTTTATCACCTACGTGTATGGGTGTGCGCAGTGGTCAGTTTGTTAAAGATTGCGCTTTACTCACTGTAATAGGAATCAGGCCTCCCCCTTCCCCCGGTTTTATTTGTTTCTGTTACTTTAAACTATTTTGCTGGTATAATCAACGCTTTCATTTTTTTAAATAAATAAATGTAAAATAGTTATTTTGAAAGAGAAAAAGTAATAATATTTTGATTTGAATGTCTTCAGCTAGTGTCATTAATGAAATTATTTAATTATTTTAATTAGATGTATCAGGAATTAAATGCATTCTTAATATAATCAGTCAGATTAAAAAATAAATAAATAAAAAATTGAAAAAAGAAAATCTGAAAGGTTTCCGATTTTAATTACGTAAAAAGGGGCGTTTTCTTAACATTTTGTATGTTACCTTTATTTATTAAATATTATGTTCTTCGCACTTAAACCATAAAATTCAGTTAAAAAACAATATCGCAAAATAATTTTAAACTGAGCGTGTCTTTAGAATTTCCTATACACAGTTTCACGCGCTGGAGATAAAAATGTTTTTTCTGTACAACGCTGACATTGCTCGCTTTGAAATCCTTGAGTTTGTTAATCAAAAATTTGTTAAAGTTTTACAAAATATGAAACTATAATAAAACAAATTCCAAATTTTAAATTCGGCTTCCAGATGTCCATATTTGCAGCACGATTACGTCATTCAAAATTCGATGGTTCCGCGCGCTAGAGATAAAAAGTTTTTTTTTTTTTTTCCGTATAGCGTTGCCATTGCTCGCTTTTAAATCGTTGAGTTTGTTTAGCAAAAATTCGTTTAAGTTTTCTAAAATATGAAATAGATAATAAAATAAATTCCAAATTCCGCAATAGCAACACACTGTCACATGGCAGATAAAGGTAATCTACTATTGGCAGTGGCAACATATTGCATTCAAATAGCCTAGTTTGCTATAGAAATTTCAAATTGTAATCAGAGCAAATTTTCAATTTCTGATGTGTTACGGGGGGGGGTCAGAAAGCAAAAATAAACGCTTTTTACTCATAAGTGTTGAATCATTTTTAAACAGAAATTTTTGCCTCTTTTCCCTTTAGATTAACATTTTTCAGCTTTTAAATTTCTATGATACACAATATTTACTTCCTTCCTACACAATATTTACTTCCTTGCTTGAAGTAAAGGAAGTGTTGTAATTGCGAAAAATTTCGGGTATCAAAATAATCATTTTGACCGCTTTCGAATCCATTTGAACGTTGTTTCTGCGTTATATCTGTACGTACGGACAGAATAAAAGACTCTTTTTTCAAAAACAGATTCTAAAATGGATTTTCAGAACAGACTTTTTCGGGACTTCTGTGCGTACGTGCGCATGTATCTCGCATAACTTAAAAACCAGTAGCCTTTTAGAAAGTTGAAATTTTCTATATGGGGCTGCTATAACATGTAGTTGTGCACCTCCTTTTTTGGTTGCAATCGGGAGCACCAAAACTACATATATATATATATATATAAAATTATATAATGTAGTCATTCCAAATATTTCCGCAATGCTGAAAAATTATCAATACAGATATAATGGAAGAAATTTAGAACAAATTCTACACAAAGACCAAAAACTGAAATTCATAATTAATAAATTTCAAAAAATCCTATAAATGTAAAAAAGAATTTAATAAATGTTAAAACAAAAATACTTCAAACAAGTAATAACCCTAATTTAAAAAATTAATGAGCCAAAAAAGAATTATACAAGACGAGGAATTCAATCAACTTCAATGCCACTTCATCAGGAGAAGGAACATTGAAATCAATTGAAACAATAATAAACATCTCTTCCATAAACAAATCCTTGCCTTTCTGTATCCAGAATTAGCTGATGAACCATTCCAGTGTATTTTAATAATAATAGGCCACCCGAAAATCCTAGCCCTTCCCCAAAGCAAGGAAAAAACAAGGTAAATTCATATCAAAATTTTATCTTGAAACAAAGAGAACTCTATTCAAAGAACTGAAAACGTAAGTGTATATATACATAACGTATATATACATAACAGTTCTTTTTAAAACAAAATATAATCTTACCTAGTATTTTCACTTATTAAACTGCTGAAAGATTATCAGTAAAGACATAAAGTAAGAAATTTAAGACTAATTTTTCACAAAGACCAAAAATTGAAATTCATAAGTAATAAATTTCAAAGAATCCTATAAATGCAATAAAGAATTTAATAAATGTTAAAACTAAAACTCTTCAAACAAGCAATACTCCAATTCAAAAAAATCAATGAAATTTAAAGAAAAACGAATGTAATGGAAGAGGAATTTAATCAACTTGAATGCTACTTCGTCAGGAGGAGCACAACTGAAATCAATTGAAATCTCTTTTCCTCAGAAATCCTTGCTTTTCTGTACCTAGAATTAACCGATTTCACCAAATTATAATAATTCACCCGAAGGTTCTGGCCCTTCCCCAAAGCAAGAAAAAAGCAAATTCTAATTAAAATCTTGTACATTTAATGAAAGCGTAAGTGAAAAGTGAAATAATAAAATACACCAGTGATACACTCAAATCAAAATTTTATCTTTATATATATATATATATGTAATAATAAAATTCCATGGTCAAAAGTACATATAAAACCCTAAATTAAATTTCGTCTTTTATTTTTGTTTATTCCCCAGTCACAATTCTAAATGCATGTTCTTTTATATTTTTAATGGCGACGATCTCTTATTCGAAAGTACGTGGAATTAAATTCTCAGCCCCATAGTCAAGTGGATTTTCCCGCTTTTTCTACACGTACAGTTATTGAATGTTCTGGAAATATTTAAAGCGAATTGGATTGGCTGACGAGGCTGACGTCATTTCTTGGAAGCTCCGCCTTTCCAGTGATCGTAAAAAGACTCGCAAAGGAATATCGGGTGGTCCTTCATTAATGTAACGATGGAATAAACTTCAATACAAAAAGTTATTAGTTGTTCTTTTTTATTTACTCCGAGGATATGAATTTTGTAACAGCTAATTTTCACGAAAAATAATAAATGGATCCAGTTTTTTAATTATCGTCTGTTACTTTGAGCTACGACTACATCACATCATCATGGCGCGCGCGCGCGCGAGCACGCACGCACGCACGCACCGTATGGTGAGTTAAATTAACCTTTATATATAAGGCATGTTCAAATGAAAGTGATTCGAAGAGCGACATGAGAAAAGTTTGCACTGGATTTTCGTGACAGTGACGTTGTGTGTACCACGCATGCGTGTGCAGAAGAGATTTGTGCGTCGTAAGAAAGTGGCATTCATTCAAAAATGGCTGGTGTGGATGCAACTGCGTCGAAAACGGATCAGTTAGTTGTAATTACGTTTTTAACACCGGAAGGGTGTAAGCCGGTGGATATCCATCAAAGAATGGTGGCTGTGTACAGCTCCATACGTGACTGGAAGAAAACTGATGTCATTGTAATTAATGTGCGAAAGAATGAATATGCTTTGCTGACAGAAGTAACGAAATGGCTTATCTTAGAAGAAAGTGTTGCGAACTGGTTTCTAGAAAATCCCCAGTAACAGCATTTAGGTACACGTATAAATGAAATTTTTGTATACTCATCTTTTCCTTATTTTTAAATCTATCATTTTTATATCCGCCGTATAACGCGCACCCGTCTCATATTTTGTATTAAAAATGCGCATTATATGCCGGAATATGCGGTACATGTAAATCGTAGTATCTTTTGTGTAACGTAACATGAAAGGCCTCAAGAAAGCAAAGCTTCGCAGGAAAAATAAGGGGTAACATTGAGATCATAACATCTCCCCAAATTTTCGAGGTAGAGCCAAGCTGGCAATAATATTGGTGACTAATTTTTTTCACCAGATTTGGCGAAAAATTACAATATGTCGCCCATTTGGCGATATTTTGGTCTGACTCTTGTGTAACTGTAACCGGCCCTATGTAACTGTAACTGTGTGTGTGTTCTAACAATGTCAAAAAATCAAAGGTACTGGAAATTTCACCGGCAGCCGGAGTAAAAACCCGGAGAAAATATCTGTTCTCAGCTCAGAGTTTAGAATTTAGCTCAGAGTACTGAGATATAACTCTGCGCGCTTGAGGCTTTTATATTGTTTTGTGTTTAACTTTCCTAGTAGTTTTAAGTGGTAACTATTGATTGTGTTCTGTCATATTAATAGCTGTGTGAGTGCTTTTTGAAACGTTCCAGAACTGCAATGTGTTTCTTTTTGGAAAATAAACAATTTATCAAACTATCACCTGTTCTGTGTATATTCGATCCAGTACGAACCTGTTGTGTAGTATCTTTTAGGAAGACACCACAAAACAAAGTTAAAATTTTTGCCTCAAAACTATCTAACCTAATAAAAACATTGCGTTGTATAAATTTTTAACCGGATTTAACTCTACAAACCTTAATACTAGTGAATTTAAGATCACTGGTTCATAGAAATAAATTATGTAACTTAAACATAGAAAAAACACAAAGGCATTTTTGAATTTTAAGAAAACTTTAGAATGTATTTTAATTCGATCATTCATGAAAGAACCGATATCTATTAAATAAAACTTTATCATCTCTCCGAAGAGTGAAAATTTTCTAACATTTAACAGCGAAACAGATTCATAATCAACATATGGATTTTTTTTCATTTCTTACCAAATTAATAATTCATAACCATAACTATTTCATTTCTTAACAAATTATATTTCAAAAACAACTTATTATTACACAAGAAAAATGAATTTTAACTATCTAGACCTTTTTAGCAATAAAATGTTTCATCATAATTTTTAATCAACATTATTGCACTCAACCTATTAAAAGTAAGTTATGAGTATTAAAACTTTAACAGATTAATTACAGATTCCGATTACTTCGACCTCAACTAGTAAAGTAGTCTCAACCAGAAAACAAAATTTTAAATTCATCACTATTTTCATTATTAAAAAAAATAATTTTTAATTATATATAGCCTGTAACAATTATATTTTAAAATAAGGAAAAACCTTTCTAGCTATAACCTACCTCGTAGTTAATTACGAAATGGTAAAAATTACATTATCCTGTTTTCTTTAAATTATAAATAAAGCAAGTAGAAGAAAATTAAACAAAACAAAACAAAACAAAAAAGTCTTATCTGAGAATTCCGAACAGCCAGTCCCTCTTTTAGAAAAAATGAAGCCGCCGATGTTAAGCTAACTAGAATGTCCAAACACTTTTAGATGTTGGAAAAATACACAGCTCGACATTGAAAATGCAACACCAAGAAGAAGTGGTCAGAAATGTATACAAATTTTAGAGTAGACGCACGTCACTGAGTTATGCGAATGATGTGAAATGCGCAGCTCTCCGGCGCACCTGAAGTAAGACATAAGGGAAGGAACGTGCAGAATGGACAATATTCGTGTCATTATTTCTGCCAGACGAATTAACGAAGAAAGTTGGTTTTTGTCCCGGAGGATACGTGAAATAGGAGAGAATGCCAGGCCGCCGTCAACGAAGGCACTTCCAGCAGATAGACGATTTTACGAGGGGTATGGTGATCGGACTCAGAAGGTCGGGTTGGTCCTTACGTCAGATCGCAGCTGATACCCACATGGATGCGAGCACGGTGCATCCGCTATGGTGAACATGGTTGGAACAAGGGAATGTGGGAAGAAGGAGGGGTACAGGTGCAGCCAGAGTGACGTCAACACACGTGGATCGACGCATCTGCCGGCAAGCTATGGTGATCCCGCAAATCACTTCTACCGCGATTCTGCAGCATGTGCAAGATACCCTGGATCCCGTGTCGACGAGAACCATTTCCCGTCGATTGGTTGAACGTGGCCTGCACTCACGGCGTCCGTTAAGAAGACTGCCGTTGACCACACAGCATAGACGCCAACGTTTAGAATGGTGGCGGACTGGAGCGATGTGGATGACAGAATGGCGAAACGTCGTGTTCTCAGACGAGTCACGCTTCTGTTTATCCAGTTACAGTCGCCGCATACGTGTGTGGCGTCGACGTGGAGACACATCTAATCCGGCAGTAACTGTGGAACGCTCCACCGCGCGACAGCGTGGCATAATGGTTTGGGGCGCTATTGCCTACGATTCCAGGTCACCTCTAGTTCGTATTCAGGGCACTATGACGGCCCAACGATACTTAGATAATGTACTGCGGCCGGTGGCAATCCCCTACCTTCAGGGGCTGCCAATAACGCCCGACCGCACAGTGTTTGCATCTGTCAACATGCTGTGCAAGGTATACAGATGCTTCCCTGGCCACCGTACTCTCCTGACCTGTCATCAATCGAAGATGTGGGGATGTGATTGGACGCCGTTTGCAGACTCTGCCCCTGCCTCGTTCAGAAGACGAACTGTGGCAAATGATTGAAAGGGAATAGAGAGCCATCCCTCAGGACACCACCCGCACTCTTATTGGCTCTATGCCTAGACGTGTTTCTTCGTGCATCGCTATCCGCGGTGGTCCTACATCCTACTGAGCCAACGCCGTTCTCTCTCTGTATTCTGACTGTCATTTTGAAATAAAGATCACTTATTGCTGCTTGCTGTCTCTGTCTTTTTTTTCAAATTTCATCACTTTCTGACCACTCCTTCTTGGTGTTGCATTTTCAATGTCGAGCAGTGTACATTGCAGACATGTTGAACTCTCAGGCATGGTGAAGATTCAGCCCCGCCGATGTTAAGCTAACTGGACAGTCCAAGCATATGATGTTGGAGCAGTTCATAGTAGATAAGTTGAACTATCAGGCATGGTGAAGAAGAGACAACCGGCGAAATCTTCATCTGATAACAGCATAACCAGGACTACTGGACTTCAGGGCAAGCTCATGAACGTTTCTCGACCGAGTCCAAGTAACGGAATTAATCAGCTGAAGAAGGCAAGTAGGCAGATTTTCCTTAAAATCATGATCCAGAGCAAATAGATGGGCAGTCAGAGCCCCTTAGTAGATAAAGCATATTAGCAGATTTTATCCCAACTGGGATCCCTCCAAAGCGGCAAGCAAACACAATTTTTATGTTTCTACATTAATCTGCAACGAGGGAGCAATAAGCCCCGTTTCAAATTCTACGAGCTTCCTTCTAAACTGTATGGGCAAAGAGTGCAAAGAGGACGAGCGATACCTGCAACGCGTTTTTGTTACGAAGGAGTGCCAGAAATCGCCAACCCCCACCGAAAACGGTGAAAAAATTTGTTCGTCATACCCTGCCTTACGCCCTGTAAAATTTCACACTTTTCTAATCGTCAGTTCAACCATTAATTCTACTCCCACCAAAAAAAAAAAAAAAAAAACTCGCCGACTAACACCTGGGGAAAGTTGAGGTGGCGAACATATACGTCCTCGCCGGAAATGCTCTTATCAGTGGAAAAAATGCAGCTAAAAATTGTACTCGGAAAAATTTATCGCCCCTTTTTTTCGAAGAAAAAGAAAGTAGAAAAATTAATTAAATAAATTGCCATAACTCAAAAACTAATTTAGCTATTGATTCGAAAGTAGTCTCAATTTGAAGATCAAATTTTTCTCCTTCTAGTAGTATAAATCATAATTATGTGAACACAAATTAAGTATTTTTAAATTCAAATATTACGTGGAAAATACACAAAGTTCCATTGTCTGCCGTTTACAAGTTTCGCGAATAATGAAAACTAAGAATGCAGAAACTTAAGTATGAAAACCCTAATTAAGGTAAAACAAAGTTACACAGAAATTAATTAAAAACACACGTTGTGTAGCATAAATTTGGACTATGAAAGATTAAATTTGGGTAACTCATTAATTACTTAATTAACTTAATTTCGCTACACAACAAACCCGTACACACGTAATAATGTATATACTTTTGGTATCGCCGATTGCAATAAGAAAAAGGAACTGCACAATTAGATGTTGTAGCAATCCCATATACAAAATTTCAACTTTTTACGGTTAATCGTTTTTGAGGTATGCGAGATACATACATACAATACTTCAGATAACTTAGCTGGCATAACGTACGTATAGACGTCACGAAAAAAACTATTTTTAATCCGTTTTGGAAAAAAGAGTCTTTTATTCTACCCCCGAGCTTATGAGTGGTGTAGCACCAGGGTGCCTGGGCAAAACAGCCCTACCCCTTGTAGAATTGATAGGTTGTTTCGAATTATAAGATACTCATTAACCTGGAAAATACATATACAAGCAAAACAAAAACAATAAAGAGAAAAGGAAGTGCAGACTTATGGAACGATACGAGAGACACATATGCAAGACTGAAACATGATAAATACTAAATACAAAACATACAAAAACATACAGTACGATAAAATTGACAAGCACACTAGTCGTTAACATTTAAGATGGCATGGGCCTTTTACAATTTCTGTCATTAAAATTATAGTCATAAGTACGAATTACTGGATTTTCAATATTGGGCAGATTTGCATAGAATTTGCGGGCAAGCCGACAGTAAAATTTACAAATTTCCTCGACTTTAAGCTCCTCATGTATCTTGCTGTTACGAATATACCAAGGAGCATTGGTTATCTGTCTGAGTATAAGATTCTGCACTCTTTGCAGTCTTTTTCTGGAGCTTTTGCATGAGTAAGCCCACACAGGGCAAGCATAACATAAGATGGGACGCAACACGGTTTTGTAAATGAGCAACTTGTTGTCTATGGAAAGTACACTGTTTCGAGCAATTAAGGGGTGTAGTGTGATTTTAGCAACTCGAAACTTTTGAATAATAGATGTGATGTGTGGGGTCCATGTCAGAGTATTACAGAGGATCACCCCTAAGTAAGGGACTTGCTTGGCCCATGGGATTTCTTGTCCATAAAGAGATAGCTTCCCTTTAATTTTCTTTCTTCTGGTGAACAGTATCGCTTGAGTTTTGTCAACATTAACTTTTATTTTCCATTTAACAAGCCAAGTCTCGAGTATGTTTATGTAAGCTTGTAACCGTTGGATTGCTAGACTGGGAAATGCACTTTGAGTGAGGATCGCAGTGTCGTCAGCATACATTGCGAGTGTTGTGTTGTCTGTAACAGGAATGTCGTTCACATATATGTTTCCCCCCCGGGGGTCGACGTAGAGTACTCTGCGAAGCTACTGGCTAGGATCTGTACCTAGGCAGTCTCGGCCACGGGGGTATAAAATTTATGAACTTGGCAGTTCCCGATGGTCCATGGGGTAAGTCTGTACTTGCTCTTCATGGGCCGGGTGGTGTTAGTCCCCTCCACCAGGGTACTGGTAGCCAAATAGCAAACTGGACCATTGAGAGTCTGGTCACTGCTGTCCTTGGTATTCCACGTAAAGCCTAAGGAGAGGGGCATCCCGTGTAGTGGTGGCAGGTAGCTTTAATCAACGGCCAGTCATCGCTCCAAGTTGCCATCTCCCACCCCGCCGTGGTCTCTGACCTCTGGGACGGTGGTCTTAGGCGGCCAGTTTAGCGGTGGGCAGATTGAGTTCGTTGAATGGCTGAGGTTTTCGGAGATGTGGGCTCCTGAACTCGGCGGTGTTGTTTTCCATCCTTTTTTAGGGTGTTCTGACTGATGCTATGTATCAGTCCCTGTAATGCCATTAAGTTGGCGAGGCAGGTATACATATAGTTAGTTAGTTCACATATATGTTGAAAAGTGTAGGGCCAAGCAGGGACCCCTGGGGGACGCCTGCAAGGATTTTCCTACGTGTCGAAAGTGTATTTGCAAGTTGAACGACAAAGTGTCTACCTGTTAGGTAGGAATTAACTGTGTTTATGATGTAACCTGGGAAGCCCAGGTTGTGGAGTTTGTATATAAGTGCTTCCAACCACACCCGGTCAAAGGCCTTGTACGCGCAGACTTCGCGGAAAAAATAGTGAAAAATGATTCGAGAACGGTTAAAGTGGATTTTTCCGTTGAAATATGATACGCGAAATCTTTCGCTATTGCAGTAGTTCCTTTACTTCGTACAAGGAATTAAAAACTGTTTTTATTCGAGTTTTGGTATTTATGAAAGTCTTGTACACTTTTAATTATTTAATTTATAAAACACATTAAAAATAATCTAAATTTAAGTTAAATGTATATGTCGTTTTCGAGTTTTGGAAAGAAGGAGGGTGTAATGACGATCCTCTAGCAATGGTGAAAGGAGTCCATGGGGGAAAAAAGCTTGAGAAGCATTGTTTTGTATCATCTTGATCACATTAACCGAATTGTTGATCCTAATAAGCGATGTAATTTCTTTGTTTTCGTCTGCAAACAGGCGGGACTTCGGCAGATTGATAAGAGTATGCGAATGATAACATTAACCGCAATCATATTAAACGGCGTCTATTGTGCTTAAACATTAAAACTGTACGTGAAAATATTGACCTTGTGCTTTCCTGTTTCTAGAAAACTCATCATTCCCCAGCTCCCTACATTCTGTGATTCTTTGTTTGATGACGAATCTTCCGTTCTATTTGTCGTCGCTTTAGAGAAAAATTCTACTTATTTCGCGGTTTTAACATTGAAGATACAAAAACAAAAAGGTGAAAGAATGATGAAAGAGAATTCATCCTTTCACGGGTGATTATTTCGTAGAAACACCTAGCTAAAGTTCTCTTTTTTTTTCCTTTACTTTTTTAATTTGTTTTATTCTTTACCCCTGTACACCAACTGGACAAATTGCGGGGTTGTCAGCCGGTTATGTGACGCTCGTGGGAAAAGTTTCGTGCCCAACGGATAGTAGTCGCTCATTGGCTAAAGAATAGGGGATCGTCCACTTGCTGCTGAAGCAAAAACAATGCTGAGTTCTTAACCTAAAAGGAATGCAATTTTTTTTTAAATACAAAAATTTTAATTACAAATTTTAAAGAAGACCGGCCTCGGTTGCCGGTACTTTTGCTCATCTTAGAAAGCCGATTTTCAGTTGCAGTGTATGTTCTCAGAAATGCACATGAATTCGACTGTTTTCTGCGCCATTCCCCTCCCCCTTTTGTATAATTAAATTATAAAAAAGGGAAAAATATAAAATCCAGAATTATCTGTTTTATTAGACCCGGAACACGATTTTGCGTTGTTTCATTTTTCGAGTCTGTTGCCATTCAGCAAAATGGGAAACCTTTCTAATTGAATCTGCCTGTTATGAATTAACAAATTAAGGTATGCAAAAGCGATACATGTAGTTATGCAAATACTTTTTAAATGGATTCGTTGAAATAAAAATGCACTTCGTTCACGATATATCTGATTCCTTCAATATTTTTATAGAAAGACGTTCTATACCAGGGGTTCTCAACCAGGGTGGAGTTCCCACCTGGGGGAGAATTTCATAATTTCAGAGCAGGAATTCGGCCAGCCTTTTGTTTATCTGTTGAGCATTAATTTTAGTTTATGAATACAAAAACTACTTTATTCGAGTTTTGGTGTTTATCAACATTTTCTATACTTTTTGTTGTTTAATTCATAGGAACAGTTTTAAAAATAGTCTAAATGCAAATAAGTGAGTATGTATTTTTCAAGTTTTGGGAAGTAGAAGTTGGAGCATGGTCTTCTAGCAATGGTGAAGGGGCTGTACAGAGCAAAACAGCACTATTCTATATTTTTTCAGTTTTCAAATAAGTAGAAGATATAAGAAGTTCCTATGTCAGTCAAAATGTTTCTTCATTTAGTATCTTGTAAAATGTTTTCGTGTTCCATCTGGGTCATCTCTATTGATAATCTCTATCCATAAATCATATTAAACTTTAAAAGAACCCTTGGGGCGACTGTTAAATACTGAACATTTTACGACTTTTTTTTAAGTTTTTCATTATTGTTATTGTTATTTTGCTTGTAGTATCATTTTCGTTGGCTGATGTAAATTGGTAATAATTTGAGGATCTAGATTTTATATTTACAACTTCTATGCATTATTGCTTTTACGAGATGCACATGTTTCATATACTTTAACCCACACATACAGACACACATACACAGAAAAAAAAATACTTGCTTGTAAATTTTGAAAAAAAAATCTGACAGGATTCAAATTTTAAAGTCGCACCACAAGTTTTTTAAAGTTTACAAAACATAAGCAAAGCAAATTCAGGATATCATACTCGGTCCTGCAATAATGAATTCTGACACATAAAAATTTTGAAACTGTGAAACTCTTGTAAAATTTGAACAAGAAAATGAGAGTTGTGCTAAAATCTCAGATAAATTAAAGCTGTGCGAAACCAAAATCTGTACAAAAATTGTCATATATACAAGATAAATGCAGAAAATAATAAAGGATAAAGGAATTTATATCTCTCGGAAAATCTTCGCCTAGTTTCGAAATTTATTCTTGTATTGCGAATGCTATTATTAATTTACCATTCAAAATTTTCTTAATTTATTTTCAAAATATATATTCTTTAATATCTAACATAATGATTTTCAAATTTAATTAGAGTTTTTCTGACAATTATATGTTTATTGTTCTCGAAACGAGACTGATGTCTTCGATGTGTACAGAAGGAGGCACTTAACGTGATTGCGAAGAATGTTACCATTGAATATTATCATCGAACTACCAAAGTCTCATTGGTTTGTATACGAAAGCATGGAAAATACATCTCTTATTTGGATCAACGGTTCAGTTAATATTATCGAAGTATTATAAGTTAAATTTTTTAAACAGAAACAAAGTCCCAAATAAGAAATTAAGGCTCTATACAGCTTGGTTTCGATTTAAGTCAATCATTCGATATTAGTCAAAAAAGCATGTAGTTTGGCATAGATGTTGAGTAACTCGATTTTGAGGGTGGCAGACACAGGACCCTCTTTTTCAGGAGCAGCAGAATTTTTTTCCCTCTCCTGCTTAAGTAGAAAACAAATCTCTGAAATTATCAGTACTAGATTACGGTTGCTTTTCTGCGTAATTTTAAATTTTACATTGTCATGGTTTCTTCTAATAAGGGATGCCTTCCTTATATTAAGATAAGGGGTATATTAGATTAGGGGTAGCATTGGTCAAATAATTTCTAGAAACATTATGAACAGTTCATAAATGAATTTTTACATTCAAAATATTATGAACGTTTCATAGGCAAATTTTTCCATTTTCTTAATTAAAATATTCTGAAAGTACTTATTTGTTTTTAGTTAGATTTATATCATTTAAATTCCACTTCTGTTTCGAAGAATAGCTTTTCTCATCTTTTAATGTTATCAAAATATGTTATATTTCTGCAGATAATTTCGTTGAGGTGGGAATGAGTGTGAAAGTTGATGCATCTGTAAACTGATATAGATGAAAACATCACGGAGAAAAGGCAGTAGTGGAAAATATCGTGAGAGAAAAGAAAGCAAGGAGAAACTATCGCAGCTCTAAAACATCATGCGAAAATAAAGTGGTTAAAAGAACTGTCATTTTTTTTAACATTTTCGTACAAAATATAGTGGAAGAAAAAAGAGGAAGGAGAAGAAAGACATCACAGTTCTAAAACATCTCGGTAGAAAATAAACCTAGCATGATTATAACATTGAAGATCAATGCGGTCTGAAAATTTTTAAAGGTATTTTCATGTAATAATTTGGGAGCACAGGAAAAATCGCTAATGCAGTACAAAGTCCGAGATCCGGACTCGTCGGGACTTCGGCAGATCTGAATTTATTATTTTTCTGGATATTAGATCATCATCTTAAATGTAGAAATTAAAAATATGAAATCGTGATTTATGAAATAATGAAGCATTTATCATCTAAAGGGTATTAAAATTTACAAAAAAACTTAATATTGATTTGTTTACTTTATTAAACATTTCTTTCAATGTAAATTATTTAAGTTGCTTTATTTTTTGTGCTAATGCCTTCTCTTTAATTCAAACATAATTTCTTGTTTAGTTACAAAATTCTGTTGTTCAAGTCTTGTAATTGCTGTTTCGAGAATTCCGACTAACTTATTAATCGAAATTTTTTCGTTTTCAGTAACCTCTCTATTACTTTCATCACTATCGGTAGCGGTATTTTCTAGACCTAGAACCATAACGACAGATTTCACTATCCGTTAATGAATTGACGATCGGGGCTTGTCATCGCCATGAAAAAATTATGTTATATCATCTTCAGTTATACCGCTTCTCCACATTTCTTTACAAAATCTATTAATTGCAAAATTTCGTCTTTGATTTGCGATATCCGAAACCGAATTTGTAGCTATCGTCTTCATTATCCTTACCATGAAATATGGTAGCTGGCCATAAATGTTGCGAAGCACTTTTTAATATATCTGGAGACAGATCCTTCCACGATCTCGCGATGATCCGCACAGCATTTTTTATGGTAAAATATTATAAAAATGCTTGAATAGTCTTACCGTTATATCTTCACTCAGCTAAGTTCATTTCTTTATGAAATATTTTGGCTTGAGCCATCATTGGACCTGTCAACAGCACGCCCTCGCTGCGACGCTGTCTGATCCATTCAATCAAGATTTTTAGCATAACGAATAATTTTCCCGTTATTCATTGCGAGAGGTGTGTCCACAAAATCGTCAAAACGTTCCTTTTTCTGTTTTCTTATGTCATATACAGTTGACTTTCCAATGTCATACTCCTCACATAATTTTGAGATGGATATACATTTTTTTACAGCAGTTCCATTTTTCTTTAATTGACATCGAAACATGCTTTCGCTTTGTAGACCCTATTACTCTTTTAGTTCTTTATAGATCCCTATACTCTTTTATGAGTATACTTTATGTGAATAACAAATCAGTTATTCTTAATTCAAATACCACTAAATGTAATCTTTCGGCCTATGAATATCATTAACAAAACCTATTTTTAGCATATGGAAAGAAATTTTTCCTCGCCAACATTTCTTAGCGCATTTAACCTAAATCTGTAATCATCGCCAAGCGTAATGTCAACATAAAAGGTTACCACACTCTTTGTTATTCAATCACTAATATATATAAAGAAATATTTACGCATCGCTGCATGAATCATTACTCAAGTCTCATGTATTGATAAACATACGGTGATGAAAGCAAAATATAATAAATAATGATTTTCCAGGTTGGCGTCAGGAATATAAAATATTAGTAGGTATAAAATTAACGATGTTTCTAAGTGGAAATGTATGCCAAGCAGATAAGCAGCCAAATTATTAACCACACAAATATTATATTATACTAAAATGATTGTTTCTTCAATAACGATATATTTTATTTAGCACTGAAGTGAAATTAAGAATCGGGATTCAGCTGCACATGCGTAAAACATACAAAAAAAAGTTGGTGGTGGCTTTGATTTCTATATTTTAGATCATTTCGAATCATTTCATATTACTGGAGTTATATTTCATGTTACTTTAAAAATAAATATTACTGAAGTCAGTATTGTCTTATATTTTTGTTTTAACTAATAATTTTTACTGAAAATGTGAGAAGAAAATTAAAATATTGAAAATCTGGGTATTAGTAAAAATTAATGCTACGTGTAGCCAGTTAATGTAGTGTTGAACTTATTCCTCTTCCTCCTTTTAATCTCTCTTGTATTACATTTTTAACGCAAACCTATTAACTCGTCTTCATAAAAGAAGTTAATTAAATAATGCTTTTTAATAGCTAGTAAAATAAGTTTAAAATTCTATTAACTATTCTATTCTATACATAATATTGATTTTTACATATTTCCAGATTTTGAACGCTGAAATTTCCTTTTTGCCTTATCTGCAAAACAATTATTATTAATGCAAAAGCGAAATATAGAGGTAAAAATATTGCAGATTCCCCTATTATAACACGGTTTCCCTCTTAAACGATAAGAAAATTGCTGAAAACCTCGTATAGCATGGCAACACGGTTTTATTCTAGCTCGAACATGCGTAAACTCTCTTTATCATTTTATGCGTGTATATATCTAGATTGAACATTTTTTGTACTAAACATTTACAAAATTAATTTGCGTACTATGCAGTCGTCTTTAGTACACAATAACAAATTACATATTTATACACACAAAAACAAAATTAATTCCGGGATGATCCTCGTTCTCTGAGATCTAAATTCTTTGAAAATTGAGTCGTACCTATAATTTACACTATACATCTTGTGCTCTAGGTGCTCAGTTAGTAGACTGCGTAAATCATATAAGTGTAATTTTGGAAGAAACGTTTTGGGTTATGTTACTAATTGGCTTTTTTGTGAGTAATTACTCCAAAATTATATTTCAGCCCCAAACTCTGTCGGAAACTAAGAAACCAAATTTTAATAGAAAATTTATTTCTTTGGAGACGAAAATATAAATTTTAAATCGTTTGTTAAAAAAAGAAAAGGCATCTTATGTTACAAAAACTCTAAATTTAAATGAGGTAACAGTGAGAGCCATTACAGAAAGTAGTTTGTTTTTCAGACTTTTCGGAATGTATGTCTGTATCTCGTATTGGATGTTAGTTTAGTTTAACACAGTTTTATCAGACAACACGGTATTTTCTAGAAACCTATATTCCGTGTTATAAGAGGAACATCTGCATTTTTTATGCTTTCGTTACATACGATTCAAGCAGCACAGGAACTTTCAGAACACGCTCAAGAACTAAGTCATTCTTTCTATGGCGGTTTTATGAGTATATAGAACGTTCTATACCAAGGATGTCAAACTCGCGGCCCGCGGGCCGCATGCGTCCCACAACCAATATTTTTGCGGCCCGGCCAATATATCGGCAAATAATAATATATAATAATAAAATAACATATCGACGAAGAAAAAAATGAAATGTTTACTGCTAAGTAATTAACGATAATTTATTCAGTGTTGTTAGATTACTCACAGTGAGCTGACACACACACTACTTAAATTACAAATGCGTGTGGGTAGCTTGCGTTCAGCTACCTTCGGCTTTTGGGGGACACGTGCACTCAGAACTTGTACGCATCCCCCGATAGCCGAATGTGGCCGAACTCATGGTCTCAGTTTTCCAATCATAGTTTTGTACGATATATTGGTGCATGCAATGTGCATGCACTTTGCTTTATTATTAATTATTACTTAATTCATATTGTTACAGATTTCATAGTTATTTATTTATTTAGTTTTTTTTATTTAGAATTGTAATTAGATTTGCTTCATGTTGCCTTAGCAACGCAGACGATTTTTGAAAAGACAGCTGCGTTGGAAGGTTAAAAATAGAACAGCGCGTGCATTTAATACCTAATAAATAAATATCTCGTAATTGCTGTTGCCATCCACAAAAATCCAGATATTTATAGATGTTTCCAGTATATTCGAGAAATTAATTATAAAGCTTATAAAAGCCGAGAACAAACAACTCATCTCAGTAGTAGCTGTAGTTCTAGCGAACTGTTTGTTTACTTAATGCTGTGATTGATTTGTAGCGATTTCGCTGTGAGATAGAATTAGTTTCTCTGTTTTGAATTGATTTTTGCTAAACGTTTGACATTTTGTGATATTGTTAGAATATTTTTGAAGAAATATTTCAGCATTTTGATTTATCTCTTGTGGAAAGAATAAATTTTTGTTAACTTTTTAACGTTAACCGTGTTTATTCCAGCCCTTTGTATTCAGTATGTCTATATCAAAACCAAGTGGTAGTAAAATTAAACGAAAAATCGCTGACGAACATAGAATATTCCAAGTAAAATGGGAATTAGAATATTTTTGCTGTGAAATAAAAGATAAAATAATCTGCTTGATATGTAATAATACTATTAATGTACCAAAGTTATATAATATTAAACGTCATTACGACGTCAATATTAAACGTCAACACAAATCGAAATATAACAATTACGAAGGATTAATGAGAGAAGAAAAGTTGAAAGAGCTCAAGTTAGGAGTGAAAAAGCAACAGTCCATGTTTAGTAAAGTATTGCAAGAAAGTGAAGCGGCGGTACATGCAAGCTACGTCTTGTCCGAGTTGATAGCTAAACATTCGAAGCCTTTTACTGACGGTGATTTCATCAAGGAATGCCTAATGAAAGCTGGAGAAATTGTTTGTCCTGGAAATGTGAAGGCTTTTCAATCAATTTCATTGTCTCGAAATACAGTTGCGGAAAGAGTTACTGATTTAGCCGCGAATTTAAGTGATCAGATCAAAGCAAAATCATCTAGTTTCGAAAGTTTCTCCATTGCCTGTGACGAGAGCACGGACATTAGTGGCAAAGCTCAATTAGCAGTGTTTCTTCGTTCTTGTGACAAGAATTTTAACATTTTTGAGGAATTACTGGAACTAATACCGATGCCTGGTACTACCACAGGAGAAGATATATTTACTTGTGTTTTTGGACTTCTGCAGAAATACAATCTACCTTTGGCAAAATTAAATTCTGTAGCTACAGATGGCGCTCCATCAATGACCGGGAAAAACAAGGGCTTCGTAGCATTACTAAGAAAAAAACTTAGTGAAATTCACGGTTCAAACATTCATCATATGCATTGTATTATACATCAAGAAGTTCTATGCACGAAAGTAATAAATATGGAGAATGTTTTGTCATATATAAAAAAAGTTATAAATTTTATAAGATCTCGAGGTTTAAATCAGCGTCAATTCACTGCTTTCTTAAGTGAGTTAGATAGTGAATATTCGGGTTTGTCCTACTATACCGAGGTACGTTGGTTATCTTGCTCCAAGATTCTCAAACAATTCTGGGATTTGAAAGAAGAAATATGTCAGTTTTTAAAAACGAAAAATCAAGACGTAAGTTTGTTTTACGATCCAATATGGATACAAGATTTATCTTTCTTGGTTGATATAACCAAACACTTAACCGATTTAAATTTATCGTTACAAGGAAAAGATCATATCATTACGAACATGTTTGACATAATTAAAGCATTCAAATGTCAACTAGTTCTTTGGGAAAAACAACTTAAAAATGAAGATTTGACGCACTTCCCGACGTGCAGCATGAACAAATCAAGTTTAGATGATACTTGTTCGTATCAAAAATACGCAGAAAAAATTGCAAATTTAACAACTGAATTTGAAACGAGGTTTAATGATTTTAGTTCCCTCGAAGACAAATTTTTTTTGTTTTCTTCGATTTTCTCAATAAGTATTGACTCAGTACCCAGCCATATGCAAATGGAGGTGATCGAGATTCAATGCAACTCAAATTTGAAAGCAAAATTCATTGAAGTGGGCGTGCCTAAATTTTACAAATATTTACCAGCCAGGTTTGAAAATACTCGAAAATTCGCATATGAAATTATTTCCATGTTTGGTAGCACTTATCGGTGCGAGCAGTTATTTTCAGTCATGAAAGGTAATAAGTCTCCTATTAGAAACCGTATTAATGATGCTTACCTTGGGTTAGCGTTGAAAGTTATCACTTCAAACAAAATTTCTCCCGAAATAGGAAAGATAATAGCAGAGAAGAGATGTTAAGTATCAGGACGTAAACATTAAATTTTTCTTGTTCTTTTCTATATAAATATATATATATGTTTATTTTTGTATTATTCGAAATAAATCTACGTTTCTATGAATATTGATTTTTTTTGTGGCCCGCCTTATACCTTGTTTGTTTGGCCCAAGTGTACCTATGAGTTTGACATCCCTGTTCTATACTATGTGCTAAAGCGTTGCGCGTTAGAACCTTGTTCGTAGTAGGTGCATTTCCACGTACAGTAGCGGTAGTTCTTAAAATGTGATCGAGAATGTGCAGCTAGAACATTACAGAACGTTCATACAACGTTCTAGGAACGTCATACGACAGTACTAGTTGTACCACGTTTTCGCGCTCTTGTTGTCCGTTCATGACGTGTAACCTGTTGGCATGATTCAGAACATTAATGAAAATTCTGTTAGAATGTTAGAGGAATATTCATAGAATGTTCTAGGAACGTTATATAAAAGTATTAGTAGTACCGTGTTTTGACGTTCTAATGTCCGTTACTGAACTGTAACCTACTGACGTCATTCAGAACGTTCTGCCAGAATTTTAAACGAATGCTCTGCTAGAACTTTACAGGAACATTCAATAAAACTTTCTGAGAACGTTGTACAAAAGTGCTAGCAGTACCACCACTCTTTGACGTCCGGTATTGAACTGCAATGTATAGGTTTAAATCGTGCTCACAAAACGTTTCAGCAACGTTCTGACAGAACGTACCGTCACGTTACATGTAAGTTTAACAAACACAAGTATTTGAAGCGCCATTACACGTTTTATAATTGTAACGTATACCAAGTGTAATTTAGAACGCTTTGCCCAAAAGTCCTGGAACGTATTTGTATTGAACGTTCTTGTGCTATTTGGGAATATTCATCACAATATTTATATTTTATTTATACTCTTAACTACGCATTAGCTGTTACTTTCATAAAACATTTGCAGAAAGACTACAAGAAACAAATGAAAAAAAAAATTGAGTTTCCCACCCACCGAAATAGGTAACTGTTACTAAGATTTACAGGTGATTTTCTTTCCTTGAACACAATATAACATTTATTTTTCATGTTTGAGCAGTTTCAGATGAAAGAACAGAATATTAAAAAATGTATAATTTACGCTTTCGGTTTCTCTTCAAAATGCTATGTGTTTACTAATTACAGCTTTTCGTGACTGAAATGCTAAAGAATTTTCATCTGTGATTTCAAATTCAAGTTGGCATGATTCCAACTACTGGACTACAGCAATGTCCCCTTGTGACGAAGTCTGGTGAACTGATTTCGTTTTTCTTCTTTTGTTACTTTTCAGCTTTGTGGGTACCCGAAGTGGAATATTTTGTTTCATTTGAAACTCAGTCACGATTACAGATGACAAGATATCAAAAGACAGATAAAAGATGAAATCGTGCTTTTACTTTTCTTTCCGTTTCGCAGAAAAAGAATTTAGCTTTTAATGCATAATTTAATAGTTGTACAATTAGAGTACTGTAAGAGTTTTTTGTTGTGTATAATGAAAAATTCTGGGCGGAAAAATAATCTTGAGTTATATTAAGCAGTATAAAAGTATATATTATAGTTTTCTAGATAAGCGTAAACATGAAAGGTTTTTAATGCTCTATATCAGGGATGTCAAACTCATAGGTACACTTGGGTCAAACAAGGTTTAACTTTAGGCGGGCCGCAAAAAAAAAAAAAATCAATATTCATAGAAACGTAGATTTATTTCGAATAATACAATAATGAACATATATATATATTTATATAGAAAAGAACAAGAAAAATTTAATGTTTACGTCCTGATACTTGACATCTCTTCTCTGCTATTATTTTTCGTATTTCGGGAGAAATTTTGTTTGCAGTGATAACTTTCAACGCTAACCCAAGGTGAGCATCATTAATACGGTTTCTAATAGGAGACTTATTACCTTTCATGATTGAAAATAACTGCTCGCACCGATAAGTGCTACCAAACATGGAAATAATTTCATATGCGAATTTTCGAGTATTTTCAAACCTGGCTGGTAAATATTTGTAAAATTCAGGCAGGCCCACTTCAATGAATTTTGCTTTCAAATTTGAGTTGCATTGAATCTCGATCACCTCCATTTGCATTTGGCTGGGTACTGAGTCAATACTTATTGAGAAAATCGAAGAAAACAAAAAAAATTGTCTTCGAGGGAACTAAAATCATTAAACCTCGTTTCAAATTCAGTTGTTAAATTTGCAATTTTTTCTGCGTATTTTTGATACGAACAAGTATCATCTAAACTTGATTTGTTCATGCTGCACGTCGGGAAGTGCGTCAAATCTTCATTTTTAAGTTGTTTTTCCCAAAGAACTAGTTGACATTTGAATGCTTTAATTATGTCAAACATGTTCGTAATGATATGATCTTTTCCTTGTAACGATAAATTTAAATCGGTTAAGTGTTTGGTTATATCAACCAAGAAAGATAAATCTTGTATCCATATTGGATCGTAAAACAAACTTACGTCTTGATTTTTCGTTTTTAAAAACTGACATATTTCTTCTTTCAAATCCCAGAATTGTTTGAGAATCTTGGAGCAAGATAACCAACGTACCTCGGTATAGTAGGACAAACCCGAATATTCACTATCTAACTCACTTAAGAAAGCAGTGAATTGACGCTGATTTAAACCTCGAGATCTTATAAAATTTATAACTTTTTTTATATATGACAAAACATTCTCCATATTTATTACTTTCGTGCATAGAACTTCTTGATGTATAATACAATGCATATGATGAATGTTTGAACCGTGAATTTCACTAAGTTTTTTTCTTAGTAATGCTACGAAGCCCTTGTTTTTCCCGGTCATTGATGGAGCGCCATCTGTAGCTACAGAATTTAATTTTGCCAAAGGTAGATTGTATTTCTGCAGAAGTCCAAAAACACAAGTAAATATATCTTCTCCTGTGGTAGTACCAGGCATCGGTATTAGTTCCAGTAATTCCTCAAAAATGTTAAAATTCTTGTCACAAGAACGAAGAAACACTGCTAATTGAGCTTTGCCACTAATGTCCGTGCTCTCGTCACAGGCAATGGAGAAACTTTCGAAACTAGATGATTTTGCTTTGATCTGATCACTTAAATTCGCGGCTAAATCAGTAACTCTTTCCGCAACTGTATTTCGAGACAATGAAATTGATTGAAAAGCCTTCACATTTCCAGGACAAACAATTTCTCCAGCTTTCATTAGGCATTCCTTGATGAAATCACCGTCAGTAAAAGGCTTCGAATGTTTAGCTATCAACTCGGACAAGACGTAGCTTGCATGTACCGCCGCTTCACTTTCTTGCAATACTTTACTAAACATGGACTGTTGCTTTTTCACTCCTAACTTGAGCTCTTTCAACTTTTCTTCTCTCATTAATCCTTCGTAATTGTTATATTTCGATTTGTGTTGTTCGTAATGACGTTTAATATTATATAACTTTGGTACATTAATAGTATTATTACATATCAAGCAGATTATTTTATCTTTTATTTCACAGCAAAAATATTCTAATTCCCATTTTACTTGGAATATTCTATGTTCGTCAGCGATTTTTCGTTTAATTTTACTACCACTTGGTTTTGATATAGACATACTGAATACAAAGGGCTGGAATAAACACGGTTAACGTTAAAAAGTTAACAAAAATTTATTCTTTCCACAAGAGATAAATCAAAATGCTGAAATATTTCTTCAAAAATATTCTAACAATATCACAAAATGTCAAACGTTTAGCAAAAATCAATTCAAAACAGAGAAACTAATTCTATCTCACAGCGAAATCGCTACAAATCAATCACAGCATTAAGTAAACAAACAGTTCGCTAGAACTACAGCTACTACTGAGATGAGTTGTTTGTTCTCGGCTTTTATAAGCTTTATAATTAATTTCTCGAATATACTGGAAACATCTATAAATATCTGGATTTTTGTGGATGGCAACAGCAATTACGAGATATTTATTTATTAGGTATTAAATGCACGCGCTGTTCTATTTTTAACCTTCCAACGCAGCTGTCTTTTCAAAAATCGTCTGCGTTGCTAAGGCAACATGAAGCAAATCTAATTACAATTCTAAATAAAAAAAACTAAATAAATAAATAACTATGAAATCCGTAACAATATGAATTAAGTAATAATTAATAATAAAGCAAAGTGCATGTACATGCATGCACCAATATATCGTACAAAACTATGATTGGAAAACTGAGACCATGAGTTCGGCCACATTCGGCTATCGGGGGATGCGTACAAGTTCTGAGTGCACGTGTCCCCCAAAAGCCGAAGGTAGCTGAACGCAAGCTACTCACACGCATTTGTAATTTAAGTAGTGTGTGTGTCAGCTCGCTGTGAGTAATCTAACAACACTGAATAAATTATCGTTAATTACTTAGCAGTAAACATTTCATTTTTTTCTTCGTCGATATGTTATTTTATTATTATATATTATTATTTGCCGATATATTGGCCGGGCCGCAAAAATATTGGTTGAGGGACGCATGCGGCCCGCGAGTTTGACATCCTTGCTTTAAAGACTAGTCCGGAGCGTATTTGCCATATAAATTCCCTGCTCTGCTTGATCTATTTTTTTTTTAATTTAAACGTTCTTGTACTCAGAATAGAAAGATCAACAATTTAAAAAAAGAAATAAAAACTTATATCCAAAGCAGATGGGTACAAATCCAATTACACATAAAATAAACTATAAAATTATTACCATAAAAGCAATGAACAAGTAAATAACTAAGAAGACCACACAAAATATTTCGATAATGGATAAAATAACAATGCAATCAAATGGATTAAAATATTTACGAATCTACTGATCTGATAAAAAAAATCTGATGTGGACACCGCATGACTTTCTTGTACGCCTATTAAATTGCACATAATTTTTGCAATTCATTTAAAATTATTTCCTGGAATTATTCTAACTTAATTAACCGATTCTTAAAGTCAAACTGAAAATGACATCAAAAACTGCAAATTTTGAAATTTAATATCCCAGTCCATTTTCTTCGCACTTCAACCAAATTTCTTGTATTTTCTCGTCTTTATGTATATGAATATATACTTTCTGTACCACCGAACTGAATAAAAATGGTGGTGCAAAATTAGATATTATATCAGTCCCCTATACAAAATTTTTATGTTCTACGGATAATCTTTTTTGAGTTGTACCAGATACAGATGTACGTACGCATGTATAGACGTCACGAGAAAAAAAAATCTACTATTCTGAATCCATTTTACGACCAGTTTTGCACTTTACAATCTGTACTTACAGTCGTCAAGCAAAAAAATAGTCAAAATGAATTCGGGATTGGTCAAAATGGATATTTTTGTTGAAATCTGAAACCCGAAATTTAGCGCAGTTACAATACTCTCTTTACTTCACCCAAGGAAGTAAAAAATCTAAATCGAATGTTGAAGAAATCTCTTCAACACACTGCATTATTATCAAAGCACAGTGAGTGTACAAAATGTAAACTCGACAGCTTATCGATAAGTAGGCTAAAAATCTATGACAAAATTCCACACATAGTGAAACACCACGAGGGAACTATAAATAAAAGCATTCAGAAATTAACTCATCATTAAAACGTAGTTTAAATTGAGAATTCTGCATACAACCCCCTCTGTAGATAATTAATCCACTAATTTATTACTAAAAGAACTCATAGCCTATGCAGAATCCGTTAACCCTTTCACTTTCAGCACGAACCACCACTGGGGAGGGAGCAGAGCATGCAAATAATTACCAGGAAAAACGCATTCCCGGGATCGAATCCCTGGTGACCTCTTCTTCGACAGGACAAATGAATCATCTGCTTTTGCTTTCAATGAGGTTCGGTGACCGTTCCCCCCCCCTTTTCATCATTCCATGTTCGTGCATCCAAACGAATGACCGATTCTTGATTTTGACACGATTTCCACGTTGTAAGCCTCCGGGGGTTAATTAATAAGGAACGCGAAACACGAGATATGTGTTGGTTCTCGTAATTGGTAACAACAGCATTGTTGCGCATCAAAGGCATACATTGGACGACCATTTATATCGCTGCGGAAGATACGAAAGTGGACCATTCACATTTCGGAAATCAAATCTGTAGAGTTTTTATGGATCTGTGTTAGTACATATTTTTTTAGTATCTGAAGGAGTGCAAATGCAGTAAAGAAATAAAAAAAGACAAGAGTAAAGAGCAAAATTAATTTATTACCAAAAGTTATGTAGAAACATGGTTACTTTACAATGACGTGACTGACGCGAAGATTCAGACATTTGTCACATTGCTGGACGAGCTTTGCGCCCCTTTTTCGCAGAAGACTCAAGTAAAACCAGAACGTTCAGAGCTCGTTTAGAGAGCGTATCGTTCATTCTACGACGGTGTTACGTGTTATATAAAAATTCTATGCAACGTGCTAAAGCAGTATATGTTCCAACCGTGTTTTTAGTAAGTTCATTTCCATGTACAGCACTAGTACTTTTCGAAATGTTCCTAGTGTTGTCACTCCGCCTACAACTTAAAACCTTCGGAGTAACGTTTCTAAACCAATAAGTTAAGTAAAAATTCTTAGCTGAATAAATCTGGGATCCATATCTTCATGCTGATACCCAAATTCAGAAGCTGGTTCTGTTTCAGCTGCATCCGTAGTATAACCGGGAACATCAGCACTTCCGTTTTCGATTCAATGTGAAATCAAATCGAGAGAAATTAGAAAAAAATTTTCAATACTACATATTGCTAACTGCAAATATTTACGGATGTAATGAATTACAGAGTTCACACACTACCGTATTCCTTTAAATATTGTAACAATCTAAGCCCAAATGACGCGGTGTCTGTTACCGAAAACTGGTACTTTTCAAAACGTGATTCAGAATGTTCAGCTAGAACGTTATTGGAACATTCACAGAACGTTCTAGGAACATTATAGAGAAATGTTAGCTTTACCGCACTTTCATGTTCTGCTGTCCGTTATTTATTTATAACCTACTGAAATCACTCAGAATGCTCTGCCAGAACGTTAAAAGAAGCTAAAAAAAGTTAAAAACATTTTTTACAATTTTTGCTCTGCAGTTTTACCGTACCCAATTTTAAAACTCAAAATAGTTTTTAATTACAATAGCATTAACTCTACCTTTTCCAAAGAGATAATCTCTTAATATTTAATTAATCTTAGCAGAGTGTGCGCTAGATTTCTTGCTTTGAACGTCCATTTTTGCATTTTTAGCCCAAAAGAGACGTTAGCCGTAAATGGAATATTACTCTTGAAACGGCATTTTGCGTTGAATCACTAAAAATGGCATGTCACTTTTCAAATTGTTACCAGCAAATATTATCTGCCTGTATTATATTTAAAGAAACTAAATAATGAAGAATCTGCATGAATGGATGCATGTTTCTCGCGTTGTGAAAAAACAAAGGTACCTGGAGCCATCAAAGTTTGAACCTCGAACATGGGCACTAGGAAGCCCGAATTTTAAATTTCGAATTTGTTTTATTATCTATTTCATATTTTTAAAAATTTTTAAGAATTTTTGATTAACAAATTCAGCGATTTGAAAGCCAGCAGTGGCAATACTGTACGAAATATTTTTTTTTTTGGGTCTACAGCGTGCGAGACTGTCTATCGAAAACTCTAAAAATATGCTGTTTTTAAATATTTTGTCATTTTGCTTCTGAATCGAATTTTATGTAGCTAAGCGCCAAGAACGTGATATTTAATAAATAAAGTAAACACAGAAAATCTTAATAATAAAAGGACAAAAAAACGGATTTAGTAAAGCTGTCTTAGAAACAAAACTGAACACTGGTATGATAAATTGAGGAAAGACTGGGGAAAAAAAAAAAAAAACAGAAAAATTATGCCAACACTTAACGCTGCATCGGGAATTCTAAACGTATACTGTTATACCGCTTTTAAAATTTTTGTAATTTTACTGTTGAATTTTATATGGCGTAAGTGCGACGAAAATGATGCTTAATAATAAAGCTAACAAAAAAAAAGTATGTTAGTAGGAGTGAGTGTAACAGCAGACTTGCAGACTGCAAGGTCAGTAAGAGCCTAAAAAACCTTAACAAACCCTTTTGGGCGACCGTTAAAATCTGAAAATTTCAGTTTT
Organism: Stegodyphus mimosarum; assembly: GCA_000611955.2. Taxonomy (NCBI): domain Eukaryota; kingdom Metazoa; phylum Arthropoda; class Arachnida; order Araneae; family Eresidae; genus Stegodyphus; species Stegodyphus mimosarum. Next base: position 128,145 of record KK114319.1, read on the forward strand.
TTTTTTTTCTTTTTTTGTGCGTTAAGTGTTTTATATATATAATTTCTTATTAGAAAAGTTTTTTTTTACATCAACTCCACGGAACATACATTTAATTAATGCGATGAATTATTGGAATAAATTTGAGTCAGTATTTTTAATATGTGATATATATATACATATATAAGTAACTGATATATATATATAAAAGTAAAGACATAAATTAAGAAATTTAGAACTACTTTTTCATAAAGACGAAAACTGACTATATAAGATATTTAAGTTCCACTACCATAGACCAGAATATGTTTTAGTTTCTTAACTCATACTATTTTATCTAATTTATCGATGTGGTAATATACGTCTAAGCAACTAAGAAAAATGCTTAAATTTCGTATTTTGGAGAAAGAGAAAGAAAAAACGCCATCTATGTAGATCCCAAACATATGTTTATTGGCATCGTCATACCACCTGGCATTCCATGTCCTTGCACGGAATCGCGTGCATTCCATCGTCGTGCGAGGGACTGTTTTCTGCATGTTTCGCGGGGGTCGTCAGTCGCCCCACGTTGTCGTGTGGGCGCAACGGAAACTGTTCCGCCTCGTCTGCGACACCCAACAGCTGCAGGAAAACAATCGCTGGGTTGATGTCCACACAAAGATACCTTCCGAATTCTGCTCCATTGGAAGGTAAACGTTTCCGCTGTGGTTTTGGGCGGAACAGCATAGCAGTTTGCTTTCTACCTGGAAAGAAATATAGTAATATCTTTTAAGTGAAGCAATTTGAGTAATCTTCGGAAGATCCACTTCCTTTGCTGTCGTTTTACTCTTTCTCCCTCTATTAAGATTAAACTGAAGGAGATTGTCAAGTCCAGTGCGTAGTTATAACTTTAGCCTTCCAAGACGGTCTTTACATTTGATGATATTTCTTGATGTACAAAGAAATAAGTACAAAAAATGTCCAAACGATATCTACGTTTAGTTTCAAAGCTAAACTTTATTTCCAATATTTAAAAATTACAGTTACTTTGCTTTTTTTTTTTTTTTTTTCAAAACCATCAGTAACATTATAGGCTCTATCCCAGTGATCTTTAAGCTTTGTCGACTCACGGAACCCTTCAAACTATAACGTTTTTTTCCAGCAAATCCCATCCCGTTTATAAGGCATTTTCTTCCTCCTTTCCGCATTCCTTCGCGATGTAACTGGAAGCACACTCGACGTATTCGAGAGGGCCAGGGTTCTAGTCCCGGCGAGGGCATTGCATATTTTTCACTGGTCTTGCTTCAAAAAAACTAATGACTCTACACACTTTCAAGAAAAAAAAATTCTTAAAAAAATATTTAAAGTAGATCAATATGTACTTTATGTAAAAACAATCAAAGTTAAGAATTGCATTATTATTAAAACATTTCAACATAAAATTAATGTAATTTACTAATTAATAGCATTAACTTGTGCTCCACCTTTACATTATATTTAGTAACTGCGATATGTTGCAATCTAGTTCTACTGATGTTATCTGAAGTTGCATTTAATATCCTGCATTTAACATATTTATATATACATGCCGGTAAATATTCACTCTTCTTCAAGCGCCCATCAAAGGAATAGGAAAACAGCATGCACTAAGCATGTTATTTGCGGCGACCAAAGGAATTTGGAAATTTTTTAAATGCAAAATATGCATTCGTGGTTTTTAAATATTTCTTAAATGATTTTTATTTAGAAAACGCTTCTCGCGACGAGCAAAATATTTCTTAAATGATTTTTATTTAGAAAACGCTTCTCGCGACGAGCAACACTTATTGCAGTAACGAGGAAAGTTGCAATAGCGTTACAATATTTGGAACTTTGTTCTGGAGATTGTATTTTAGAATAAACGGCAAAAATTCTAAAATACTGGCTTAGTTCCTATTTCGATTTCCATAACAATAACGAAGAAAAAAACCTGAAATATTTAAATTAAATAGGAATTCTTTCTTAGTAATGTCACAAGGTAAGGTTTATTTGACATTCGTAATTCTGGCTCAAAAATTTCGACGGTATAAAGTAGGTATAAGAAGGGTATGCAGCGTTTGAAATCTAGCATTGATTTCTTGAAATATATTATCTAGAGCAATTTTTTTTTCTTCTCAATTTAATTCCGTATGGATATTGTGAATCTAATATTATTCTTCCCATGCCTCGATGATCCAATTGACAAAGCCCTATTAAATAATGTTTTATGCAAAAAGGACCGCCTCTAAAAATGTGCCGCCTGAGGCAGACCGCCCCCTCCGCTCCTCTCTGGTTATGCCACTGCCTGTTTTAAAAGTTAAATCAAACTGAGTGTAAAGGTCGTTGGTAACGCACGCCGGCTAACTCGAGAACGTTCAGCAGCTGTCGTTGTCAATGACAGTGTTCCCCCAAAACGTTCTAAATCACTTTAATATGTTAAGATCTATAACTTGCATACCTTAAATACTGTGTTGATGACTCTCTCATGTAACGTGCAAAGAAAATTCTGTAAAAAACGTACATATAACGTGCAACGAGAACATTTTAAACCCCTTCTGTAGTTGCACGTTAAATACTCAGTCAAAGGCATTCTCGTGTGAAATGTAAAGAACACATGTAGAATGTCTAACAAAAACGTTCTAAATTGCGTCTGTATCTAATGGCGTAGCTTTAGGGGGGGAAGCAAGAGGAGACACCTGCCCTTGGCCCAGCATCCAGGAGCAGCCAAATTTTAGAATGAAATGCATCCTATTCTTTGAGAACAGGAAGGGACCCGAAATCTCCAATTGTCTCCGAGCGCTGAAACCGTAGCTCTGGCTCTGTTTGCATAAGGAAGGAGGGGGGGCAGAGGGATAGACCGACTTGAGCGGAATACTTTTGTGAGCAACATTCTTCTTATGAAACATATTACAAGATTTAGTTATATGAATCTTCGAAGATAAAAAGCTAATTGACATTTATTGGAAAAGGGCTTGCTACGGCTATCTAAAAGGGGGCTAAACGGTGCATGTCTTCGTGGAAAACTATAATTCTCAGCGAATAGCTTTAGAATATGAAATGTCTCATATACTCGTTACGAAAGGGGCACTTTCTCGTGTTCACGTCTGCAAGGCGAATGCAAAGTTACTTACTATAGGTTTTATAAGGTAATTTATTACTGTTTTTATATTTATTATAGGTATTAATTTTATAGGTTTTATAGGTTGTAGTTAACTACATAATGCAGCCAGCCCGTTGCCAGTCAAACTACCAGTTTTGAGCCATCTTATCCACTCGGTCATTAGAGAAGTCAAGAACCACTAGATGCCGCATTGGCATTCGAAGCTGAAGTAAAGAGATAACTGAAGATCCAAGAGGAAAAACCATTTATACGTATAACTTCGGATAACATGGAATCTCTATTTGTTCAGGTGTGCTAGATGACGAAACGCGCTTTTCTTGTATTGCTGATGGTTGTATGGAGAGATTCCAGATTCCCTTGATAAGTCGGGATCTTTCTATGGAATCAGCAATAATTCTCTTGTTCTATTCTTCTCTTTCACATTTTAAATGACATTCCGGTGTATTTATTTATCAATTCCAATTAGTTATTACCCCTATAGTGCACATTAGCTTTCTAAACTGCCGATTATTTTTAACACAATAGTACACATTTGTATTCTAGATTCCATTTCAAATTTCCTAGGGTATATTTTCTTTTATATTCTCTGTAATTTTATTCAGTTATACATATGTGTATGCGTGTGTGCGTGTGTGTGTTTAATAATATCTGGAAAATGACGCAGACAGATATTGAAACGTTACTAGATCCATAATGAAGAATACACTTGGAACTCATGTAGATGCAATAAGAAGCAGTCGTAGCAGATTGAAATCATATTTCTGTTATTTTAATTAAACATTAAACGACCGTAAGTATCTTGACACGTTAATCACGCCAGTTACAGAGCGCAACATTTACATTTGTGATATTGTTGCGATAAGAAAAGAAACATAGCAGCCTAGTTACGCCGAGAGGAGGAAGAAAAGTACCATGTGTTCAGGATGAAATCTTTATTCAGAAAGTTTCGGTTTCAGTTCATTTGGTTGTATAATTAATAATGCTCCAAGATTACTATTAACGGTTTAAGTTTTAGTTCCCTTTACATCACCAGTTTTATGTAAAAGTCAAATGCTGTGAATTAATCAAAAAATGATGCCGTCCAGAAAAAAATTATTATAAGCAATTGCTATTTGTATAACAAAAAGGGGTTACATTATTTGTAAAAAATGCGAAGACATGGTCGAGCGTTTGAAATTAAAATTAGAGTTTTACAGTTTCATGCTAATTAACTTAATTGAGTAAATGATAACGCTCAATATCTTTAAGCTCTTAAGAATAAAATCCATTTTTGCATAAGCATCCGTTTAGCATTGCGTTCACATCGTCATATTTTAGCGTGGCAAATCTACTTATTGCGTCAATAAGTAGCACGCCACATTTTTACTGCATTTTATTTCATGCTTGCAGTTCTGCTCTGGATTCGACAGATGTGAATATTTTGTTAATATCATTTGAATGGCATGTTCTGTTTCATCCACAAAAATTGTATTATTCCAGCTGGCAACATGAAAGAATAAAATGTCTCTCCCCCCCTCGTAAAACCTGTGGAATGGTCGGTGGGAAAAGTGGCACGCTGCATATTTCTCCTTGTTCTAAAATAAAATCAAATGTTTTGGAGGATATCTAAAAGGATTCAGATTTTAATAAAGGTTGAACGGTAGAGAGTTTCAATATCTTTTTAATGTAGCTCAACCACAAATATGGCCCATGTGAGAATAGCGAAAGATTTTAGATGGATACTAGATGAATATTTATTTAGACTAACATGCAAACGTTTTATACCTCCTGTCTATTTGAAAAGTGAAGAAATATAGAACGTCATTCTATGAAAATATTGAATGTTTTTAGCTAGATATATTGTATTATGAATGAAATGCATTTTTATTTAAATCCATCCAACTAAAAAATAATAATATTATTATTATTAGGAAATGCATCTATTGTTTTTCAATAGACGCATTTTGTTCGTTCGTTTATCTGTAATAGACGGATTTAATTCGAAAGAAAAATATCTTACATTTTGCCAAATGGCAACAGGCAGTGAATCAACGCAAAATCATGTTTTGAGGCTAAGAGCGCTTTTCGACTTTTTTTTTTAAAAAAGCCCAAAGGAGCGTTAACTCAGAAGGGCTATTAATTTCATTTTGTCATTTTGCGTCGATTCACTGTAAATGTCCGTATCACTTTTCAAACTGTTGCCACCAAATATTATCGCCCTGTGTTATATTTAAAGAAATTAAATAATGAAGAATCTGCATAAATGTATATATGTTTCTCGCATTGTGATAAAACAACGGTACCTAGAGCCATCCAATTATGAATAACGTACGTTTCCACACGAATATCGGCATCTGGAAGCCCAAATTTGGAATTTGGAATTTGTTTTATTATCGATTTCATGTTTCGCAAGACTTTAACGAATTTTTGATTAAGAAACTCAACGATTAGCGAGCAATGGCAAAACTGCACGGGGAAAAAATTATCTCCAGCGCGCGAGATTGTGTGTCGGAAATTCTAAAGATAGGCTCATTTTAAAATTATTTTGCGATGTTACTGTTGAATTGAGTTTTATGGTTTAAGTGCAAAGAACATGTTATTTAATAAATAAAGGTAACACAGAAAACGTTAAAAAAAGGCCCGTATGGACGTAATGTAAAATCTGAAAGCTTTCAAATTTTTTAATTTAATTAAGCTTAAAATTAGGCATTTAAATTTGTTTCCTATGGGACGCACATTTGATTACAGTTTCTTGTAAATTAATAACTTTTAAGGATAAGTTAAAAGTTTATTTTTTCTTGTCTTATGTTTCTTTTATATATTCCTTTATATATATTT
>KK114319.1:134089-160238 GCA_000611955.2 Stegodyphus mimosarum
AAAAAAGATACAAAAAAAAAAAAAAAAAAAAGCTTTTCGAGTTCGTTCTATTTCTGCTTAAAAGCATTTGCTTTGGGCTTTGGAAAGCAATTTGACTTGGTCTTTTTCTTAGACTCAAAGATGAAATCCCAACCCTAAATTCTTCAATTTCACTTTCTCAAGTAAAACAAGTTTTGCTAGGTATCTACAAATAAATTCGACTTTTTTCCAAGAAAAAGGTGTTTCCAACAGCTACATCAACGAATTTTAGTTCTTTTCTACATCTGCTTTAAAGAAAAATTCATGTAAAGGGGAAAGGGGTTACTTGTTGCATTAGAGGCAAAACATTTATTTTTGTGCAAAGAATTTCGTTTTCGACTCTCCTTTGAGTGCTTCTCACGCAATGTAATTAAGCGTAACATGTGTACCATTAGATGGCGCTAATCGTTCACTCTGTTTGGTGTGTTTTTAGCTATGAAAATAATTACTCATTGAAGTCCTTTCCAGATTCTTCATTTTCGTTCTTCAGTTCACATTCTCTCATTTTTAAAATGATTAAAAAATGAAGAAATATATTGAAATATAATTATAATTATCAGCATTTAAATACTTCTCAGCGATAATTATTTAAAAGAAGTTTGAGCCATGCAGAAACAACTTGAATTATTATTATTATTATTAGCTCAATTAGGTAATTTGCCCAGAAAGGCTATTAATTTCGTTTTGGCATTTTGCGTTGTCCGCTATAACACGGCGTTTCACTTTTCAAATTATTGCCACCAAGTATTAGAGCCTTTCCATTATATTTAAAGAAATTAAATAATGAAGAATCTGCATGAATATATGTATGTTTCTCGCATTGTGAAAAAATAACGATACATAGAGACATCAAATTTTGAATAACGTATTCCTTCACTCGAATATGGGCACCTGGAAGCCAAAATTTGGAATTTGTTTTATTATTTATTTCATATTTTGTAAAACTTTAACGTGTTTTTTTATTATCAAACTCAACAATTGCAAAGCGATCAATGGCAACACGTACGAAAAGCAAAACATTTTTATCTCCACAGACTGTGTATCGAAAATTCTAAAGATGTGTTATTTTTAAATATTTTGTGATATTGCTGTTGAACTGAATTTTATGGTTTTAAGTTCGAAGAAAGTGATATTTAATAAATAAAGGTAACACACAGAACATTAAAAAAAAACTATCCTTTCAGCGTAATATAAAATCTGAAAGTTTTTAGATTATTATTACTACACACACTAGCCGATGAGTTAGAAACCGAAGATCAATATTTTATTGGACCACCTTTTGCACGGATAACTGCTCTGATTCGTTTGGGCATCGGGTCTATATGTTTGAAAGGTTTATCCTAATTTAATAACAGTTATCTTAAGTTTATGCACCTTTCCTATCCCTTCTAGTTTTCAGCTTACAAATTTCCTACCAGAATGTATTTTCAGAAACGCGTTTAATGCATATGAGTAACAGTAGTATTTAAGTCGATGCTTCACTGACTTCGTTAGAGAGCCAGAGTTCCTGACTAGCGCGCGTTTGCCTTTGGCTACGTGTCTCTATGTAAGCTCTTACTACGCTCGGCCGTACTTTAGGCGCTTGATAACTTCGTTTGCTTAATTGAGATTTAGGGCCCAACTACTTAGAATCCTGATAGCTTCGGCTATATCTTTTAGTCAAGTCTAAATTCTTATTAATTTGAGTTCAAACCCAAGTGGAGGCTTTGCTGTACGCTCCGAGACAGGAGCAGACTGTGTTCATCTTTATTTTGAGAATTAAAGGGTAGTTAATCCTTCTTGAGTCTTACGTCTCTATTCACACACTCAAGCGATTATTCGCTTATCAATGTAAGGAGTTTCTTACATTGAACTGTGAAATCAAACGGTGGAACCCTACATGCTTGTGGAGTGCATTTACGTCCAGAGAATACCATGCATTGGCTATGCAGCTTTTTAGTTCTTGTAAATTAGATGGAAAAGGAGAGTGCTGTCGGATGCGTCTTTTCCACCATATCCCATACAATTTCTATGGGGTTAAGATCCGGGCTATGCGGTGGCCAGGGAAGGTGTTGGAAGTCAGATTGAGGTTTAGCGAATCAATTTTGAACACTTCTGGGACGATGTATAGTTGCATTATCGTCTATGAAGTATTCCCCACCATCAGGGTAAAAATGCAATATTGCAGGGTGCACTTAATCTACCAGTATATCTAGGTATTTCATGGCTGTTCGTTTACCCTCGCGAAACACCAGGACACCACTTCCATATTAGCAGAATATGCCCCATATCGTGACACTCCCACCAGACCATTACAACAGTGCGGGTACGGCAAGATGGATTCATGGCTTTATGGTGTTCTCGCCAAATTCGACGTCTTCTATCAGTGCAAAATAAGGTGTAGCGTGATTCATCCGACAACATTACCCGTTTCCAATCCTCAGATGTCTAGTGTCTTCTTTCCCGACACCACTGCAAACCAATTCTTGCATGTCATGCAGAAATGAGTGGTTTTTTTTCACAGGCACCCGACTATATATTCCTATTCTCTGCAGTTCTCTTCGCATGGTTCGAGCTGAAATCTGTTGGAAGCAGCTGAAGCACAGTAGAGCTCCTATTCTGCCGTGGTATTCGTCAGAGACGACGCCGATCGCTCTCATGGAAAACTGCGCTCGCACCGCAGTTACGTCTTCTAGAAAAGGACTCTGAGTTCTGATTCCAACTTTTGAAAACCTTTGATATGGCTGCTGAGAACCAAGTGAGATTTGTTGTCTTCTAAATCGAGGCCCCTGCTAAACGGAGACCAACAATAAGCCCTTTTTCAAATGGTGAAAGAGCTGTCGTTTTTCCCATTTTACTTCATTCATCGTGAAAAGCACTCTTACACCTTACTCATACTAGCATTGTAACCACGTGTGGCCCACATTTTAAAAAAATTTGCATACTTCATCCCTAGCACGCATTCAAATGAAAATGTCAAAGGTTTCTAATTCATTGGCCAGTGTGTGCATTATTTATTATCCCTAAAGGCTTATTAGTCTCGAAACATGACTTTTCTTCGGTTCACTTTTCATTCGTCCACTGTGTTGCCGTTCTCCAAAATATAAGATCTTTATCTTTACCAATGAATCTGTTTGTTATGGATGAACAAATTAAACTGTTGGAAAAACAATAGACGCATTTTAAGAGTAGTATTTTTTTACTTTAAATCTTATTATACATATCTATTATAAAGTCATTAAAATTTTTTTCTCAGCTTCCAAATTTTAATATTCAAGTGGGCTTCTAAAAGCTTAAGAGCTATTTCTAACTACCAATTAGTAGTTAAATTTCAAGTCTCACCCCTCAGTGTTACTCAAAAGCTGTGAAGCCTGTTATCGTCGATTGCTTAACTAAATTATGAAAGCACAAAAAAGTAAAACAGGTTAACTTATTTTAACTGTATTTTGCCTAAATACTTGTGGAGGGTCCAATTAAAATACAAAACACAGGTCTCCTGGACTTGGCAGACAAACATCTGGTCAACATTTGACTCGGATGGACTAAAATCTTTAATCAAGCTTTAATTTACCATGTAGATAAATTAATTAGATCTAGCGATTCAAAATCAACGGAAGCAACGCCTTTTGCTAAATAACAAGCAAGCCAGCAGTCTTCATCACAGCCGAACGTTTGATGTATTATAGCTCATACAGTTACGAATTTTTCATTTATACGAAACCATTTGCCAATCAGCTCTGCACAATTCCTTATACTCAGGGAGTACGTGACGAAATGAGGGAAAAAAAAACAGATGCGAATCGAGAATCAGTTAAACTTCATCTAATGCCACAGGTTTCAAATGCTTTTTTTTATTATTTTCTTCAGTTTCCAAAATAGGAATTCCAGTAAAGCTCTCTATATTTTAAAGATGGGGCATCATTATGAAAGCATCCCCTTCAGTTTTGGGTTATCGGAGTTATTTCATCGATGGCTCAATGGACCCTTCTCATTGCAACTGGGACCCAATAAATGTCAGAAAAGAAATTTCTTTTCCTTCTCCTATGCAAATGATGTTGTTATTTGTAAATGGATAACTTGAGGCCTAGTGCCCCGTATTCTGCTCGTTTTATTAACAAAGCGGAAGGTGAGGTTGAAGAGTTACTCTTCTAGAAACTGTTCTGTTCAACCGTGTCTGCGTCCATCTGAATGAACACGAGGCGAAATGGAAAGTGTGCCCCAACGGAATTCGCGCGAGGGATTGTGGGTGATTGCGTCCGAAAAGGTTTATTGACTCGCATGGACGACCAGTCGGGTCGGAGAGAGAACGATAGAAGCAATCTACGCAGTTTTAAGGCAGTGCCACGAAACGAATGGCGACTTTTAAAATTAACCTTAAACAGGAATACATACTAAATCCACACAAGTTTTTTTCCAAAGGCGGGTTCCAATTTTGAATTTTCACTAATTTAAGATTTTTGCTGACCTGTTGGCATGTCGAGTTGCCACGGTCTAAGTCTCGAATTCAGGAGAAAGTATAGATGTTTGTAAGTGTATAGTCCCGTTGCACTTAAAATTTTTTAGAGGCTGATACAGCTCTATAGAAATTCCCGTAGAACTCAATTGCGTGGTTCGGCAACCATTTTGACTAAGAGTTCATATTTCAGAAATTCGAGTATTCGGCGGGCACCTGGGGCGGCTGTAATAATAATAATAAAAAATATATAATAATAATAATAATAATATAAGATATTTTTTCCCTCTTTTCGTGGTGTAAGCGGAAGCACGTTCGACACGTATTCGGGAGGTCCGGTGTTCGAATCCTGGCGAGGGCATTGCACATTTTTGAAGTTCCTTGATCCAGATGACCTAATGACCCTACACATATATATATATGTGTGTGTGTGTGTGTGTGTGTATAATAATAAAATGCAAGGAAAAGACGGAGCAGCGTCCAATGCATAATAGCTATATAAAATAAAGAAACTTGGCAGTCGAGGCGGTTTTAATTCCATTTTTATTTCCCAGTTGACGTTCATGGCCACAATTACTTAGCACTCTAGTCGTGCCTATTCAAGAACATTTTCATTTTGGAAAGTATTGCGATAGGAAGCGCGCACAACGAAATAGCGATCAAGCAGTGAAGAGAGAGCAACTGAAGTGCTTAGTTAGCCAATATGGAAGCACACGAAGATAAAAGTTTTGGTTTGAGTTGAAAGGTTCAGTTTCCAATTATTACGTCATCAGCGCTGCGCAGGCCATGCAAAATGGAATGAGCTAGAAATGACGCAGTCCAGAGAATTTATTACGATTTTTAAAACAGAGGGAGAGAATTAAAGGGAATTAGGGGTTAATTTAAATTATAATTTTGATTTACATATTTTTTATCTTACATATATATATATAGAGAGAGAGAGATAAACAAATCGATACATAAAGTTGAACGAAAATTAAGATTATTCTATCTATGGAAAAAGGGGTAGGGGAAAATTCCAAGAAGTCTCAACAGTAAAAAATGGAAATTTAGAAAGGCAAAAGGTGTAGGTATAAGGTATTTCTACCGCCTTCTTCGCATGCCTTCGTGGTGTAGTGGTCAGCACGCTCGAGAGGTCCGTGGCTCGATTCGCGGCGAAGACGTTGCTCATTTTTCGTCTCTCCTGCTTCGAAATAACCTAATGTCTCCACATGGCATAGAAATATGGGGAAAACATTGGAAATAACCTCAAAATTAAAGTAGCAATTAAAGGTAAACCGATGCGAGAGTAAATAAATGGCAAAACATAAAACCGAGTTGATGAATGATAGATGAGTAACATATTTCGTTCCTCATAGCACTGTTAGACATCATACCGTTTTAAATTATTCTGCTTATTGAAAAAAATACATCTAGGTCGTCTCCCATTGCTGAAGCGGTTATTATATATATAATGTGTATGTATGTGTTTGTGTAATAAAAATAAGCATAATTAGTGACGGTGGAATCAATCTTTAACCGACGGCCAGGTGGTGATGGCGTACCTGCGTATTAGAAGGATGAACGATTTGCACACAATCGTGCCGTGAGTAAAAACATGATTTATTTTTTAACACACTTAAAAGATAGTTTTTCCACATCACTACATTACGGCGGCGAATAATCATTACAGGATTTATTTATTATTAATTACGTTTGTGAAAAAAAAAGGAAACAAGCAGCGATCAAATGATGTTAAGTTTTGCAAGCGAAAAGAGAGGTAGAAGCTAAAGTGCGCAGTTATGTAATATGGCAGCTTATTAAGGGAAAAGTTTCGGCTTAAGTTCCGAATTAGTTACGTCAAAGCTTCCGTTTAAGTTCCAAATTAGTTACTTCATCAACGTTATTAAATTATGTACGGATTGTTCCAGAAATGAATTTGATGCATTGCAGATGTTAGGCGCTGGACATATCTAAAGAAGAAATTTAAAGAGCTATTTTTATTTGCTAATTAAGTTAGTAATTTAGAGATCTATTTTCTTATTTTATATATTATACATTTATAGCTATATATAATTATATTAAAATAAACTTTATTTATTTGAACTGTGGAAGCTGTAAGATTCTAACAGTTTGTTTTATAACTGCAAAAACGTTTTTGAGAAAATGCTGCTATAGGACGTTCTTCACAAATGTTGTTAGCCAAGCAATAAAATTCTGTAGCATCTATAACATAATAAAACTGCAAATTGTCGTTGTAGCTGAACTGAAATAAGTTGTTGACACACAATAAGAGATGAAAGGAAATTATTTTCTTAGTACCCGCAGTCGCAAAAGCGATGTTGTCTGTCCCCACCCCCCGTTATCTTTTAATTTAAACAGAACTTTGTTGACAACTCGAAATACCAATTCTTGAAATAACAAGGCTATAGTATGTTGCTACGGATTTTTCATCTATTTAGCTATTTTAATAGAATGTAATTAAAATTGTTTTATTTCCCCGTGCAATGCAGCACGAGACTTATTTGAAATAAAAATTACACCGAAAAAGTTAAAAATACAAGAGCGCGTGCATTTAACATTTCATAAACAGATACCTCGTAGTTGTTCATGCTACCAGAAAAATCAAGAAACTACCAGAGTGATCTCGTGAAAAAGCTTATAAAAGCCAGATTAAAACATCTCAGCTCAGTAGTTGTTGTTTTAACTGTTGTTGTTTACTTAGTACTGTTATTGATTATAGGGAATTCGGTGTGAGATCGAATTAACTTTCTCGGTATTTTGAATTTGAGTTCTGTTTATATTCTAGTAGTTTAAAATATAACTACTGTGAAATATTGCGATATTGTACAAATATCTCAGAGGAAATATTTCAGCATTTTGTTTTATTTCTTGTGAAAAGAATAAATCTAATTAACTTTTTATCGGCAGCATTCAATTCATTATAAACCCGTACGCACGCAACAATACTGATAGAGGTAATGTAAAGCGTAGGTTTGTTAGAATATACGAGGATAACGGAGAAGAAAACCTAGTTCACTATAAATGGAATCGGATGTTTCTATCAGTCAAAAAATAAGTCATTTGGTCATGTAATGTTATTTAGATGTAACTGAGATTCAATGTCTAACAAAAGTTGAATTCTACAATTCATGCAATTGTTAAAATGGTGAAGATAAAATACTAATTTTACTAATATTTATCACAGTTGCTAGTGTTTTTGTTCAAATAGCAAAAATTTAGAATTTAGATATTTGAACTGCTGGCACTTCTTCGAGGGCAGCCCTGCTCTGTAGAAATGCTTTTCCGTAAAATTCTATGAAAATTTTATAAACATTTCAGAGGAAGAAGTCTGTAGAAATATTGCTTTGCAAAATCAGGCAGAAATTTTATAAAGCCTTTATAATAGAATGGTATTCTACAGAAATCTGCTATTTTCCAAACTGTAATTAAAGCAAATTTTTAGTTTTTTGATGTACTGAATCGAATATGCAACAGTAAAACAAAAATTATTTAATTATCAGTGTTGAATATTTTTTAATGGAAATTTTTGCCTTTTTGTACTCTAACAGAACGTTTTTTAGCTTCCAGATTTATATAACTTTTTCTTTTGCAATGTTTTGTACACTACTGCTCATACTATACAAAAAATTAAATCTTCTAAAAAAATAAAATCCATTTAAATTACAAACTGAATTAAAAATGAATTAAAAAATTGAATTTATGCTGTCCATTATAAAATTTCAATTTCTGAAATGAATGCTTTTAATTATTTTAAGTGCGCATCTGATATGACAAACAGTTTTTTTTATTTTAATTAAACTTGATTATTATTTAAAATGCATTCATTTTTATTTAAATATTTTAAAAACAAAAACGATATTGAAATTTTTTATTAGCAAAAAATCACATTTGTTCCGATCTCCCTTTAAGTCATAGATCATTTCAAAATTTAAATTAATAATTCTGTTCAAAAATGAAAATTATTCCATTCCTTTTAATCAAGAAAAAAAGGAAGAAGAAAGAAAGAAAGAAAGAAAAGAAAAAAAATATTTAAAATATTATAACTTCTGTAGAATGTTTTCCAGAAAGCAAGGAAACTTAATTAGAATTCTTTAAAACTATATCAAATTTTCAATTAACGATATGTATCTGTTATTTTTAGGAGAATTCTGTTAGTTGATTAGCGCATTACATAGGATTCTACTTGTAATACCTTTGGAGGTTGTACAAAATTTTTTAGAATCTATGTAAAAACACCTCTCTAGAATATCTATACATATCTATGTAGAATTCTCAATAGCACATGACTCTTTTGAAGCTATTTCTAAAATTTCGTTGACTTCTATTGAAAATCACTGATCTATTTTATAAAATATTGGGCCATCATTCTAAAGGATTCTAAACAAGTTTAACATAGAATTATTTATAGAATTCTATAATACATTTTGGTATGGTAATATTGTGCATTATTCCGTAAAGCCCTAACAACGAAATCGGTAAAGTTCTAAAATGTGTTAATAAAGTTCTAATGGGCTAATTCACTTTATTACCTAGGCTTGTACAGTAGGTGTTGCTTAATTGGATCATCTTTGTTCATGAGTATTTTGATAACATTAACCGAATGATAACAACAAACGATGACAAAAAAATGTCATTCGAAAAAGCAGTGAAATTTTACCAACTGAATATAAACGCAGCAAGACATATATAAATAGGTACTTTCACAGAATTTAATTAGGAAAATGCAGAAATTTGTCCTAATGTTGTTAGTGACAAAGTTCATCAAGTTCATTTGTGAATAGTTCATAAAGTTTCTGGAAATTATTTGCCCTTAATATTCGAAAGACATTTCTTCCATTTAAGAAAACATGCCAATGCAAAATTGCAAGTTAAACAACAGCAGTAACAACAACAAACAAACAAAAACAGTTTGCTGTAGATTTTTTTCAGAAATTTTTTTTTCGAAGGCAGATTTTTTCCACCTCCAGATGTATTTGATGTGTCTGATCGCCCTTAAAATGGATAGAGTTATTCAAATTGCTTTTTCGCCTAGTTTTAAATGGTTGACTGAAATCGAGACCAAGCTGTTTGGGGACTTGACCCTTACATGGCGACATTTCTGAGTCATTTGGCAGTTCTTGCAGTCTATTTCGCCTTAACCCTCACTTAGCAATATTTATAATCTGTTATGACCTTATCTGATGACTACATAGGTTTAAAAAATTTATTCTTAAATAGTACTTCGACAACATTAACCAAATTGTTGATCCTAATAGCAGTCTCATATTTTCTATGCTTTCGTATACAAGCAAGAGAAATCTCGGTAATTCGATAATAATATCCAAATGATAATATCAACCGTGAGTAAATTAAGCGTCATGTGATGTATAACTGAACTAACTATAAAACATTTTAAACCAGCCCAACAAGTCAGATTACATAGACAACAGTGTACGTTTCGATACGAATAAATTTTCTGATGCCACGCTACATCTGATCGTAAGTCACGATCCCAGAGCGGAAACACCTGGTTTCGTTGGTTTTTTTATGTCAGCTTGTCGGGGAATCACGTGGTATCTAAAACGAGGCTTCGAATGGAGAAATATATAATCGCTTTTCATCGATCCGTTAACGGATTCATCAATGATTGAAACCGGAGTTTTGCTACGAAGTTTATCGGCGGCTGTAGATTGCATCAAACATTTTCGTGTTCTATTTAATGGTTATCATGAAAGAAATTAGAACTCCCGCTTGAGCTAATGGATGTTGATTTAACGTAAATTGTTGTCATTTTCTATGCTCTTCAGGCGTGAACGCTTCTACCGTTTTTAAATTGCGATGTAGACAGAATGATGAGTTTGAAGCCATACTTCTCGGCTTGTAGTATTTCTTTTCGAAACCTCAAATTGTGGAATAGTTTATTCTTTTGAATTACTTACTCACCTTTAATTGTAGCCTTTAACTTGCCAGATTTAAAAATAGTTCAGATATTCATGTATGTCAGCATGTATGTCATGTACGTATTTTATGTATGTTTTCCGCATCGTGACAAAATGACGACACTTAGAGCCAGCAAATTTTAAATGCACGTAGTTTTCCACGCGAGCGTGAGCACCTCGAAGACCAAATTTTGAATTTTGAATTTGCTTTTAATTTATTTGATATTTTGTATGAATTTAAGATATTTTCCATTAAAAACTCAGTGATATAAAAGCTTTGGGCTTCCACTTCACAAAGCCTAAGATATTGATTTATATTTAAAATTTAATCTGTAAACTTAGCAATATAAAAGAAGTGTGTTTGCCACTCGGTTATTAAACGAGATAAAGTTGTCTTTCGAATTAAATCAACAAACTCGGCGATTAAAAAAATGTGTTGCCACTGCCCGAATTAAAGTATTTTTAGTTTTCCTACGGTAGTCTGTTGTTCTTTAACAGCACGTAAGATATTTAATTTTACGTTCGGATTTATTGTATTATTAATTAACAAATTAAACGATATGCAAACAATAGAGTTGATTAAATTCTGTTATTATTAATTAACTCTGAAATGACACTAACTGGATTCATTAAAATCATCTTTATTTAATATCATATTTGTAGATGTCTAATTCATACAAATTTACAGTTTTGTTACGGTTTTAAATTTTCACACTCGATTTTGATAAGAAGAGAAAGCTAACTGTTTACATTGCAATTAGAAAATCACAGGCTACGGTGTCCACACTTAAGACGTTTTATTTTAGAACGTTGCACTCAGATCACCCATTTGGATTGAAGTCTCCTTGTTGAGCTCCTGCTTTTTTTAAGTATTTAAATTTTTTTTATTTATAAAAAAGTATATTGTTACGGATTTTGCATTTATTTAGCTATTTTTAGTACAATTGTAATTAAAATTGTTTTATATCCCTCTGCACTGCAGCACGAGACTTATTTGAAGAGAGAGCTACGCCGGAAAAATTAAAATACAGGAGCACGCGCATTTAACATTTTAATAAATAGATACCTCGTAATTGTACTGTTTTGCTATCCAGAAAAATCGAGAAAATAGATTTTACGAGAATGTTCTCGTGCTTGATTAAAAAGTATATAAAAGCCGGATTAAAACATGTCAGCTCAGTTGCTTTAAGCGAATTGTTGTTGTTTATTTAGTGCTGTTATTGATTGCAGTGAATTCGTGGTGAGATCGAATTACCTTTCTCTGTTTTGAATTAAGTTCTGTTTAACGTTTTAGTAGTTTACTGTGAGATATTGTGATATTGTACGAATATCTCTGAGTAATTATTTCAGGATTTTGTTTTATTTCTTGTGAAAAGAATGAATTTTATTACCTTTTTAACGACTTGTGCATTCAATCCATTACGAACTGGTACGCACGCAACAGTTTTTAGTAGCAGAAGTGGGATCGGAATGCCAATCACGAGAACGATGGAAGAACAATTAAGACAACTTGTGTCTGCCTTTGCTGCATTCCAAGAAAAGATGGAAGCGGACCAAGCACCCTTTAAAGAAGAGATTAAAGTGTGGCAAAAATCCGTTAAAGAAAAGATGGAAGCTGGTCAAGAATTAGTTGAATATGAAATGAAAGCTGTTAAACAAGAAATGAGAATAGGTCAAGAGGAAACGAAAAGAGAAATTGCGTGCCTCATAGAAAACAAGTTCGAGGCTATGGAAAGAAGAATAGATACAGTTGAAGACAAAGTTGGAGAAATTCAAGAAATAATTTCTACTGTGGAGCAACAAACTGAAGAAAGAGTTTCTGCCGTCCAACAACGAATTGATAAAAGGGTTTCCGCTGCTGTCACCAAAGAATTTGACACCTTAAAGAAGTGCACAGAGACAGAAGGAAGCAATTCCGAGGGTTTTAAATTTTTACCCATGCCTGCTCATCCCTCCCTGAAGTTATCTGCATATGATAGGAAGACTTCTTGGCAAGTGTAAAAGATACAAAGATACTATAGTGGCGGATGTGAATGGATGAGATTCCCAAGCTAATGCCTGTCATCTCGCAGCTTCTCTTAGAGCAGACGCAGCGAATATCCTGCAGACTCTTCCCGAAAACCAGAGACTAGACTTCGAAGCTCTGTCCGGCGCGTTGGAACTGCGCTTTGACGAGAAATGTTTGAAAGGCTGTGGCAGGCCTTAATTAAAGTCTCGACAACAGAAGCCCACCGAAAGACTCGAGAAGCTCGCCACGGATGTTGGAAGGCTGTCTCACCTCGCCTTTATGGAGTGTCCGAGAGAAGCGAGAGAAATACTGTCCCTGCAGTACTTTATCTATCGCATCCGGGATCCCGCAATACAGAAAACTCTGAGAATGGCAGATGAGAAGGATTTAAAAAGCGCTTTAGTGCACGTCATGAAATTCGAGTCAGCGCAGCAAGTAACTTGTAGAGACCGCCATCAGATCGGAGCTGCTCATGTCCAGGAGCCACTGGATTGTGTAGATGATTTAACTGCTTGTGTAAATGATTTAACTATACAACTCAATGCCTTGACACGGAATATTGTTGACAAGAAACCGACCGTAAAGTGCTGGAACTGCGGTGCCGAAAAGCACATATGAAGAAACTGCAGAACACCCCAGGGCACGTATGTTAAGACCGCTCCTATCAAGAAGAAGGGAAACGAATTTGCGGCCATCTCGCGGGGCGGAGGTTGCCAGATGATGAAAAGTCCCAGTTTAAAGCGCTTTAGATTTCTGCAGTGAGTGGCGGCAGTAATGGACTTTTGATCATGGAACATATCAATGAAGTTCCTTGCGATATGACCATCGATACAGGAGCCAATGTTACCATCATTCGAACATTTAGAAAATCTTATAAAGGTACTTCAGAAACTAAAAGAAGCCAATCTAAAGTTGAGTCCCGCTAAATGCAAATTATTCAGACAGGAAGGGACTTACCTCGGACATGTTATCTCTGCTGAAGCTGGGTGCATGGATCCTGAAATGGTGTCGTTAAAGAGTGGAGACGACTCGAAAATGTTCATCAGCTAAGAAGTTTCTTTTGGCTTTGCACCTACTATAGGAGATTCGTGAAGGATTTTTCTTCCATCACAAGATCCCTTCACAAGCTGGCAGAGAGCAAGCATAAGTTCTTGTGGACGAGAGAATGTGAGGATGAATTTAAGAACTTGAAGGAAGCCTTAACATTTGCTCAAATCCTGACGTATCCTTAGCTCGAGAGACCATTTATTCTCGACACGGACGCGAGGAATGAAAGTGTCGTTTTTTCCCAAGAAATAAACGGCTAGGAAAGTGTAGTGGGTTACTGAAGAGGAATTACTGTGTTACTAAGAAAGAGTTGCTTGCCATAGTCAAGACCGTAGACATTTCCATCATTATCTATACAGCAGAAAATTCCTGCTCCGCACGGATCATGCATTATTGGCCTAGCTTTTAAATTTCAAGAATCCTGAGGGTGAAATTGCCAGATGGATACAGAGGCTCAAGGAATATGACATCACTATCCGTCATCGAAAAGGATTATCGTACGGGAACGCTGACTCCTTGTCTAGAAGACCTTGCTCAGAAAACTTCCGGTATTGTTTCAAGGTCGAAGCTAAATACCAGATGTTTAATCCGGTAGCACGAAAAAATACAACAACAACATCGCCTGATCTAGACCCATGGAGTGACAAAGAAGTCAGGAAAGGCCAGCTGGCAGACCGTGACATTAAACCCATAATTGATTCAATGGAGTCTTCAAACGGAAAATCTACCTGGCAGGACATTTCGATCTATAGTCCAACAACAAAGCAATATTGGGCTCTCTGGGAGTCACTCCATATTAGAAACGGCGTCTTGTACCGGAAATTCGTATCGGACGATGGAAAGACTTTCCGATGTCACTGATACTTCTAAGATCCCAGATTCCGGATGTCCTTAAAGAATTATATAGCAGTCCTACAGGAGGCCACTTCAGAATAATGAAAACCTTGTATAAAGTATTAGAGAGTTTCTGATGAAGTATTGTAAAGGATGACGTGAAAAAGTGGTGCCGATCTTGCGATTGTCTGCGCGGGCCCGAAAGGACCGAAGAAACGCAGCTGAGGCAAACTGCAACGTTACAACGTAGGAGCGCCTTTTGAACTTATCGCCTTTGACATCTTGGGATATGTGCCACAAAATGCTGATGGCAACAAATACATCCTCGTTGTCATTGATTACTTCACCAAGTGGCCTGAAGCATATCCTATTCCTGATCAAGAGGCTGCCATAGTAACAGAGGTAATGATACAGCATTGGATTTCCAGTTCGGAGTACCTCTTCAATTGCATTTAGATCAGGGAAGGAATATTACCCCAGCTGTAATTAGAGAACTATGTAAGCTACTTGGCATTCACAAACCCAAACGACGCCTTTACATCCACAGTAGAGAGGTTTAATCGAACTATCCTTAATGACTACTCATTGGTGGCTTCCAGAAACCAACAGGACTGGGACAAGAAGCTACCACTGTTTCTACTGGCTTACCGCAGTGCTGTCCACGAGACTACCGGCTATTCCTCATCTCAGATGCTCTTCAGGATGCGCCTTCATCGCCTGAGGAATACATTCGAGATCTTCAGGCCCGGTTTGAAGCCATGCCCAACTTTGCACGAAAGCGAGTCAACTTAGCAAATGAGAAGAGGAAGACCCAATATGACACCAGAGCTACTAGACATCGTTTCAACGAAGGACACAAGGTGTGGTTGTGGAATCCGACTCGACGGAAAAGACTCTGTTCGAAACTACAGTCATCTTGGAATGGTCCGTACACAGTCCTAAACAGGCTAACAACGTCCTGGTTCGGATTCGTAAGTCATCGAACTCTAAGTCTAAAGTCGTTCATCAGGTTAGCTCCTTACTATGGCCATAATGCGTAGTGTATATAATGTAAATACTATAAGAGCATGGTCCTTTTTGTTTCTAAATTTAGTATTTGATTTGTATTTGCTATTTGACAGTATTTGATTTGTTTTAAGTTACGTACTTCATTTATTGTTTATGATATTTGCTTTTGTAATATAATGTTTGTTATTGCATTGATACCTTAGTTGTAAGTTTCCCTACCTCTCCAGGGATTGTACTGCCCGGGGTGTGCAGTCTTTGGGAAGGGGGCAGTGTTATGGATTCTCTATTTATTTAGCTATTTTTAGTAGAATTGTAATTAAAATTGTTTTATATCCCCGTGCAATGCAGCACGAGACTTATTTGAAGAGAAAACTAAAATACAAGAGCGCGTGCATTTAACATTTAATAAATAGATATCTCGTAGTTGTTTATGCTATCCAGAAAAATCGAGAAAATGCCAGAGTGATCTCGTGAATGATCAAAAAGCTTAGAAAAGCCGGATTAAAACATCTCAGCTCAGTAGTTGTTCTTTTAAGCGAACTGCTGTTGTTTACTTAGTGCTGTTATTGATTGTAGAAAATTCGGTGTGAGATCGAATTAACCTTCTCTGTATTTTGAGTTCTGTTTATATTCTAGTAGTTTAAAATATAACTACTGTGAGCTATTGTGATATTGTACGAATATCTCTGAAGAAATAGTTCAGTATTTTGTTTTATTTCTTGCGAAAAGAATAAATTTTATTAACTTTTTAATGACTTGTGTACTCAGTTCATTACGAATTTGTACGCACGCAATAACGTATTAATATTTTTACGAGGTAGTTTTGAAATTACGCAACCGATTTTAGACACGTGTAGTCGTTGTTGCGTTTTAGAAGGATTGCGTTGGTAGGAGAATTTGGGGCCGTTTAATTAATGTTTAAAATATAAAGTTTATTTTTTTTGCTTCCTTATCCGAGGTAAAGGTACTGCTGCAACACGTAGTTGTGCATCTCCCATATCCGTTGCAGTCTGCCCCACCAATATATTACCACTCTGTTACACGGCTGGATAAGCTCAGTTTTTTTTATATATATATGTTGGTAAATTGTGCATTTTTTTCTTCAAAAATGCTTTAATTATGTTGTTATTATTTTCCAGTTAAGGTTTTTATGCCACTGGTTAATCTGCATGCAATAGTTATAGAATTATCAGCAATTTACAAGTGGTTAAGGCTAACGAGGCCGCCATTTGTTTACATGCGAAACTCATAATATAATAGTCATGATTTCCAAGAGTACTGATTTCCATTTCTCTTCCACAGCTTTCCAGAGTCTAAGCATCGTGGTGGGTTTGAGCTTAGAAAGGCACAATATTTCACAGGTGAAAAGTCAGGTGCCATAATAGGAATGCGTTGAAAAAACACCTCTGTGGGTTTTGATTTGTTCAAGGAATGCAGTGCTATTGTTCGAAGTATATTTTTTTGCTTTATCTCGATGAAGCTTCACTGTTTGAAATTGTTTCGGATAATGAAATGGGATTTTTTATGTAAATATCAGACGTAAATCTTTGTTTTGATAATATTTTGTGTCGAAATTTTTTTCCACTCATTCTGTTTTTAATTTCACAGCGTAAAAGAATCCTGCGACAGTCATAAACCCCTTATTGAAACTTCCTTTGCATCGACAGAACCGGGTTTATACATTTTTTTCCCTCTTTGTTTTCGATAATAAATAGACTTCATACAGGATTCTCCAAAATGTTCTGCGTTGACCCACATGCTTAGGCAAAAGTAATGAACATCGTATTTTCTAGCCTTTTTAATCTGTAAACTTTGGTTTATTTTTTTTTCCATTTATTACTGCTATAAATGCATTTAAAGATTTCGCAATTGATTTCTGCATCGACGGATTTTCTCTTCTTACCAAGGAAGAAACATTAAAAATAGTACGTACTTTTTTCGAGTATTCATTTGGGGTCTTATTTCAATGTCGAATAATGGCTGATATTTTTTCCCTTTAAAATTAATAATGCTGCTTACTTTGCATTTCGAAATGTCTTTGAGTCATGGGATGGAATATTTGTCTTCGGGAAAGCGCAAAAACATATTCTCCAATCCACAGCTTGTTTACATGCGACATTTTGAAAGAAGAAACAGTTTAAAAGTAGCAGACGGTATTGCTACTTGCTACTTCTCATTTCAGATAATAAGATGTTGCCAGTAATTTTTACTCCAAAACATAAAATGTAAATTTTATGGAAATCATTCAAAAATGTGTAAGCACCCTTTGTGTAACACCTTAACCGAAGCTTACGAAAAGTGTTAAATTCTTCGCATCCTATTTTGCTATATCGAGGCCATAATTAGGAAATGCAGTTTAGCCTAAAAAACTAAATTTTTAAAGTGCCGTTATTATTATGCAGTATTTGTAACAATTTTACCAAAAATTTGCGCCATTTAGAGTAACTCTTACTAACAGTTATATCCAAATAAGTAACAAGTTCGAATTGGTTTAAAAAAAAAGAAAAGAAAAGAAGAATTTACAAAAGATCCGCCTCATTAGAATGTCGATGTTACTGGGAAATATATCATGACCTCGTTATTCTTATATACGACGAGTCTCATTTTCGTTTTGTAAATTCCTTCTGCAGGCGATTTTCTGTTTTAGGAAATGCTTCATTTCCATGTGTTCTAAAAACCTAAAGCGCGAAAAATGAGTATCTATAAGAACGCTTTGAAACATTTCAAAACGAGATTATGTAGAGGGTGCTTACCCTTTTTTAGAACGATTGAATTTTTTAAAAAAGGCAAATATTTTGGAATAAAAATTTCTGTCAGCAGCCTATTATTGAAAGCAGCCTATTATTTCTGTCAGCAGCCTAGTATTTGAAATGAGAAATATCATTTCGTAAATCTGCTAGTACTCTGTACATGCGTCTGAAAATCCGTTTTTTAAAAAAAAGTCCTTTATTCTGTCCGTACGTTCATGGATTCAAGAGCGGCCAATTTTGTTGTTGTTGTTGTTGTACAGTGTTGCCATTGCTCGCTTTGAAATCGTTGAGTTTCTTAATCAAAAACATACAAATGCTTTACAAAATATTACGAATCAACGAATTGCAAATTACGAATTACAAATTACGAATCAACGCAAAATGCCGAAACGAAATTAATAGTCCTTATGGGCAAATCGCCCCTTTCGACTAAAAAGAAGATTAGGCGTAGAACATTGAAATTTTGCGTATGGGATTGCTATGACATCTAGTTATGCACTTCACTTTTTTATTGCGTCAGCAATAATGAAAGTATTTATATTCATCCCCTTTAGCAGGCCTAAAAGTCCTTACCCGGCTTTTATTTTTGCAATCGTTTGCTCTCACTCATATACTTCCAGATATAAAAGTGTTTTAAATTACGAACATATTTATGTTCGGAAACGTCAAATTAAAAAAAAAAATTTTGGATATATGACGAAATCTAACCTTTAATGCTTTCTGCCAGTTCATGTACTAATTATTTGGTAAAGTTTTAATACTCGTTATTAAAAAAGTAAAAGTACAAGAAGTTTGATTACCAGCAAATAAAATTGATCGTGATACTTAATTTCAAAATTTGCGATTTTTGATGCCATTTTGACTTGCCTTGAGGGATCGGTTAATTAAGTTACGATGATTTGAGAAGATAAGTTTAAGTGAAAGGCAGCGAAAAATATGTATATAATTTTATAGGACGTAAAAGGTGATAAGTAATATGGGGTCCACCCAGATTTTTTTAAATGAAAGTAGATCCCAGAAATTATCGTCTGCTTATAGAAATTATTTATTTTATTATTTGTTTTTTCAACGAGGGTCACTCTGAAATACCTGTG
Source organism: Stegodyphus mimosarum (assembly GCA_000611955.2). Classification (NCBI taxonomy): domain Eukaryota; kingdom Metazoa; phylum Arthropoda; class Arachnida; order Araneae; family Eresidae; genus Stegodyphus; species Stegodyphus mimosarum. The sequence continues at coordinate 153,202 of KK114319.1, forward strand.
GTATGCATAAAGTATATCACAAGGCATTAAAAATAGCATCAAAAGTATATTAAAGTTATACATACGAAATTTTAGGAGTTTTCAAAATAGTCTCTTCCAGCATTAATGTTTGCGTTTTCATGTCTGGAAAGCGAGACTTAGGATATGTATTAGATTTATATATAGCATTGTTCTAATATAGGTATTTTGACACAAACTCGGAGTTTTTCTGAAATGACAAGCCAATTTTTATAGGCGAATTTTTTCAAAGATTAAATGCGTCAAGCCATTCATTTCTTGGAATCGATTTCTTCATTTCATTTTTTGGGATCGAGGAAAAAATGCATTTATAGCCTCACCATCATCGGGATGAAAACGACGTCCACATAAGCTTTTCCGATTAAAAAATAGCCAAAATTCACAGATAGTTAGATCGGATCAATGTTGCTCATGGAGACGATGCATGCTGGAGCATAAGTCCTCAAACATTCACTTCTTGAGGAATTTCTGGAAGACACCTAATGGTGTATCGGTTAAATGTGACTGTCTTCTGTCCTTCCAGCTTGATAGCTTTGGCCAGTGCTGTATTTCTGAAGAAAACGGCATACATTACGTTTTTCGAAGCACATTGTCTTTTCACCATTGTGGGCGTGGAATCATTTTCAAAGACCCATACTTTATTTTCTTGACGTGCATAGAATGTTAAGTTCCTTCTGTATCATTTGGTAGGTGAAGCGATTATCATCACCAATCAACATTTTCAGTATGGAAGACACATTATCCTGGATTACTGCTGACATCCTGAAAAGAAATGCGACCTCTATGAAATTCTATAAAACATCTGAATACAGAAGCACGAGATGGGTCTTCATCTCCAAATGCTAAATTGTAGATGTTGAGCTCATTCTTTTTGATGTAGTCCCACTTTAAAATCACAGAAAATTATAGCGCGATAATGTTCTTGAATCAACTCCATTTTATCTTCTGCCTAAAATTTATTCTATGCTAAACTACACTCATGTCCATAAATTAAAGATAATGCAAAATCAGGCAAAGGAAGAGTTAGAAGCAAAACAAATTTGACTTATTTGTAAAGCTTATTTATTAAACAAAAGGTAAAGAGCAAAAAAAAGGTGCTATATGTTTGATATTATTAAAAAAATTAGCGATTTTTTCTCCCTGGTGCAAATTACAAAAAACCTATTTACAAAAAACCAATATTACATGGTTTGTGTGATTGTCAATACATTGTATGTCTCCTAGACGATGCAATACAGTCCATACAACGCCTAGGCATGCTGAATATCAAATTATCGATCTGATCTTGGGGGATATTACACCACTCAAAAATATTACACCTCTGCTCTCCGAAGTTCCAGTAAACATGTAGGAGGAGGTTGTCGGGCTGCAACTCGTCGCCAAGCATGTCCCACACGTACTCTACTGGATTCAAGTCCGGGGAGAATGCTGGCCAGTCCATACGGGTGATGTCCTACGATTGAATGCATTCGCTTACGATGTTTGCACGGTGAGGACGGGCGTTGTCATCCATAAACACAAATTGTACGCCCATGGCGCCCCGAAACAAACGTACATGTTGTTTCAGAATGAGGTCCCGATAGATTTGGCTTGTCATGGTTCCAATTTGAACAGGCAGGTCAGTTCTGGAACCCAGAATAATTCCACCCCTAACGAGCACTCCTGCATCACCGTAACGCTGTCGTTCAATGACGTTTTCTTGGTGGTAACAGGTACCTGGAGCTCTCCATATGAAAAGTTCGGCGAGAATCAGACTGCAAGCTAAACCTGGACTCGTCGGAAAACATCACACAAGCCCACTGTTGAGGTGTCCGCAATGCATGCTCTGTAATCTAGGCTAACAGCAGGCGACAGTGAGTTGCAGTAAGTGGAACGTATCTGACAGGTCTACGAGCATATAGACCAATCTGCCCTAAGCGTCTGTACACGGTCTGCTTTGAAATTGTGGTAACAGTGGCTGAAGAGAGTTGACGAGACAAATACCGGTCCTCATTCGGCGTTGTAACTCTGGGGCGACCTGTGCTGCAAAGTCTACTCCCGTTTCATCATCTTGGAATCGTTGTCAAAGCCTGGAGATGACACACTGAGCAATTTCAAGTTCATCTGATACTTCCAGTTGGGTACGCCCACATTCCAGACGGCTGATAATTCTACCACGTAAAAAATCATCCAAATGCGTCCTTTGTGTCATAACTATTCGATTATTGCACTGAAATGCTTTTGAAACACCTGCGAACAATTTTACGTCTTTGCCTCTATTCCTTATATATCACTCTCTTACACTCTCGTCATTGTGACGTACCATCGGTGTCATCTGGTTACTTCCTAAAATTTGCATATGATTCTTGAAGATGTCTGTGGTGATTTTACAGGTGATATATTTATTTTAGAGATTGATTTCCGCGTGACTCCGAATTATCCTTAATTTATGGACATGAGTGTGCTTGCAGGTGGCGGATAAAAAAACTCTTGCTAGGCTTAAATAGCTCCTATTTTTAAATCTAACCGTTAATTATCTTTTTCTGCTCCTCATCATCTGCGCGTATCTCAAAAATTTCAGTGAGCTCGAGAGAGAGAGTTCTACACTTGAAATGAACATGGTTGGGCTCTACAAACTAACGGCAAGTTCTGTTAGAAATTAAAAAATTAATTATTTCTAATGTGGTAAAAGTATTGGAAACATCTAGAAAATAAAAGTTTCAACTATCTTGGATGTTATTAAACTATTCAAATTGCGTGGAGCTGTTGAAAATTCACAGAAGTCCGAGCTACGTTCCAAGTTAATAGGAAGGAGTAGGAGATTTACTGTATTAAATATCATAACAAAACCTAAAAAACATTGCCGAAACTTAAATCTCAGTTAGAAGAAGAGTTTTTAATAAAAGCTAATTCTGAAACTGTTCGACAAATCATTACGGCACATAGATACGACGGCCGATTAGCAAAAAGATCGGAACAAGAAAAATATGCCATGCATTGGCAAAATCTATGGTAAGCAAAGATTTATCATATTAAAACAACGTTATACTTGCAAACTTATTATAACTTATCACATTTAGATCCGATGGAGAAATTGCTGCGTGGCGGAAACAGATTAAAAATGAATCCGAAAATCTAATTGTCTACTGTTAAGCATGATGGTGGAGGCATAATGGTTTGGGGATGTTTCACCGCCTCTGAAATGAGAAATATAGTCTGTGTAGAAAATAATATGGATGAATATAAATATGTAAAATTCTTAATGAAAACCTGAAAGCATGTGCAAGAAAGAAACTTCGAATGCAAATGCATTCAAGTTCTAATAGCAAAATGATGCTAAACATATGATTATTGCGCTTGTTTGTGTTTATTATACAACTGTCTTGAAGTTGTCAAAATTCTCTAACCTTTTTCAGACTTAAATACTATTTGACATATATGAAATGAGTTGGATTAAAAATAGAAAAACATTTCTTCTAAAGGTCAACTAAAAGCAGTTCTTATGAGGATTAGTAGAAAACAGAACATTCGTAGGCGAAAATAGTTAATTGAATCCATGCCGAAGTGCATGAAAAGTATAATTTTAGCGAACCGATATGCCTCGTCATTTTCGCGTTTTCATTTAACATAGCTTATTTGCTCAAAGTACCCGAATACTTATATAAATTAATTTCAGAACATTTTTAATAATGTTTTTTCTTTACTACTTGGTTACTTACTACTTACTACTGGAGAACTAGTTGGTTTCTTGTTGTATCTATCTCCTATGACGAGACCAGGTATTTTATACGCAGTGAATTGTTTAAGACAATTGCAAGAAAATCGTATTGAATCCTCATGGTGTTCGCTATCTGAAAGAAAAAGCTAAAATAAGAATAGTGTATTCAGAGTGCAATAAGATTTCTCTATATAATTCTTAGATTATTGTGGGGAAAAGCATAATGACAGAAAATCAATTTCTGGCTGTGTTTTCATATTAAATGATTTTCCTTTCCTATGGTGTTGTTAAAAACAAAATTGTATATCTTTATCTTGAGCATAAGCTGAGATTATTGCCTTAGCAAAAGGTTTTGGAAATCAGTAATTAGCGAAATCACTGACATCAATACTTTCACAGTGTTTTGCTCCACATCCCCGAGCAGAATTCAAATCAGCAGATTTCTGATCACCTGGTATATGTTTCCATAGACCTGAGGAAGTCAGCTGTTTTATTTCTCTTACTCTGTTAATGACAAAAACTGACCGCTGATCATACTAATATAAGGAAGAACCATGGTTGAGCCAGAAATAAAGATTCTATATCTTCCACTTTAAGAGCTTTTTTTTTTTATTTCAATGACCTATTTTTAGCTTTAAAACATTCATTACTGTTATATTTATTTGCCTGTACAAAATAAACATGCATCACTTAAATTATTTTCTTATATAAATCAGAAGCACTATCAATTTCCTTATTTACTTTCGAATTTATGCTTTTGTCTTTCTTAAAGTATTTATTCTTAAAATTAAAACCTGAAACTGCAATTGAAACGCATTGCTCTCTATCGATTTCGAATAAATTTCATTAAATCATCGAGGCGATCTTTTCAGGCTCCTTCATCTGATTGTCTTTGCCAGACTCTCAACAATTCTAATGGAACACAGGATGCCACCACCGGAAAGAAAATTGCATCAAATATTTCAGTTGGTACACCTAGAGGTTCTAACGGCCTCAAATGAAATTCTAATGTGATAAAGAGTGGAAAGATAAGAAGTGGAATTTGCTGTGGTATTTGAACGACTAGTGACAAAATATCTGTGATGTAAAATTTCTATGAATAAATCCATTTTGCTAAATCTTAATCTTAAAGCTTCTGTTATCTTCGAATAATTATCTGCAGTCGGAAGATAATTATCTACTAATTCTTTAGTGGAGAATTTCTCACAGTTAATTGAATAAGATGCTGGAAATTTTTCGCAAAATCTATATTATCATCTTCCTGAATTTTCTTAAATAAAGCCAAAAATGATAATCATTCTTTAATATTTTGATCAAATTTTTTAATTCAATTCGTGGAAGTTTAAACTTTTGTTTTTTTGTGAAATATTTGCACTATCAGAAGAATTTGCTACACTAACAACATCAGTTTCTTTATTTTCCTCACCTAAATTTATTTTAATCTTAAAATAATTGTTAAAGTAATGTTAAACAGGCGTATTTTCATTTTTCTAAGTCCTCTTTTGTCTTATGTTAGCTTCTAACATTCTATCCGTTATTTGACTAACAACATCAGTTTCTTTATTTTTAGTCCAAAGGGGCTTTGTCCCTGAAGGACTATTCTTTTCGTTTTGCGATTTTGCGTTGAATCACTCTGAATGTCCGTTTCACTTTTCAGATTGTTGCCACCAAATATTATCGCCCTGTATTATATTTGAAGAAATTAAATAATGAAGAATCTGCATAAATGTATGTATGTTTCTTGCATTGTGATAAAACAACGGTACCTAGAGCCATCGAATTTTGAATGACGTAATCCTACTGAGAGTATGGGCATCTGGAAGCCCAAATTTGGAATTTGTTTTATTATCTGTTTCATATTTTCTAAATTTTAACGAATTTTTGATTAACAAACTCAAGGATTTCAAAGCGAGCAATGGCAACGTTGTACGGAAAACACATTTTTATCTCCAGCGCGTAAGACTGCGTATCGGAAATTCTAAAAATATGTTCATTTTAAAATTGTTTTGCGATATTGATCTTGAACTGAATTTTATGATTTAAGCACGAAGAACATGATATTTAATAAATAAAGGTAACACACAAAATGTTAAAAAAACGCCCCTTTGGACGTAATTTAAAATCTTAAACTTTTCAGATTTTTTTTTTCTCATCTAAAATTATTTTAATCTTAAAATGATTGTTTGAGTAATGTTCAACAGACTTACTTTCATTTTCTTAGTCCTCTTCTGTCTTGTTAGCTTCTAACATTCCATCCATTATTTGATTAGCCAAACTTTGTGTTTCATCAAGTTTTTTCTGTAAAATTTGAAATTTTTATTGTACATCGATGACATCATCGCGATCCTCTTTGTTGATGTCTTCGTACATCTCATTAATCCTCGTGAATGAACTTCTTGCCACTTTCCTCAATCTTTTCCATTTTTACAAATAGTGTCCTGTCGCTGTCCGGAAGCCCTATGTTATGGAACAATACGATATTTTACTTTCGTTAAAACGGACTTGACTGAGCCGTATGTTATGTATGTGGCCAAAAAAAAAGTGCTCGTCATTAGAGTAGCAAAAACATAAATTTATTTACAGAAAATGCAGGTTCGTTGCTAGTTGAGTTTTCATATACCGATATTTCACAAGACAAGAACACTCTGTTGCCAGTTCGCTGCAGTTATATATTGACATCAAAGGGTGGGCTCGTCAATAGCCAACAATTACAGCTCAAGAGGATATTATATTACAATCGACGCTATATTTTCAAATGAAAGCATTAGAACGGATGTGTACATGAACATGTATTTACATGCATGCATGAGCACGTAAATTCATTGTCCGTACAGGGAATAGAATAATAAAAAATGAGTAGTGTTTATAATTAACACTGAGCCATAAAGTTTACGAACAAATTAGATTTCATCTGCAAACGATCAATCGAAAGTAATAGTTTACTTAAAGCTCGTTGGTATTCTAAACTTCATCATTTAAATTTCGTTAGAAAAGAAATTTACAGATTTCCATTTTTATTATTATGTTAAATAATGAGTTAATATTCCAACAATGTGCATCTTTCGTTTTGAAATAAGCTCAGAAGGGCAGCTTTATTGAAATATTTCTCAGCAATATATTAATTACTTTGTAAGAAAATTCCAAAATGATTTATCATGAACATTGCTTGTCAACCCGCGCAAATAGTATTTCATTTCAGAACTTTGGGCTCTGATTTCCATACTAGGAAACAAAATGGTGAAACGAGAAAATTTATTCTCATTTGAAAATGCTTCATGCAAAAAAGAAAGTGTTGCCATCTATCTGGTCATTATTCAATGTA
>KK114319.1:185761-204515 GCA_000611955.2 Stegodyphus mimosarum
TTGTTCATCCCTAATCCTTCTCGATTCTTCCTTTGTTCCGGATCTTTTTCATTAAGATTATTGCTAGTGAGCGGTGAGTCATAAAAAAGAAACTGTTTATTTCTGTGAGCGAACAGTTTCGGTCCGATCCCATAAAAGAGTGGTTTTGTCCACCTGTAATTGATAATTTTATGTAAGAAGGCCATTGTTCGAGAAAGCAGAAATCTTCGTAAAGTTGCCTCGGCATCAACCTACCCGTCTGTTACACAGATCCATTATTAACTGGTAAAAAGCAGCCTCTTCGAAGCACTTTATGCCAGGAAATGGCTGTCGAAGTAGGATTTTTATTTGCTTTGCTAATCAGAATTGGATGCTAAAACTTTATTTGCACGGCGGTACCCGAAATGGAAAGGTTACTTTTACGACAGTTTTTGGTTTTTGAAACAACGCTAAAGGTATTTAGACTGGACAAGATTCAGGCCAGAAATCCTCAAGAAGGTCTGTGGATTCCTTGCACTGTAGCCAACTTGCATATAGCTACTGCCATCTTTATCGTGGGACACCATTGTGAAGCGTTCTAGGGTTACCAGAGGTCCGAAAAGAGTGCACTGGCAATGATTTTATTTTATTTGATCGTTTATTGAAAGGCTAACATGTTTAAAACATTTCTGATACGCGATTACAAAACTTGTGTGTTGCCTTAAGTCAAAATAAAGATATTATGTGACTTCATCTCTTATTTCCCGAAATATCTGTGTTATTTCGAGATCCCATCGCTCTACTTCGACTTTATTTGGCAATTTTCCCTTTTTGGCGAGATTACTTCAGTTCAAAAATTTCATTCTTTAATACTTCAGTAGCATTAACCGAATTGTTGATACCAATAAGCGATGTATTTTTCGTATTTTCATATCAGGCGAGTGCAGCTTCGTCAATTCGATAACAAAATTTACATGATAACATTAACCGTCATCACATTAAGCAGCACCTACCGTTGCCAAAAGACTCGCCGTTTCGTTTCATATATCATTGTAGTTAGTTTCGGAAACTTGATATACATTTTGTGTTATTGAATATTTATTACCTCTTGATTGAATTATAACAATAATAACAAAATGATGTTTCTTTAAGCATATCTGATAAGCAGGCTTTTAAAATTTTATGTGCAAGTTACACGGTTATTCCTACATGTACTTTCTTTAAAATACTTACAACACTCTAAAGCGAATAAAATAATGTCGTTATAAAATATAGGTCGTATTCGAACTACAAATTGCTTCGCTAGTCCACCAATAGTTGCAACAAGTTATTTATCTGTCCCCTTATTTTTTGTTTCACCATCATTTGCCTCGATTCCCGTAGTGTAAGAACCGACTTTTTTGTGTAATACTTGCTGCCCCGCACGCAAAGCGTGAAGAAATATCTTTTCTCTTCCAAACGAACATTCGGCGGGGAAATAAATCACTACCGGAGCGAAGCAAATGGATATTACAGAGAAATCTTTCTTAGCTCACGCTAGTTTAATCCTCGAGAAAACTCAAATGTTGTAAAATCCCCTTATTCAAAATGAGCAAGAAATCCTGTGCTAACAAGCTCGCGCACAACGTTGATTATTAATGGCGAAATACCGTATCAACCAGCACAAGAACATTCGGTACAAGTCGTTCACGTACGTTCAGGAAAATTTCGAGCGAAACGTCCTAAATCACGTGTATACGTTACAGTTCTAAAACGAACATTACTACGTCAAAAGCTTATATTTGTAATACTTCCATGCAACATGCCATGGAATTTCAATTTTGGGAGAAACGTTCTAAACTACTTCTGTATACTGCAGTTCAACAACGGACGTCAGAAGAGGGTGGTACTACTGGAGTTTTAGTATAACATTCTTAAAACGTTTTATGAATGTTCTTGTAATTCCTTTAACTTTCTTTTAAAGTTCGATGTTCTGAATCACGTCAATAGGTTATAACTGAATAATGAACAGTAGAACGTCAAAACGCGGTGCGACTAACACTTTCTTATAACATTCCTAGAACGTTCTAAGAATGTTCCTCTAACATTCTAACGGAACATTCCTTTAACATTCTGAATCGTGTGAATAGGGTACAGCTCAATAACGGACAGTAGAACGTCAAAACGTGGTACTATTAACACATTTGTATAACATTTTAAGAACGTTCTGAATCACGTCAATAGGTCACAGTTCAACAACGGACTGTAGCTGACAGCTCACGAACTTTTTGACGTTTAATAATGGACAGCTCACTAAATTTTTAAACGTTGTATTGTCAGGACTTCTGTTCCTTCTAATTAGCTTTGGAAACATAACTGGAGTCCCGAGTAGGAACAGGGAGCTTACTCAAAACTATGTTCGTGCGTGTGTAGAAGATACAGTAAAGATAAGAAGGGTTAAATTTACACTTTATTTCTCCTAGCGTACAGCCGTTCCCGCACTTCGGGATAGAATTCCAGCACTTATGGTCTAAAACGTAGAAAGTAAGAAATAAACTAACTTAACTAAATAAGAACTAAATTTAGATGCTTTATAGAGAGCAGTAACACGAAGATTGGCATTTTAACACTACGTTATATATTGAGCGGAATATATATATGAATCTCGCCCCTTTTTATTATTTACTTACCCCTTAGGCCTTAAATCATCCATTAATAATTAATCCATTGCGAAAATCCATAATTAATCCTTTGTGAATATGCATCTAACATGACGAAACAGAAGTCAGTTCGTGTTAGCTTCGCTGCGATGGGTCGTTTATTCTATTAGGCTGGCAAAAAATTTCGATATTTAGAAGAGAAAGGTTCAGCGTGATCTTCGCAAGGAACGAATCCATTTTAAATTTAGGGATGTCGTTCTCTGAATATGTTGAAGTAGATGAAAATTATGCAAATATATCTATTTTAATTTTTAGAACCTCGCGCTAAAAAGCTAAAAAAGAATACCAGAGGAGGAAAAACACACGATGAAATAGGGTATTTTTTAATTCGAATGGATATCCGGTAGAAAATTTGATTTCTGTAACTAACGGTATATTAAAATAAATATGCTATCTAATTCTAAGAAAAGCACACCAGTGCAAAATCTAAAATTAAGAGGAAAACCCCATAACCTTTAGAAGCTTTCTTTTGAAGAAAAACAGTCTAAATCCTGTTTTTCTGTCTAATTTGGAAAATAAAGAAATAGTATGTAATAATTCAGAAGATATAATAATATATATGTAAAATATAAAATAAGAATATAATAAATTACTAAATAATTAGCAATAATAATTCGCTAAATAAATTACTCTAATAAATTACTAAATAATTAGCAATAGCTGTTTAAATTTCTTCTTTGGATTTTCAACTCCTAGCATCTACAATGCATCAAAATTTCTCTTGACTATATCGTTTCTAGATCAATCTACGCATATGACTTAATTACTCTGACGACGTTAACTTGGAACCTAAACCGAAACTTTGAGGTAACTAATTCGCAACTTGCATTGAAAATTTTGAGAACTTAAACCTTTCTCTTGGTGAGCTGCCAAACTGGATATCGGCGCTCATTGCTTGTACCTCTGTTCCCGTTAAGACGCTGCCCTGCTGCTCTCTTCCTATCGCAACAGCTTAAAAAATGTAAGTATCTTAAAACAGGCACAAGTATTGTGCCAAACTATTTGTACCCGCAACATGTTTACTGAAATAAAAATGAAGATTTAATTTGCCTCGGCTGCCAGTTTCTTATTCATTATGGATCAACGTTCTACACAATCAAAATTTTTTCTCTTCATTACGGATTCAACATTCTATCCTCTGTGCTAGCTACGTGCTACGCCATCATTATTTCTAAACGCCATTATTACTGCAAAGTCATTTTCATTACCCACGCGCGCACACACCACACACACATATATATATATATATATATATATTAATGTTGTGTGTAGGTAAGATAAAAATATAGTAAATCAAAGTTCTAATTTGCAACTGTCTCTGAATTTTCTATTTTAATTTATCTATTCAGCATTTTTCTCCTTAAACAGTAACTACTCATAATAAATGCCCCTTTATTTATCTTTATCATTTCTAAATTAATCCACGTCATGTGATTCTTACAGAACGCTAATGACGCATGCACTTACATAAATACTTCATCAAGTAAGATTTCAATTGAAAACCGGAAATTTTTATTAACAACCAACAGGAACATTCGGAACTACAACTCAGATCACTCTGAAATCTAATTTCATAGCGAACATAGCACATATCTGGTCTTGCTTACCATCCTGCAAGTATGTTGCCGCTTACTTTTCTGTCTTTTTTGTCCATCAAATTAGCTTCAGACAAAAATATAATCAGAACGGGTGCGCAGATTGCAACTATTACAGTGTGTGTATTTCATATTAAAAGTTGTTTCTCAAGAATAAAGAAACACGTGTTTAATCGGCCACTATGTCTGCTACATAATTAATGCATAAGTAATATCCTTCGGCATTAAATTCTAAACCATCACATAGATATATAATACACTCTTTTGCAAAAAACTCGAAGCACCATGAAGGAAGTGGTTGTTTTGATGAAATTGAATATGTGTATAGCTCATACACAGATAATAAAATGATTAAAAAATCAAGGTCATAGTACCTGTTCACGGCTCACAATCACTCATTGAATGTTCAAATTCGTAGTTGGTCGGCAGTAATTTCTGGCAGCAATTTATTGTTTGAAATGAGAAGTATTATGTGCTACTTTTATACTGATTCTTCTTTCAAACTGCCGCATGTAAACAAGCTGTGGATCGAAGGATATGTTTTTGAGCTTTAGAGAAATATTTCTATCCTATAATTCGATAACGTTGTGAAATGCAGGGTAGGAGCATTACTATTAATCAGAAAGGGAAAAACCGCCAGTCATTACTTCAACATGAAAAGAAGACTCCAGGCGAATATCCTAAAAAGATATGAACTGTTTCTAATGTTTCTCTTGGAACGTTAGAAACAGTTCATCCCTTTTTCGTTGGTAACAAGAGTAAATTCAGTAACAGTTCAATCATTGATAACAAGAGTAAATTAGTCGACGCAAAACTCAATTGCGAAATCTTTAAAAATATCTGTACGACAATAAATAAAGTAATAAATTAAGATTTACGACTTAAAAGTGATAAGAAACATAATGTTCACTATGTTTTGCTGACGCTTGTGGCTGCGCGCAAAACAATTTGTGGACCTGTATAAAATCTATTTCACAAGAGATAAATGGAAGTACATTGCGACCGTCGATGAAGCGTGAGTTTACCTAAATGACTACAACAAAAGTAAAAAGTGTATTTATAAAGGTAATAAAAAGATAAATGAAGAAAAAAATTAGAAACTTTCGTTAAAGGGGTTTATGATTGTCGGAGGATTCTTCTACAGTGGACAATTCAATATAAGAACACTGAAAAACCTGTTTAAATCAACTCGCATATCATCAAAAGGAAGTTTTACGTTCGATATTTACAGAAGAAATTCCATTTCTCTACCCCCAATGACTTTCAAACAATGAAGCTTCATCCAGACAAAGCAATAACTCATACTTCGTAAAATACAAATCTACATTCCTCAAAAAAATGAGGATTTATATTTATATACCGTTATATACTTGAATATATATATATAATTTTTCAAGTATTCCTGTGAGGTTCTCTAACGTTTTACGTATGGACTGTGGTGCCTAAGGACTCTTGAAAAGAGCTCTTTCTAAGCGCAAACCCACCACGATTGATGGACTCTAGAAAGCAGTGGAAGAGGAATAGAAATCAATATCTTTGGAAATTTTACGAAAAGCTCTTTTATCATAGAAATCACGATGTAAGATCTTGTCTTCTTAGCTATCATGCAAAGAGTCTAGATCTCAAAGTTCAGCCTGCGACTTCTCGCACAGGCGTGAAGAGTAATACAACAGGAAAAGAGTGCAAAAAGCCCTTTTTATTTATCACAACTCTTTAACAGAAGGGGGTATGGACTTCCTGCTTACAATAAGACCGAGTACTTGCGGTGAGAACTTAAGGATAATTTAACAATGAATTCAAAGGCTAAGAGGTAGTGCTAGACTACACAATTTAATTTAATCTAACAGGCCGACTCAACAACCTACACCGGCGACAGACTAACCAAACGGCCAGAATGAGTAGCGAAAACTAAGATTAACAGGAGGACAAAATAACAGACGTGCGCTATAATAGCGAAATCACGCTCTGTTTAACCTTCTCGTTTCACCAGTTTAAATACGTTCGTTCACCTACTTAATTTGCACCTTGCCGAGGAAATGTAAGGGGAAACAGAGAATTAGAAAAGATACTAAAATTAAAATAATTGGTTAGTAAACTAAGGGAAACCTTACAACGATGCAGACTTATACTCTATAAAATGTGTATCAGATCGAATATTTAAAATAAAATATGGTTTACATTTTAATCATTAATTAAACGGCCTCGAAATCATTCCAAAAATGTCTAAATACCCTCTGTATTAGGCTGAATAGAATTTCAACGAACACAATTTCTGATATCATTTTTTAAAAAGTGCGCCTGAAAGCAATTAAACGAGGGAATTAAATACACACATTTCAAAGCCATAAGTTTAATCCAGTCATTGAATTGATGCATTAAATTATCTCACGCAATTAACGATTTAATCATTTACTCGGATAGAGGTGAATGTTCAGTTTAATTGTCCCATGTGTAGTTTGATTGATTTTGCTCCGAAACGAATAACCTTTCATCACGAAAATTGGATTTGCATGGGTTGACAATAGATTGTGAGTGGCATCGAAAGCTAAATGTGTAGAAATTGTATAAATGGAGCTAATTAATTTACAGTGTGATATAAATCTTATTCAAAGGTTCAAAGATACAAATTTGATTTACTTTTATACATACTTCTCTCAAAAAATAAATAAGATCAGTTACGAATTTCTGCAATAAGAATAACTGCTTTGTTCGGTTGCTCATATATTTTTTCGTGAACCGCTTTTTTTTCAGTGTTGAAAATTAATAGGAAAAGCAACAAGTTGGCCGATAAGCAGCTATAACCTATGGGGAAGATAACTTATAGTAATTTCTGCCTGAGGTTACAATCTTTATCTGAATCGAAATGCCGTCGATTGTCAAGCTGGAGTAAGAAATAAACAAGTTTATAATTACTTACTTAAAAAGATATGTATTTTTATTTATGCGTAGAAAAAAAATTTAATAAATAAGAGAAAGAGAACTGAGCTGTTATTATTTATTCTCAAGTTTTTTCCTATTTCAAAAATGTTCTTCTTAAGCGTAGAAAATGTTCGTAATTTTTTATTTTTAGTTTAAACTAGCGGATATATCCGATGCCAGTTAAGTTAGATTGAGAGTAATGTTAAGAGAGAATGATATTCCTTTTCTAGTAACGATGCAAATCTGCGATTCATACTCATACATTTTTCACTTTGATGCGATACGGAACCCACATAAAAAATTTCGATAGAAAAATAAACTGATTCTCTCTCATTATATCATCAATAATGGCAAGCAGTTTTTAATGATTTTTCGTCTTTCTAATGAAATGGTCGTAAAAGCTCAAGTTCCATCCAATATTTCACCTATATTCAATTTTAATCGATTAAATGTGGCAAAACATTGATCATAATTGATCAGAAATCAATAACGCGAACGAACAAACACACAAACAGGCATTCTTTCTCTATGTATATAGATTGTGTAAAACTTCGTTAACAAACTCTACGTTTTGAAAGCGAGCAGTAGCAACACGTTTCGAAATAAAGCATTTTTGTCTCCAACACGCGAGACTGTTACCAGTCAGAAAAATGAGTGCGAAAATTAGTGATTTCAGAGTTTTTAATTAATATCTCTGCTGATCGAAGTGGTACGAAGATGGGAATAATCGAAATGGCTTCCCACGAATTTTTGGAATTGGGAATAATGTATTTAATGTTTGGCAATGCTATTTTTAGAAATTTTTGATTAACAAACTCTACGATATTTAACATCTTTATAAAAGACAGGCCATTAAATGCAAAAATCGCTAAATATGCTGATGATACTGTCGTTCTTACGAAGTCTTTAAAACTGCAACTCGCTATTGACAATTTAAAGTTCGCAGTTAACATCACTGATCATTGGTTCAAGAGCTGGAGAATTAAATTAAACCCAAATAAGTGCAACGCCACTATTTTTAGAAGATATTAAAAAGAATTCTCCTGTCGAAATTGATATTCAAATGAATAATGTGCAAATACCGGTTAACAGCTCCATTAAATACCTAGGTGTGCTCTTTGATGAACAACTATTGTTTAAAGAACAAACCATGAATGGATTACGAAAAGCTAACACAGGGGTTATTGCCCTTTATCCTCTCCTACGAAGAAACATGAAACTTCATATAAGAACAAAACATATACCATATCTTACTATGATTCGACCCATTTGACTATACGGTATTACTGCCTGGAGCACTATTGTTTAAACTATCGTAAACAATTAGAAGTTTTTCAAAATAAATGACTAAGGATGGTTTTAAGCGGGCTCATGGTATGTTCGGAACAAGCAAATACTCAAAGAAATGAAGCTCGATTCCGTACATGACGAAATACTTTCTACTTCCCATAACTTTTTCCAGAAAATGAAAAATTCAGAATGCCACCCTATCAGAGAAATTGTAAACTATGACCCAACTATTAAACATACTGTCAAAAGGCCAAGAACCATTCATCACAATTCAAAATGGTAAATTTTTAATTGCTTTTCAAGCTTAAATCTTCAAATTCCTCATACAGCATATCAAAAAACTCTTTTAGGCGCTAGTGACGGCACTCGCATGAATTCGCCTTTTCGGTGTGAGCACGCCTATGCTCTTAAACATTTAAATAAAGACAGCGCCCTTGGGTAAAAACTACAAATATAGGTAAAAGCATATTTTAAATGCTAAATGTTTAGTCTATATGGATGACCAATGAAAACTCTACGATTTGAAAGCGGGCAGTGGCAACACTTCTCGAAATACAGCAGATTTTTATCTCCAGCGTGCGAGACTGTTGCCACTCTGAAAAATGAGTCCGAAAATTAGCGTTTTCAGAGATTTTAATTAATATTTTTTTTTTGGAAAAGTAGACGTCGACCTGTTCCAGTACCCAGAAAAGAATTGTAGAAAGTTTGGTGACGATAGCTTGTAGTAGTGACTGAGTTAATCGCGAATAAACACACAGACATTCTTCTTTATATGTATATATGGATTAAAGTTATAATTAGCTAATGAATAAACATGTTAGAGTTATTTTAAATGCATGTCAGTATGGAAATTCAAAATTTAGCCATCTATCAATATATATGAATAATAATGTGTAATCCACATCGATGTTTTGAAGGTGTCAAACTTTATATTTCAGATAGAAAATAATTTTTTTTTTCCTTTGCGATGTTATTCTTATTTTTTACGTATGTGTACTATATTTCTATAATTCTACTAGAATAAATGAGTGGACTGCGTAATAAAGAACACTAAGAATTTTATTAAAGGTAATTACTACATTCTGTACATGTATATGTTGCCTTAGCCGGTGGTCAAGTGAGAATTTCTTTCTTTCTACAATAGGTGGCGCTATATTCTAAATTAATGTTTTATATTTTGTTTACAAAAGATTTTTATTTTGTTAAAAAAAAAGTTCTGTTCCGTCAGCTGTTTTCAGTGATTTTGAGGACACTGCTTTAAGTTGTAAAATACAAATTGATAAAAAGGAAAAAGTTACTGAAAAGCTTAACTATGGCTCCATTAATCATTCGTTAAATTTACATGTAGTCGCTCACATCCAGTTCTAGTTTAATATTATATAGCTTAAATCCAGTTTAGGAATTAGTTAAAATTTTCCTATAATCTGATCTGTTCGTTTAAAATAACTTTTCTTTTGCAGATTTAAAAAAAAAACTAATAATTATAGTAGAATTTCGATTTTAAGAAATTGTAGAGTCTACAAAATGTTCGTAAAATCTTTTTATGGATAAATTAATTTTTTTCATAAACGGAAATGCTATAGTGCCATAGCTAGAGACAAATGGAGGAGGGGATCCGCCACGGGCGGCATATTTTTATACTTCGTAGGGGTTAGTCAGATGGATCATCGAGGCAGGTGAAGAATAATTCGATTCTAAATTGCCATACGAATTAAATTGAAACTAGTCCCTGACTGCCTTAATCCGTTCGTGAGATTTTTTGTCCCTTGGCATGCATGAGTTTATAATTGAAAAGATTTTACTTTCTAATACAAATTACAAATGTCAACAAAATATTGATACTGTGACAATAATGAAGAATTTTTCGTTGAGAGAGAAGTATTTCATGAGTTTTATTTCCGTTATTATTAGGAAAAGCGAAACAGAAAAGTGGAAGGGCGGCCCTATTGAATTTTTAGCCCAAAGGAACGTTATCCCAGAAGGGCTATTAGTCTCAAAATAGCATTTTGCGTTGAATCATCTAAATGCGATATATTACTTTTCAGACTGTTATCACCAAACATTATCACTCTGCATTGTATTTAAAGAAACTAAATAATGAAGAATCTGCATGAATGTATGTATGTTTCTCGCACTATGAAAAGAACTCATTACCTAGAGTCGTCAAACTTTGAATAACATAGTCCTGCACCCGAACATGGGGACCTGGAAGCCCGAATTTGGAATTTCAAATTTGTTTTATTGTCTGTTTCAGATTTTTTTTAAACCAATTTTTGATGTAAAACAATTTCAAAGCGAGCAGTGTCAACACAGCAAAAAATAAAACATTTTTATCTTCAGGAGGCGAGACTGTCTAATTTTAAAGATATGTTGTTTTTAAATATCTCTAGCCCAAAGCTCTGGCCCAAAAGCTCTCGAAACGTATATGTGTCTGTAAATGGGAAAAAAACGCTCGTTTGGGTAGCATAATATATATATATATATCATATGCTATATATTCAATATATAGTATATGAAAGCTTTCAAATTTTATTCATTTATTTTAGCTTATTTTGAAAGACAGTCATCTGAACAAGGTTGTAGACACTGTAATATCAGTGCGAACCTTTCTCTCAATTGCTGAAAGTGTTACTAGTTGTGAGAAGCGTCTTACAAAAAATCATTCAAGAAATAATAATATTTAAGAACTACAAATGCTCATTTTATATTTAAGAAATCTTTCTGTAATGTCTGCATAGCAGCAGCTGCAGTCAAATAGATCTCTACAATGCTATCGATGGTTTTGCGAACAACAAAACAAGCATAACAATAATATAATTTTTAAAATATTGGAACTAAAATGTTTCTTCAAAAGTGAACGCATTTTTAATTTACATACCTGCCTGTCGTTTTGACATTTTTTGTAGTTATTTGTTTGTATGTCAACAAAGGCGACAAATTCACGGACTTTTGCCATCAGGGAGGAAAACTCAAAGCCGCCCCTGGTAGCAAAAGTTCTAGCTTAGCCAGTGGGAAATACCTTTTAAAAAGAGACCATTGATTTTTGGGGACTCAAACTACAGTTTATAAAAGCGTGTTGTTCATAAAAACGTATTGTATTCATAAGACGTAAACTTACTGCATTCTGTTTCAAAGAAAGGTAGCATTTGAATAATAATCCTTGAAAACGAGTTAAACATTTTGCATTTCTCTTGTTATGTCTGCTAACGCAGTCCAAATTATATATAATCAGGTCATTTAAATTAGGTCATAAAATGCATCAGCATTGCCAAAGACATTAAAACGTGACTTTTTCTTAACTACTACATTAACTACTAAAAACGCTATCAACTATTTTCATTTTATCTACGTTTCGCTCTATGTAATGGTAGTCAAGTTAAATCAACTTATGTTGCACTTCATGTTTGTGATAACAACGAACAATTTTCTACACTTTCTTTCCTTCTTTCTTTTTTCTTGGGGGGGGGAGGGAAAGAATTTGAAATAGATTTTTCCTTATTTAATGTTGAAATTTTCTTCTTTAGCCTTGCTTAATACTTTAAGTAGCCACGCCAAAACTTCGATCTTTTTACCAGAGAGCCAGAAAAATAATCTTCCAAATAAAGTTTCTCAGGATAAATTTAAGCAATTTAAATTTTTTAAAGTTACTGTGAGACTGTTAACAATAATCATTTAAAAAATCTCTCATTGTTAACAACTCCATGGATTTAAAATGAATTCGAATTTTATACCAAACAGAAATTTAAATGCATCGAATGTAATCTTACATCTGCGGATAGATTGGAAGACATTAAAGCCACCGGCTTCGAGTTCTCATAAACCTTTTTCTATGAAACGTAATCAGTTATAAACAATGGAAAAGTTTATCAAAAGTGACCTAGGGTTGTCTGATATTTTGACTCGTATAAAACCTTTGACATGGGTAGTTCGACCCTGGTTGAAATCCCGGCGAAAGGCCTGTCTACGTAGGAGTTTTCGTGTTTCTCCGCTTGTCTAACATGAATGCGAACCAGCTTTTTTTAAAAAAATTCACCACGAAAGAATTCCTCTCCTCGCATTCGAGCACTAGCACTCGAACTCGAGGGCTATATGCGAAATAGTCCTAGTTTAAGCTAATTGGAACAAAAACTGAGAAATTTAGGATGTCACCAACGTAAAAAAAAAAAACTCAACTTCTGAGATTTTCTATTGCAGAGACACAGATAATATAGAATTACAATTTTTCAATGTAAAAATTAAGTACATAATTAAAACCGGAGGGGAGAGTTGAGTTAATATCTCTATTCCAAGAAACTGCTTCCTTCTTCAATTGTAGAATTCTGTTGTACATAAGAGCTTGTGTCCTTGTCCTACAGATCTTACTAGACTTGAAACAAATTTGACTTGAAGCGAAAGACTTGAAACACGCGATGATTTCTAGGAGTTTTGTTTTTTATCACGATATTTTCTACGAAGATGTTTTAAAACTGCGATATTTTTTAAACGTTTTATTTTCAACGACGATGTTTTGTACCATGATGTTTTAGGACTGCGATGTTTAAAACATTCAAACTTCTTAGCTTAAGTAGAAAAAACGACTAATTTGCATTTTGGTGGAGACTAAGGAAAAGAGAAGTGATAGTAAAGACTTAAACCGTAATAATTGATTAATTAACATAAAATACTTTACACAGTATTGTCCGTCACATAACACCAGTATGACGAAGAAGCCCCGTATAAAGCGAATGAATCTTTTTGGTCACATTCAATTTCCCATGCACTTGATGTTATTTTATATCTTTCTAACGAATCTCCAAAACTATGAAAATTAGATATAAAGAACTGCATGGATATCTTCGATTGAAATGTTTTTGTACTTTTCATATTCTTTCCTGAATCTTTGCAAGTTTAAAAAAAATTACTAACAGTTAAAATATTCCTCGTTTACCATATTAGGATCCAAAAGATCCTTAAACAAATCATTATCCTTAAAGAAAATCACTTTTACATTACTTTTATTTTATTTTCGATCCCACTTTTCTCTGTGCTTTAACCAAAGACTATGTCAAGCAGGTGTGATACTCAAACAAGGAGACGAGGATACAAAAAGCATATCTTAGGGCATCGTATAGTGTACGCAACCACTGGACCAAAATAATGCGAATGGGTTCTTTTATTTCATTCAGTTTTTCACTGAACTGCCAGACAAAACTCTGTTCGAGGATAATATCATTATGGAAGTTTTCGATATTCAAGAAAAGGGAAAGTAATAAATCTTATGAGCTTAGGGTTTTATATTTGATTCTTCTTTCAGGTAGTGAAAAGTTTTGATGCTTATCCTTTGATCCTTCCCTTTATCCTCTGTCTGAGTATCAAGGCTTCCCAAGTTCTAGCGTCCGAATACGGATTTTGTATTCTTTAGATCAAACATGAGATATTTTTATAAAGGTCATTAACTTTTTTTCAACCATATATATCTTTAGGGAAGAGATTGTGTTATTACTGGATGTTGGATAAGACAAGTAGATGAACGAAACTACCTTCCTTTTTCTGGAAGAACAAAATTTTGAGGTATTATTCTTTCAACAAACTTTCTGTACTTTGTTTCTGTGTCAAAACTTCAAACGCATGGTGAGCTGTAATCGTAAAGCTTCAGCAATGAAAATATGAAGAGTACGAAATAGATGCAGCCAAACCATAAATGCCAAAAGTGCAGTTTATTCTAATCTGTAATCGGTACAAGTTGAAAGAAACCTGAAACCCCATATGCTTATGGGAAAAACTTAGGTATGAAGCTGAGAAAGGTGTAGCATAAGTGTGTTGAAGAAGCATTTTTGAAATGGATCGTCTTTCAAAAGAAACCATAATCTGCCAGCATTTGGGCAAAGGCTAATGAATTAAGGAGACACTTCGGAGGAAAACTGGGAAAAAACGAATAGCAGATTAAAAAAAAAAAGTCTGGAAGGTTTTTCAGATTTTAACGGTCGCGTAAAAGGTTTGTTAAGGTTCTTTGCGCTCTCGCTGAGCTTGCAGTCTACCAGTCTGTTATTAAACTCACTCCTACTAACTCCCACTTTTTTTTGGTGTTCTTAGGTGTATTATTAAGCGTCATTTTCTTCGCATTTACGCCATATACAACTCAACAGCGAAATTACGAAAATTTTAAAAGCAGCATAGCACTATACATTTAGAATTTCGGATGCAGGATTGAGTTTACTAAGATGGCTGTGCAAAACGTTTTTTTATATCTTTAGTATTAACATTTTGTGTGTTTACTTTATTTATTAAACATCACGTTCTTGGCGCTTACGCCATATAAAATTCGATTCAACAGCAAATTCACAAAATATTTAAAAACAACATATCTTTAGTATTTCCGAAAGTCAGTCTCACGCACTGGAGATTAAAATATTTTTTTCCGCACAGTGTTGCCATTGCTGGCTTCGAAATCATTTATTAAACAAAAACTCATTAAAGTTCTACAAACTATGAAATAGATAATAAAACAAATTCCAAATTCGGGCTTCTAGGTGCTCATGTTCGGATGGAGGACTACGTTATTCAAAATTTGATGGCTCTAAGTGCCATTATTTTTGCACAGTGCGAGAACCATGCATACATTCATGCAGATTCTTCATTATTTAATGCCTTTAAATATAATACAGAACGAGAGTATTTGATGGCAACAATTTAAAAAGTGATACGCCGTTTATAGTGACTCACCGCAAAATCTTGTTTCGAGACTAATCCCATTGGGGTTAAATGGCTAATAAGACATATGCGCATAATAATAATAATCCTAATACAATTTTGTAAATTAGATTCGTCATTCTTTTTGGTAGATGTGACAATGTTATTCAGAATTTTTTTCTTTTCGTTATTTTCGTTATTATTACTATTCATTCATTCATCATTTTCTCATTTAATTTTTACACGCTTTCGTGAAATAATTCATTTTCCTTATCAGGTCGGATACAGTGAACCATACTGCTGGTCGCTTGAAGCTCGTTATAGCGAACTTCATCTATATAGTAGGTGCTGCTTAATGTGATTAGGTATGTCCACGGCTACTCTAATAACATTAACCGAATCATTACTTTAAAAATAAAAAAAATAAAACATCTTTCAAAACAACACTAGAATTTAACTACCGTATATTCCGAACTATACCACCCACTATACTTCCAAATTATATTTTTGAGTTTTTTAGGTATATTCACCGTATAACGCGCATCTTTTTCTTTACGAAGAAACGTAAAAGATACATGTGAAGTCATTCATTCGAAGATTTTTCCCAGACTTTCGAACAGTGAGGTATATTGAATTGACAAAGCGACAAGGAGACCAATATGTGTGTGTGTGAGGGGGGAGGGGTCCGGAGGACATGCTTGATGGAGTAAATAATTCTGCAAAGAGGGTGCGTTATATTCAATGCGGGTGTGCACAAGAATGTTATTCTAGTGTTTCGAGAAAATGGGAGCATTATTCGGGGTACGTATACACTTCCTACCCGAATGAATTAGCGGGATCAGCAATTAGAAGAGTTCTCTTTCTGCAGTCATTTGAAACCGTGATTTTGAAGTGAGCATCGAAGGCAAGGAAAGAAAAGGAGGCCATATGCGTCATGCCAGTCTAGAAATAGTGTGTGAGTGGATAATAAAAACATGAAATGAATTTGAGCACGATATAATTCAAAAGTCATTAAAAAATAAAGTATATCTAACGATCTAAATGGAACGGAAGATGAAGATTTATTTATGAATCAGAATAAGAGTGATGGTGAAGATGAATCAGAATTCGATGGTGTGCCTGAAGATATAGCAGAAGTCGAATAAGACAAACTTTTCATATTATTAGATAAGGCAATTTTTTTAAGTTCATAAAAAATGTCATTTCTTTTAAATAAACAGCATTTAGGTACCTGCAGAGATTTTTGTATGCTCATCTTTTCCTTATTTTTGCATCTATCATTTTTATATCCGACGTAAAACGCGCATCCGTCAATTTCGATGGTATGTTTTGTATCCAAAGCGTGCGTTATACGCCGGAATATACGGTAATTTTACAGAAATATAACCAGAAAGACATAAATAGGCAATTTTGCATCATTTTAATTCAAAAAATGCAAAAGCATTTTTACAAACTGTTCATAAACTGCAAAAATTAGTAACGTCTCTGGAAATGATTTAGTCAATTCCGTACCCTTAGTACTCAGTAGGCACTGCTCATTGAAAGAAAACATGCCAATGTAAAATCGTAAATTAGGCAAAAAAGCAGTGGCTTAGCTGGAGCTGGAGCAAGAGAGGCATTTGTTCCGAGGACGGGGGATTTCATAGATATTTTGTTATGCACTGAGAAAGGCAGCAAGTAGATCATCCCGGACAGCAAAACCTCTGGCTAAGCCAATGAAGGAGAATAATAGAGATAAGGGCAAACCCTCCGAAAAAAAAAAAAAAAAAAAAGCAACCTTAATTTGGCATAGATGTTTTCATGGGAATTTTTTTCCCCCGAAGAATACCTATGTCTAAAACCGATAGAGTTACTCAAAATCTACAACAAACACACACACCCCACATGCCTAATTTTAAATGGTTGGCTAAGATCGAAACCAAACTGTTTGACGACTTTTTTTGGGGGGGGGTTGTCTCTTGACAATTTTTGTAATTTATTTTAAACTTGTAAGTTTTGTACTTGGTCTCATGCTTGAACTTTAATCCTACAACTCTACTAGACAAGTAGCGAGTTATCGCTATACCTGAAGTAGTACGACAAAGACTTGCGAATAACTTTTTTTATTAAAATGAACATCTAATGAAACATGCACAACTCGTGCTTAAGATAAACCACTACTTCCGGCTATGCTTAACAGACATTTAAATTTAAATGTTGATAAAATAGTTTAAGACTACATAGTCAAACACCAAGCTACAAGCTGGCTGCTATAATTTACCGCCTCGAAAGTTTAAACTATCGGCTGCGAGAGAATGTAAAGCCGAGATAATTACAATTGGGTAGAGCGGGCACAATCTAACAACGCAACTCGCTACTTGCCTCTCTCAACTAAGATGCCAAAGCTCTCAGCTTAAATACACTGAAAATCAATTTGCATTCTGCTGAGGAATACGGAAAAAGGAAATTACAGTAAAGACCAAAATCATAATAATTGGTTAACTAATAAGAATCTTATAAACTTATTTGACGACTTTACTTCAGTTGAAAAAATATTCTGTAATATTTTGATCCTATTAACCGAATGTTTGTACTTGGCAAGCGCCGTATTTTCTACATTTCTTGTACACAAACAGGCGGGATTTTGGCAGTTCGATAACAATATCCGAATGATAATATTAACCGCGATCACATTAAGCGGCGCCTACAGCAATAGAGATAGAGACGTACAGCCCGGAAGTATTTCGAAATTCTTTTAAATGAAAGTGTTTCAAACTTTATACTAAAGGATTTGAAACATTTTAAGTGCTTCAAATTATTACGCTTTTATACAAAATAGTTATTTATTTATTTTAAACATTCAGCGAATTCTTTTTAACGTGCTCAAACAAACAGAATACTGTTGATTTCTACTATTATTTGAGAAAAGTTAATTAATCTAGAACGCACGCCGTTAATGTGGAATGACAGACAGGGAGATGCAACTGCTCTTTACAGAGCACGTAAAAGTGTGCCGCACTCAACAAGAGTGGACAGGTTTTGATAAGAGTGTTTAACTTTCACCGAAATGGTTAAAACCTTAAAACAAAAAGCAGAAGATTGTTGATGATGATGATGCAGTTTTATATGCGGCTGCTGTGCCTGAAGGGGAAAAAAGCGAGAGCGCCAAAACAGGGTCAAAGCATGCTCTACTTTTAGATCACTTCGGTAACTGGTTAGAGATAGCTGGAAGCCCAGAAATGGCGAAACATCGCTGATTTTGGAGCTTTTCGCGATGAATGTAATATTTGGAAAATACAAGGAAGAAAAGGATTTTAATCATTGTTGCCAGAAAGCCAAGCTTCATATCCATGGTCCGAACTAATTATTAATTTTTTCTGGTTTTTATAGACGTTGTGAAATTAGGATGAAATAAAATTAATTTGCTAAAATATTTGCGGAGTATTTTATTTAACGAGAAATGAATATAATTTCACCCCCTCCCCAAACCTATCCCGTGGCCAGGAATGACAGAAAATGTAATTTCAAATTTCTAACCTGCAAATATTGTAAAGCGAATGTGGCAGTTACGGTTTAAAAATTTTAAAATTCTACTTTACTTATTCACGGTAAGTCAACAAAATATGAATATATATATATATATAT
>KK114319.1:207158-237900 GCA_000611955.2 Stegodyphus mimosarum
TTGAAATAATCATCATGAATTAAGGCATGGAGACTAAAAATTTTTAATTTAAAAAATTTTTAAAATAATTTTTTTTAAGTTACACAAAATCTTTTATAAATTTAAAAGCTCAGAAACGTTGAGCTGGATATAAAAAAACAAAACAAAACAAAAGTTTCCATTTAAAAATGTATTCAAAACTTCTAAATGAAAAAGCTTTGCTTTTGCTAAACTTTACTAAAAATTTGCTTTGATTATAACTCGAAAATTTTGTTACAAAATAGCATTTCATAAAAGCTTCATAAAATTTTTATGTAATTTTGCAAAGCAATATTACTATAAAATTCTGTTCTGCGAAACTTAATGATATTTCTACAGACTTTTATGCAGAAGCATTTCTGTAAAGAATTACCTATAGGTACTTCTGTAGAACTCTTTAAATCTGCATAAAATTTTTTCAAACGGGGAATTTAACTCTTAAAATGAATATGGAAAATTTTGGAATGAAGCGAAATTTATTTTAAAATTAGTTTACGGAAAGGGATGTAAAAATGTTAGTGAATTAGTACGTGTTTAATTCTGTAATATATAAGCTGGATTGAAGGAGGGAATTAATGCATTTATCTATGCATATTCTCGAGCAAAAATTATATAAAACACTGTTTAAAGAGGATTCAGTTGCTTTCCTACAACAAAAACACTAGGGTTATTTGCCTAAAGCAAGGGATGTGTTCGTGAAGAACTTTTCAAGGAAAACAATCTCTTATACTGTCGTTATACAGGTACAGATGGAACTGGACGGGACACCAGAAACTCACCATTGGTCGTACAAGTATAGTCCTGCAACACTAACTGTGCAATTCCATCCCGAATTTGAGAGAAGAA
Source organism: Stegodyphus mimosarum (assembly GCA_000611955.2). NCBI lineage: Eukaryota > Metazoa > Arthropoda > Arachnida > Araneae > Eresidae > Stegodyphus > Stegodyphus mimosarum. The sequence goes on from KK114319.1 coordinate 208,023, forward strand.
ACACAGTCTAAAGATCTCCCATCTCTCTTCATCTATCAACAACCTCTCGAGGGGACTTTCGGCTCGCCGTGTATTTTGAGGGCACCCTTGCCGCACAGACTCTCCTTGTACAAGGAAAATACACTAAGACATTTTTGCAGCCATTTCCCTTTTAGTAATATTTTTTCAGAGGTTGACAGAGTTCTAGAAATTCCTATACAATTTTATAGACAATCCTCTATACAAATACTTCTTTATAAGATTCGGTGCGAATTTTATATAACTTTCATAGAAGGAGTCTCTATAGAAAAGTTGTTTTACAAAATCTCATAGAAATTTAACAGTTTTTATAAAATGGTATTCTATAGAAATATCGAAAGTTTCAAATTGTAATCAAAACAAATTTTCAGTTTGTGATGTATAATGTCGGATATGTATAAAACCAAAAATAAACATTTTTTTGTTTAAGTGTGTAATCATTTTTGAAGGTAACTTCTGCCTTTTTCCCTCTCTAGCGCATTGTTTTTAGCTTCTAAATTTATATAACCTTTTGTACAATTTTTTGTACCGCATCGCTTATCTAATACAAAAATTCGTAAAAATTTTCATAAAAGCAATTTAAATCATAAAATTAGTTAAAAGATTAAATTTACACTGTTAAATACACTCATGGTCCATAAATTAAGGATAATTCGGAGTCACGCCGAAATCGAACTCTAAAATAAATATATCATCTGTAAAATCACTACAAACATCTTCAAGAACCATATGCAAATGTCAGGAAGTAACCAGATGACACTGATGATATCACAATGACGAGAGCGTAAGAGGGTGATATATAAAATACAGGCAAAGAAGTAAAATTGTTCGCAGGCGCTTTATAAGCATGTCAGTGCAATAACCGAATAGTTATGACACAAAGGACGCATTTGGATGATTTTTTACGTGGTAGAATTATCGGCCGTTTTGAATGTGGGCGTACCCAACTGGAAGTATCAGACGAACTTGGAATTGCCAGAGTGTCATCTCCAGGCTTTGGCAACGATTCCAAGATGATGATGATGTGAGTAGACGTTACAGCACAGGTCATCCCAGAGTTACAACGCCGAATGAGGACCGCTATTGGCAGTTACTTTGAAAAGAAACAGACGGAGCATAGCCTCAGACCTGTCTAGTCAGCTTTCTTCAGCTACTGGTACGACAATTTTAAGGCAGACCGTGTACAGACGCTTAGGGCAGATTGGTCTATATGCTCATAGACCTGTCAGATCCTTTCTACTTACTGCAACTCACTGTCGCATGCGGTTAGCCTGGAGTAGAGAGCATGCATTGTGGACACCGCAACAGTGGGCTTGTGTGATGTTTTCTGACGAGTCCAGGTTTAGCTTGCAATCTGATTCTCGCCGGCCTTTCATATGGAGAGCTCCAAGTACCCGTTACCACCAAGAAAACATCATTGAACGACAACGTTACGGTGGTGCAAGAGTGCTCGTTTGGGGTGGAATTATTCTGGGTTCTGGAATTATTTTGAGTTCCAGAACTGATTTGCATGTTCAAATTGGAACCATGACGAGCCATATCTATCGGAACGTCATTCTGGAACAACATGTACGTTTGTTTCGGAGCGCCATTTGCGCACAATTTGTGTTTATGGATGACAACGCCCGTCCTCACCGTGCAAACATCGTAAGCGAATGCCTTCAGTCGGAGGATATCACCCGTATGGACTGGCCAGCATTCTCACCGGACTTGAATCCAGTAGAGCACGTGTGGGACATGCTTGGCCGACGAGTTGCAGCCCGTCAACCTCCTCCCATGTCTACCGGAACTTCGGAGAGCATTGCTTTTTGAGTGGTGTAATATCCCCCAAGATCAGATCGATAATTTGATAGTCAGCATGCCTGGGCATTGCACGAACTGTATTGCATCGTCAGTGAGACATACAATGTATTAACAATTATACTAACCATGTAATATTGGTTTTTTGTAAATAGGTTTTTTTGTAATTTGCTCCAGGGAGAAAAAATCGCTAATTTTTTTAATAATATCAAACATATAGCATCTTTTTTTGCTCTTTACCTTTTGTTTAATAAATAAGCTTTACAAATAAGTCAAATTTGTTTTGCTTCTAACTCTTCCTTTGCCTGATTTTGCATTATCCTTAATTTATGGACATGAGTGTATGAAAGTTTAATTCCTGAAATGAAAGCTTTAATTATTGTATACTTGCCCCGGATGAGAGAAATTGTTTCTTAATTTTTATTGAACTTATCTATTATTTAAAATAAATTTATTTTTATTTAAATATTTTGAAATGAAAACGATATTAAATTTTTTTTATTCGAAAAAAAAATCATCCATCTGCTCTGAAAGTTTTAATTCTCCTCGTTCCATATCATAGATCATTTCATAATTTAGATAAGGTTAAAACCTTCTATTGACAAATGAAAATTTTCTTCGTTCTTTTTTTTTTTTTTGTTATAATGCTTTTAAATGCTCAAAAGCATCTATAGTATCTCCTATAGAAAATTAAAGCAAGGAAACGTGTTTAGAATTCTTTAGAACTATGGTCCGATGTCTATAAACTGTGTCTGATATTTTCAGTGGAATTTTATCAGTAGATTCTTTATACGTTTTATAAGCAGAACCTTTACAATCTAGACAAATTTTTATAGAATTTCTGCACATATCTTTCTACAGTCTATACATGACTCCATAGAAACTTTATCTAAAATTTTATAGAATTCTACAGAAGACTTTCTGATCTTGTTTATTGACAATTGAGTCATAAATCTAAAGAAAAATTCTAAATAAGAATTCTAAAGAAGTTTAATACTGGATGTTTTTTGAGAATTGTATAAGAAATTTTCGTGAGGTAGCATCAAAGATATAAACTCCTTATTATTTCATGTGAGGACTAAAACTTCATTCTGACCTTTTATTTGTATGTATTTATTTCTAAAATTACTTGTTTGTCGAAATTCTAGACGAAAATTTATTACCAATACATATTTATATTATAATTCAAAATTTAAAAAAAAAAGAGTTTTTCCGCTTTCTTTATTTTTATTATTCTGCTGCCCAGGCTTCTCAGTTAATTCTATAACGCTTTTTTTTCATTGTTTCATGTATGGATATTTGCTCCAGAAAATATTTCGGGTTTCTAAGAGTTTTAATGTTGTAAAACCGGGAAGAATTTCGGTATTTTGAATTATCAAATTGCATTGGAAAATACGTTTAGGAAAATAATCTTATGTCTCAGAGGGAAACATTTTAAAATTTCTCATTACTAATCACTGCTTAGAAATGATTAGCAAGAAATGATTATGCGCGATTGCTGTTGAATGAAAAGGAAAGGGAATTGTTAGATTTGCAGTGTCAGTAAAATGAGAAAATTACAATCTTACTATGTTTGGATGCCAAGCGGCGTGACTGACTAAGGTGGGACGTCGGTGCAATTAACACGTATATTCACCAGCCGACAGGCGGTAATTTTTTTATATTTTCTGGAGCGTCCGTTTCCCCCACTCACTTATGAGTTGTTACTTTTACTTTCCTTGAGTCATTCGCTAGTTGGTAACCTGGATGTACAGTTAGTTACGCAATTCATATTACTACATAGATGAAAACAAATTAATGTACCACTTGGCAAAACCTGTTGCTTGTGCTTGTTGTTAGATCTACATTACATCAGTACCCAATCATTTGACATTCTATAAAACGTTTGAATGTTGTTTTCATATGAAGTTTCATCTTGTTGAATCAAAGTTATAAACAAAATTATAACTGAGCCATATCTTCAACAAAAGGTGAAAGAGAAGTGACAGAAGAAGGACGTCTCTTTCAAAATAAATGGCAATAACTATTTTTTATGGTGTTGGGAGCATTGAAATTTTATGTTTTATTTTCAATAAGAGAACATCAGCTCAAAAAAGAAAAACAGTTTACGTCGCCATTACGAATCGAATTATAAAGAAAAATTTGAAATTTTGGAAGGTAAATTCAGGGAAGAAAAGTTACAATTTTTAAAATCTGGCTGGTGAAACAACAAAATATTTTTAAGGAGACAAACGAATTCAAGGAAGCAACAGTTCGTGCAAGTTTTGCTTTATTGCACATCATTGCAAAAAGATCAAAATCGTTTTAGAGTTGAACCATGTTGTGTGCAGTTTACAATGATGTTAGTATGATCGCAAACTTGCATGAACTGCTGCTTCACTGATTCATTTGCTTCCGTAAAACCATTTCGGTGTTTTGCAAGTCAGAAAGACTGTTTGATTAAATTTGCTGCACTTCTTTGTTCTGACAAACGACAATTATTTAAAAATATTAGTTTGTCAACCAACATAGTAGTAGAACGTATTAAAGAAATTGCTAATGATTTACGATGTCAGTTAAAGGAAAAAAAATTACAGATTTTGCAAAAAAATTGCATTGTAAGTAGCAGTTGATGAGAAATCTGAAATCACAGATATAGTTCAGCTAGCCGTTTTCATAGGAAATGTTAACTGATGAATTTTAAGTAGTCGAGGAAATACTATAAATAAATCCTACAAAAGGAAAAACTATTGCACAGAATATTTTTTCTCAAATAAAATACATTAATAGTAAATTAAATTGTAAAAGAATGGCTAGATTTATAAATGATGGCGCAGCTGCTACTTTTGTTAAAAAAGGAGTAAAGTAACGGTAAAATTAAGAGTAGTGAAAGAAGAAAATTTTCAGAATATGTTGCATTATTCATCGAGAAGCATTACATGCCGAAAGTTTGGAAATAGATGATGTTATGGAAACGATATTTAAAACAGTAAATTTCATCCGTGGACGAGCTCAGAGTCATCGAGACTTTGTTGTATGGCTTGAAGAAATTGAAATTAAGTACTGAGAAATAATTTATTATAACCAGTCGGGAAGCTGTTAAAACAATTTTTTGATTTAATAAATGAAATCAAAATTTTTATAGTGCAAAAAAATAAAACTATCGATGATACATAATGATACATGGATAAAAGATTTAGCATTTCTTGTTGATTCAACCGGCTATTTAAATATTTTCAGTAAAAAAAAAGCTACAAGGACAGGATAAATAAACTTCTTGCTGACATGCATGCTTCTATTAAAGTTTTTAAAGTTAAATTGCAGATATGGGAAATATAACTGAAAGAAAAAAAATTTCCAACATTTTCTGCGTCTTAAATTCGCACTATTATTCCAAATGAAAAACATCAAGGATATGCAAGGACAATAGCCTTATTAACGACAATAATTTGAAAGCATATTTAAGGAACTTAAGGATTTGGAATTCGATTTTAAATTATTTTCATTATTATTAAAAGCGGACGTGAATAACATACCAAAAAACCTACGTATAGAATTAATTAATTTATAGTGTGATATAAGCTGGTTTCACATATTAATCTTTTTAAAAAATGTGAAGCCGCAGAGATTAACTTTTATTCTGACTTGTCAAAAGATAAATACCTTCAACTACGAATTTTTTCAATAAGAATAATCGATTTGTTTGGAGGAATATTTTTATATGTGATGAGTTTGTTTCATATGTGATGAGTTCAAACAAAACTGCCCGATTGACTGCATGAGCGTCTACAGTCCACGATGAAGATACGAGGGATGTTTTTAAGTAAGGGCCGTTTGAAAATAAAAACCAAATGAGAGAAGATTTTCAAAAACCAAATTTATTTTCAGATTCTACACACCTTTCTCTATTTTTCGTCATAGTTGCCAAGTTTGTTTAAACACTTATTATACCTTAGAACTAGATTTTGAATACCCTTGTCATAGAAACTTGCCACGCCTGCTCCGGTAACCGAGATGGCACGGCCGTTTTCACGTCTTCGTTATCGTTGCCGAGATGATGTTTGAGATAGCGGAAAAGATGAAAATCACTCGGCGCAAGGTCTAGGCTGTGGGGGATTGGTCCAAAACTTCCCAGCCAAAAGTGTTCAATAAAGGCCGTAAACTTGACAAATCTGCCGGTGAATTTCTGCAGCAGACAGGTTTCTTGACGACAAAAAGCGTATCACTGACCGTACCTCGCATGTGGCGGGCGATTCGATAATCTTGAACATTTTAAAGTACGCAGCTGCACCTGCGTACTTTAGATCCTAGAGTGTGTCAATGAAAAATTTGTAAGTTTTACAAAATCTATACATATAAAAAAGAACGTCTGTTTGGTGTTTGTTTGTTAGTTCGCGTTATTAATTTCTCATCCATTATGATCAATTTTTTGCCACATTTAATCGACTAAAATTGAATATAGGTAAAATTTTGAATGGAACTTGAGCTTTTACGACCATGTGATTAGAAAGACGAAAATCAATGAAAACTGCGTAGCATTGTTGCTGATATAATGAGAGAGAATTTGCGAATTTTTCTATCGAAATGTTTAATGTGAGTTCCATATCGCATCAGACTGAAAAATGTATGACTAAGAATTTTGATAGTTGTTTTAAATTTTGTCATAAACTTTGTTAAAAGAAATCTGGCTCTCTAGCAGCTTTCAGGTTGTGCATGCCGTCCGCATGCAGTTTGAGACCACAGTATTAACAAATTAAGCGATTAAAAACGATAAATGTAGTTTTTAAGCACAAGTTTTATTATTTTCTAATTTTTAATCTGGTTAATTTAAACAAAACTGGATCTCATACGTGATATATCTAAATAAAAACACGAGTATTAAATATTTTTATGAAACTTCGCAATTTGAACTCATTAAATTGCCATACCACACTTCCTCGCGCAATTTTCCAGTTTTTCTTTTTTACTTCCTTGTACGAAGTAAAAAGGAAGTACTGTAATCGCGAAAAATTCCGGGTATCATATTTCAACGAAAATATCTATTTTGACCGCTCTCGAATAAGGTTTTTAAACCCTTCTCAAGTGTTACGTGTTCTCACACTTAAGCGATTATTCGCTTGTAAAGTGTTCGTGGGGTTCTGAGTAAGAACTTTAGATTTAAAGAGTTAGCCTCATAAACTCATTTAAAATGGATTCTGAAGAGATTTTTTCGTGGCGTCTGTGCGTACGTACGTACGTATCTCGCATAACTCAAAAATGAGTAATCTCAGAACTTTGAAATTGTGTATGCAGGAGTGCTATAACATGTAGATGTGCACCTTTTATTTTGCTTGCAATCGGCAGCACCAAACATATAAAAATTTATGTATACATATATATATCCACTCTGTTACTGTGGTTAATGAGCTCAGTTTTTGCTTTCTCATCTGTTGGTAAATTGTGCATTTTTCCTTTAAAAATGATTGAATTATGTTGTTCTTATCTTCCGATTAAGGTTTTTATGCCTTTAGTAAATCCGCATGCAAGATTTGTAGAATTATCAGCAATATAAAAGTTGTCTAAGTACGGCTAAGCCTAATCATTTTTCTCATAGCGGACATATTTATTTACATTTGAAACTTAGGAGAATATTTATATAAAAGATAACGCCTTCTTTTATTATTGCGAATTAAATTATGCTTAATACATTCTGGAATTTATTCGAGGAAATAAGTGTTTAAGATTTACTTCGTAATTTTTAGTATAGATATTTTGAGTATTTATGTATTTTTGCCTTGTCGCGAAGCTGAATTAATTGAATGAGAAGTACTGAATCGTCTGTGTGAAAAACTGTCACTCTCTCTCGCTCTTTTTTTTTTTTATTTTTTTTTTATTTCTTTTACACATCATTTTACATTTATTATAGTATTTGAATAGAACATGTGGCAACGATTAAGTAATTCTGCAGGTAATATACATAATTTTTGTGCATTGTGATGAGTTATAAAATGAATCAAATGTAACGCTGTTAAATGAAGCTCGCGCCAGTGTCGCTGTGGTAAAAAGTATAGTGAATTTTAAAAAGTGCATTTATTCTGCTGTGGTTTATACGCTATCGAGGAAGTAGATTTAATTCAATCCAATAAGTTTAAATGAAATGCAAAATGCGTATAATTTAATATTCCGTACAAGAAAGTTATGTGGGGATCATCAGATTTTTTTACTTCCTTGTATACGAAGTAAAAGAAGTTTTGGAATTGCGAAATATTTCGATTTTCATATTTCAACGAAAATATCCATTTTGACAGTTCCCGAATCCATTTTGACTATTTTTTTGCATGACATCTATACGTACGGATAGAAGAAATGACACTTTACTCCAAAGCAGACTACCCGGCCTTTATTTTCGTAATCGCTTGTTGTAGTCATATGTCTCCAATTACAGAAGCGTTTAAAATGACGAAAATGTTCATGTTTTGGCAATTTCAAAATTAAAAAAAAAATTAATTTTTTACAAATAAGGAAATCTAACATTTAATGCGGTCTCCTGGTTCCTATACTTATATTTGGGTAAGTTTTTTACTCTTCATGAAAAAATAAAAAGTATAAGAAGTTTCATAAGGTATTTTCTCCCTCCTTTCTGCATGCCTTCGTGGTGTACTTGTAAAGACCTTATTTTATTCTAACCAATTGTTTTTAGTTTAAAGAAACTTTTCTTTCCCTTCTGATTTGAATTTCCTGCAGAATGTCAATTTACTGGCATGTATGCAAATGTTAAGCGATTTGAAAACAGTATTTAAGCAGCAGTTTTAAGAGTTCGCCAATAGGAGAGTTAGTTCTGAGTTTATGCCGCCTTGTTTGAAACTCTGTAAGTGAAGAATTGGTGCTAGCCATTTTCCTTTGTTCATATTCTTGGTTCGTTTTTACTCTGTGTAGCTTATTTTGCAGTTTAGATAAAGAAGGAGCCAGTCGTGTACCCAATCTTACTTTATTGTGATTGTACATCGTATTTTTCAATTTAAGTTACTTAGCCACAAGTAGAGGTTAAATTGTGAGAACCGACTGAGTGTGTTTGTTCAGCTTAGTTAAAATAAAAAGGTTATTATAACCTTCTTCTACAGTTATCTGTTCTTTCAAGACCTAGGGAGAGTTCGCTACCTAGTCTTTCAGTAGGGTCTTTACAGTTGATGATCCAGAAACACACTAGAATACTCTACATACTTACACTCAGCGCGTATTCGAGAGGTCGTTCAGGTTGGCATTTTGGCGTGGCCATTGCTCATTTTTCATGTACTAATGTTTCAAAAATCCTAATGTCTCTGTAGTGGCGCCCGAACTAAAAGGTGGTGGATAATGATTCTTCACCACCAGGATTTGGCGACTGGGTCCCTAATCCCTAGTAGCCCTTTAAAGGGGGGAGTATGTAAGGTATCTTCTCCCTCCTTTCTGCATGCCTTTGTGGTGTAACGGTAGCACACTCGGCGCGTATTCGAGAAGTCCGCGTCCCGTCGAGGACATTGCTCATTCTTCGTGTTTCCGACTTTAAAAATCCTACTGACTCTATAGTTTGACTCAGACACAAAATTGATTGGGATATTTAATTACAAAATTTTGAATTTTTGATGCCATTTTTAACTTCCTGGAGGGATCGGTTAATTAAATTAGAAAAATTCGAGGAATTAAGTTTAAATGAAGCGTTGGAAATAATATGCATATTTTAATAGGAGTATAAGGAAGTCATGCAGTGTGCACATCAGAATTGTTTTTCTACTAATTTTACTGTCCGAAAATTCAGAGCGGAAAATTATGGGAATGATTTAATTTACAAAGGACACGGTTGCAGTAGGAACACACTTCAAATGAAAAATAGTAGTGAGTAAACTACAAACAACTTTTACAATATTATTTCTTTAAAAGAAACCTACATTCCAGTTAAAATAAATAGTGATGTTGCGTGCGTACGGGTTCGTAATGGATTGAATGCACAAATCGTTAAAAAATTAATAAAATTTATTCTTTTCACAAGAAATAAAATAAAATGCTGAAATATTTCCTCAGAGGTATTCGTACAATATCACAATATCTCACAGTAGTTATATTTTGAACTACTGTAAAATGTTAAACAGAACTCAATTCAAAACAAGGAAGCTAATTCCATCTCACAGCGAATTCGCTACAGTCAAAAACAGCACTAAGTAAACAGCAACAGTTCGCTTAAAACAACTAAACTGAGATGTTTTACTCCAGCTTTTATAAGCTTTTTAATCAAGCACGAGATCGTTCTGGTATTTTCTCGATTTCTCTGGATAGCAATAGAGTACAATTATGAGACATCTATTTATTAAATGTTAAATGCACGCGCTCTTGTATTTTTACTTTTCCGACGTATCTTTCTCTTAAATTTCGTCACGCGCTCCATTGCACGAGAAAGCAAAACGATCTTAATTACAATTCTACTAAAAATAGCTAAATAAATATAAAATCCGTAACAGTAATATAAATATTACAATATTTAATAAAATATCTTCGAATCTCACCCGTTTTTATCGTTATCTATGCCACTCCTTAAATCCCAAATCCTCCATAAATAATTAGAGAAGGTGCATCTGCAGCTAACTTTGCGAAATCGTAGACGAAATGTCGTTTCGTGTTTGCTTCCCCGTGATAAGTCGGTTCTTATGCAGGCCTAAAGTTCAACTGTTATATGAAAATGGCTAAATGTGACCTTCGAAGGTGGCTTGCGAGCGTTTGTTTTTGCTAGTAAGACGAAAATAATCACTGCATGGGCAGATGGTTTATAAAAATTGGGAGAGATCTATCTCCGAGCGTACTGAGGAAGGGGGAGAATGACACGAATAAGTTTTGAATTTTCAGAAACTGGCACTAAAACGCTAAGACGAAAAATACGCGACGAAAAACGGTATATTTTTTCTTTTTCATAATTACTGTATTAATAAGTAATACGCCCCAAATGAAATATTTCAGTTTCATTTTCCAATACATGTATGAAGTCACTGGCCATTAAAAATTACTTAAAACATTTAATAGCCTTAATATAAAACATTTAATTTTTTAAAAATTCATGAGTTTTTAATATTATCTATAAAATATTATATGTTATTATTTCAGGTCCTCTTTCCTATGTAAAGTTAAAGAGTGTATTAATGTTGTTTATTGGCAGTTTAATATATTTTAATTATGCTCTTTTGATTTGGAAAATAATTCTGCTCCAACTCTTATTTATTAATTTTACTAGTCCAAAGGGGCAGTTTTCCCAGAAGGACTATTAGTTTCGTTTTGGCATTTTGCGTTGATTTATTAAAAGCGTTGTTTTACTTTTCAAATTGTTGCCACCAAATATTATCGCCCTGTATTATTTGAAGGAATTAAATAATGAAGAATCTGCATAAGTGTGTCTCGCAGTGTGGTAAAACAACGGTACATAGAGCCATCAAATTTTGAATAACGTAATCCTCCTGCGAATATGGTCATCTGGAAGCCCAAATTTGAAATTTGTTTTATTATCGATTTCATATTTTGTAAAACCTTAACGAATTTTTGATGAACAAACTCAAGGATTTCAAAGCGAGCAATGGCAACGTTGTACAGAAAAAACATTTTTATCTCTAACGCGTGAGACTGTGTGTTGGAAATTCTAAAGATACGCTGATTTTAAAATTATTTTGGGATATTGATCTTGAACTAAATTTTATGGTTGAAGTGCGAGGAACATGATATTTAATAAATAAAGCCAACACAAAATGTTAAAAAAACACTCCTTTGTACGTAATTTAAAAATCTCAAAACTTTCAGATTTTTCTTTTTTTTCTAACAAGTATTTGATTTAATGTCCTCTCTGAGCATAGCAGGTTTATTAGTCTGCTCCTTTAATCACTGAACTACTTGGGTGAAACTATGCATATACTTGCCAGATCACGTCCGTTAATTTCCGTGATGGCGTAACATAGCGTAAAGTAACGATCCAAAATATTTGAAAAGAATCCAGTAAAGACATTTGTAACATCAAAACTGCATATTCTTTCATAAAAAAATACTACATATGATACCCTTCCACCAGTTAATATTGGATGAGATCGAAGTTCGAGATATGTTTCTCCAAATTATTATCCGCCCTTGGCATAGACACTGGGAAATTCAATAATGCGTAAAACAGCCGATGCCAATCTCATGAATGGCAATTTAAGCTAATTAAACTTGGCGAAACCATTTGGCGTTGAAATGAAAGCATTTCGGCTGGCAAACCTTTCCGCCAAGCACCGTTATGACGGTCATCGCATTAGAAACCGTAATGCACGTCCGTTAAATGGTCGTCTACGGCAGTGAGTAGAACGCAACGGGCTGTCCGATCGAATTCTGGCTGACCACGCAATTTTTAATTTATTTATTTATTTTGTTTGTATCTTTCGTGGAATTTTTTCCCCCGCAGTTTTTTTGTCATTTTGTAGGACGACGAAAATATATGCAGTACAAATAAATTTTCCTTTTCAAGGAAAGTGTTTTCGTTTTCGCGTGATAATTCGTTTTCTGGTTTGCTATTTTGTGGGTTTTCCAAAGACCACAGCTGAAATGAAGCCGAAGAAGACACCTGTCGTTCGAAGGTGAGTCATAGTGTTTCTCTTCTTTTTGTTTATCAGCTGTGCATTGCCTTTTCCGGGTTCTTAGAGGAGATCTCTAAGAGAATTTCTTTCGATTTGGAAAATTTAAGAAAATTGTTTCCGAGGATTTTATTTTCAATGAATTTTTATTATAATATGAAATTGCTTGCTGGAAGTATTTAGTGAAGTTGATATCTTTTTCCCATAAATATTTAATAATTGTTGACTGCTTAAATTGATTATTTTTTAATTACGTAATTATTATTTAACTGGAATTGTATGCACTGCTGTTTAAAAAAATATTACTCAAGCTTCATTTAATAATAACAACTTCCTTTTAATACAAATTTACCCCCCTAAATATGAAATCGATTAAATAAATTTTCAAGCTGTGAGTCTAAAAATCTGCTAGTTTAGAAAAGTATAAGTACATTATACTTTTTTAAATTGCCAAAAGTATTTTCATTATTTTTCAATGTTCCCCTTTGTTTCGCCTCTTTTCCAAACGAGAAAAATGAACAATTCGCTTGAAAAATAACGCATGCCGTTTAAATATCTGCCTATGAAAATTTTATTTTCATGTTTAAATTCAAATTTATTCTTATGCTGTTCAGAAATATTTGAGCTGCAAATGTATAACTACTCGAAGCCCATGAATCTTAAGAAGTTTCCAAATGAAAAAAATGGAATATTCCCTTTTTTCCTTCTCTCGAATCTTTAAAATTGTTTCGATTATTGAATAACAAAGAATCTGTATGTATATTTGTCCCTTGCATTATAGGTAAACAATGATACTGAAAACTACCAAAGCTGGAGCACGCATATTACTCTACTCGAACATGTGTGTATAGAAGACAAAATTGGGAATTTATATTTATTTTTTATTTATTAGTCCAAAGGGGCTTTGTTCCTGAAGGACTATTGTTTTCGTTTTGCAATTTTGCGTTGATTCGCTATAAATGTCCGATTCACTTTTCAGATTGTTGCCAACAAATGTTATCGCTCTGTATTATATTTAAAAAAATTAAATAATGAAGAATCTGCATAAATATATATATATATATATTTATATTTCTAATATTCATAAATATTCTAATATTCATAAATATTTCTAATATTCATATATTCATAAATATATATATATATATTTCTCCAAATGTGATAAAACAACGGTACCTAGAGCCGCTCAGTTTTGAATAACGTACGTTTCCGCCCGAATATGCGCATCTGGAAGCCCGAATTTGGAATTTGTTTTATTATCTATTTCATATTTTGGAAAACTTTAACGAATTTTTGATGAACAAACTCAACAATTTAAAAGCGAGCAATGGCAACGCTCTACCGGGGGGAGGGGGGAATCTTTTTATCTCCAGCGCGTGGAACTGTGTATCGGAAATTAAAAAGATATGCTTATTTTAAAATTATTTTTAAAATATTAGTGCTGTTGAACTGAATTTTATGCTTTAAGTGTGAAGAACTTGATATTTAATAAATAAAGGTAACACAAATTGTTAAGAAAACGCTCTTTTGGGCGTAATATAAAATCTGAAAGCTTTCAGATATTTATGCTAATAGCTTGCAATTTTAGTTACCGTAAAAAAAAAGCATATAATCTTTAGGTTTCCTTTCAAGTTTAAACACCTCTGTAATTTGATGTATATGACTAAGAGCAAAAACAGGGAAAATAAAAGACGGGTAAGAACTTTTTATTGCTACATATTGCAATAAAAAATAGGTGCACTATTGATTGTTATACCAATTCCATATACAAAATATCAGCGTTCTACGGCTAATCATTTTTAAGTTATGCGAAATATATACAATCGTGCGTATGTACTTACAGATGTCACGAAAAATTCCATTATAAATCCATTTTATAATCCGCTTTGGAATGAATAATAATAACTTTATTCTGTCCGTAGGAGCAGACTTCATGCAAAAGACTAGTCAAAATGGATTCGGGAACAGTCAAAATGGATATTTTCGTTGAAATATTATAACCGAAATTGTTCGCAGTTACAATACTTCCTTTAGTTCGTAAAAGAAATTAAAAAGGAAAAATATACAATGATTTTTAATGAATCCAGCTAATGTAATTTAATTGATTCCGTTAGTAATTATTAATAATTGAAATGAATCTGCGTTTATTTATCTTAAATCGCTTAGTTTCTTGATTTTAGTATTGCTTAGTTTTCAACAGAAGAAATTTAAAAGTAGAATTGAATAACTTACGCTTTGTCGAATGGCAGCAATGCACTGGCGGGTGGAAAGTAAAAATATTTTATTTCGAGTAGTCACAATATTTTTTTTTAAAATTGCCAATTTTGCTGATTAAATTTGAAAAACTAATATATTGCGAGGAATATACGGTGCTAGAAATATACATACATACACGTTCTTCATTATTTAACCATGAGATTACTTTATTGGGCCGTTGAAATGCGACTAGCTGAATTTATTAAAATAGTAGCTGCCAAAAGCTACCTCTAATAGTAATATTGAATTGTCTTTGACAATTCAATATTATTGTCAAATAAAGACGTCATTAGTGTGAAATAAAGACGTGATTCAAAATGAGACGAACGGGAGAATAAGCAAACACGTCCGGGAAATATTTTTCGCAAGTGAAGTGATGGCAGTTTCCATTTTCCCAAAGCACGAAATCTGCATAGTGAAAATAAAAACACCTTCTACGTGGTATTCATAAATAAACACCTATTTGTACTATTTGCACTTTTATTGCCATTTTCCGCAATATAAATACATATTGAATACTGTTATCACTAAATTTCTCAAAAAGGTACATAGCAAAAATTTTCTTTCTCGAGCAATAAAAAACGAGAAGAAATCTAAAACATTAACTGTTCCGTTTCAGGTATCATTGGGCCATCCTAATGAGTTTTGCTATAATCAAGATGCTTTTGTATGTGGTATTAATTGCGCATTTACTAATTAAAATAATTATCTCTCTAAAAATAGAAAAACGAACTGATAAATAATTTGATATAATTTGATGATTGCAATGGTAAGTAATTTTAGCACAGCACTGACAAATAATTTGATATAATTAAAATTATGTAATGACTTCTAACAAAAGACTCGAATCAAGAATAACCTCTTTTAAAAACGGCTAGTACGATAAGCCGCTCCTTATTCCGTACGTCTCAGAATAGTCTTTCTAAAATAATTCCTGTTGCAAAGGAAAAGCTTCTAATTAACACATAATTAGTCTTCTTTCCACAGCTCTCTTAAACACTGGAATTATTTTCCTCTATATATACCGGGGGTGGCCAAAAGAACAGCGTGTTGGAATTCAGGAATGTTCGACAACTGCAACTACAATTCTCTGGAAGCCACAAGTCTAAATTTACTTCATTTTAAATTAGTGAAACAGGTTTCAAAAGGAAAAAAGTCTTAAAATTTTGTAAAAGGAAAGGAAATAATTACTTTCTTATGGGCATCGATTAGATTTAGTTTACCATATTTCACACATATACGCTAACCCACTTAACACGAATTCGCTTAAGGCAAACACTCCGTTAATATGAAAAAAATTTTGGTCCCGGCGGCAATATCTATCACTATGATATAATCAACATGATCTAACAGAAAAGTTTATCTGTTAACGTAAATTTCGGTTAACACGAATTGCGAATTGCTTTCCAATCCATTTCGTTATTAGAGTTTTACTTCCTCGCACCATATTTCCGCTGAAATATCCATGTTGACCGTTCTCGAACCTATCTGGAAGATTTTTTTGCATGACTTCTGTACGCACGGACAAAATAAGGACTCTTTTTTCGAAAACGGATTGTGAAATAAATTTAAAATGGATTAAAAGGAACTCTTTCTAGACGTCTGTACATACGTAAGTATGTTTGTATCTCGCGTAACTCTAAAACCATTAGCCGTAGAACGTTGAAATTTTGAATATGGGACTGCTGCAACATCTAGTACAGCACCTCCCCTTTTTATAGCAATATTTAGAATATACGTTATCATCATTATATATATATATATACCAATAATTAATAATAGAAAAATTTTATATACCATCTGCAAGGAACAGAAATTCAATTAAAACCAGAATTAAAAACAAATTTTATTAAATTTTTTACATTTTATATCAGTTTTATTAATTTCATTGTATTGTTTTTGTTTCAGTTTTAAAATGTTTATGTTTTTGTTTTAATTTTAATACGTGTATTTCAAAATCTAATTTTGATTTAATTATTATCTTTTGGATTATATATCAGATATTTAAAAAGTAGCCGTTTACTAACTCTCTTACTTAAAGTTATTTTTTTATTTATTTGTTTCTTGAAAAGGTTTTTCGAATGTTTTAATAAAAAACTATTTTGCATATATATGTAATATATAACAAAATACGATAGCTGCTGTAAAAAATAATTGGCTACCTCAAAATTAACGATTCTGTATTTGGTGCTCTCCCCCTAAATTCATCTGTTCTCCCAAATTCGAGATCTTTCTATCGTTATGTAACGCTGCTTGAAAATGGTAATTAAAAATAAAATTAACCAATCACGACTTTGACTCACATAAGCACCTATGCTACATATACACCTAAATTCTGCTTCACGAGGAACTACGTCCTTTTTTTTTCTGACTTCTGCTATGCAAACAACTCTGCGCCGCTTATGCTTTCGCGCCCGAAGTGACGTCGCATCTTTTTACCTGTGCATATAAAAATTATTGTATTCGACGATGATTGAAAAGTAATTTGTCTGCCAAAAAAATTATTTTAGATGCTTGAAAATAAAGGTGTTGATTCTTCAATTCAGTTTTGTCAACGTCTTATTCGTGCCTTTTCCACCCAGCCATATGTCTACAGCCAAAAGTTTCCTCATTCTACGCATTTAAAATAATACATATATATATATATATTCAAAAATGTTTTCTTGTATGAACATATAGCTATATGAATATAAGCTTACGCGTATAGACTTGCGAGTGTAAGACTGAATAAACAGCGTTTGTGTGTTTGTACCTATTTTCCTTACATGTATATATTTCTATGTTTTTGCATGGAAATTGTTATATTTATGTTACTTTTGTGTTCTTATAAGACACATTTTGCCTTTATATTCCTGCTTTGTTCTATGTCTGCACCCCGATGGTTTTGTTCATCTATATTCTTTAAAATATACTTCGCGTCTGTTCTATCTGAACCCGTGTCTTATGTTTTATTTAAAAGCTTCACAAATGATCGACATATGTTCTTCAGCAGTCCTGTTTCATTAAGGTAAATGAACCTTAAAGCACTTATATATGTTGGTTCATAACTGTCAATTTTTATCTATCGTTACTTTTCCAAACAAACTTCATGCAGGTCAGTTCTACTCAAGCCAGATTATTCATAAGACTGACTGACAAACTCTGATTCCATCAATTCCTTTCTCTGACAACTATTCTAAACTTTTCCTTTTACTTCCTTTTCTGTAGAATCTTGACAATTACAGGCGTATCAAATGCTATTCCATTATTTTGCATCCATTTCTCTTTTTCCTTCGAAGAATCAATAAATGTAATTTCATTATTTTTTCTTCTTTTCCTGATTTTCTGCATTGTCTGAGAGACCTGCTCAATTATTAGACATAACAACTCAATCTAGTTCTTTCGCCACGCGATGGGAAAAATTGTTCTTTTTAAAGAAATCGAGCAAACTAATTTCGCACTCGAAAATGGAAAGATATTATTAAGATGTAACTGCTGCGCATTATCAGAATGATGTTCTTTTTTGTTTTGCATCCTCATATTGTGTATTAAAATGCAAGACGAGTTCGCAAAGAATGCGATTTAGCAACTGCCAAAGTGGTAATATCTTATCGGTGAATCCCATCATCCCTTGCCATCGTCTCATTGTCTTCGAATGGGGTCAAATGCAATTTCTGAAAGGTTAAGGAAGCTACAGAATTATATGCAAATTTAGGGTTAGCGAGTGTCGCATGAAAATACTGAATAGAAACTGTGTGACAAAATGCTGCCTGACATATATGTAGTGTTAGATTTCGTATCGTATATCGAGTTATTTTGAAATACCAGGAAAAAGTAGCCCACAAAAAGGCCATTTAACTAATCAATAACACGAATATGTGCACTTTTTACAATCACAGATACATAAAACGTCGCATTGACATTATGTAACACGCAACAAAATGGTGTTTCGTAAGACTTCCTCTTTTGCTGAACTTTAGATTGCAGCACATTATCTGTTACAAACTCAGATTCAAAATGAGAGTCTTAAACAGATGTTTATTACTAACTACCCGACGTTGCCCGGGCTATACTCACGGGCTTCATTTAGAGGAATGAGAGTTGTTTTTTCGAAATTTCAAGTAGATAGTGATTTTCCTCTGGTTCTGATTCAAGGTGAACTGTGCAAAATTTTATTAAGATCGAATAAATTGTAGAATGGTGTAGAAATATCCCCCCTCCATGTTAGAGTTTTAGTAAAAAGCGCTACTTGCTTTGTTATCGATTATATCTTTCTACGGAAATGATCTTTCTGGAAATCACCGTCTACTTTGGCCGATTTCTTCAACTTTTCAAATGAAAGCGCGCTTAAATTCTACTTTAAAGGTTCTATACAGCTCTGGACAAATCTACGCTATTCTAATCAGTAAAGGAACTCGGCGCCATTTAAAAATTTTAGTAAGAACTTGTACAGTTGCTATTATTTAAATTAACCAATTTCTTATGCTTTGGATCTTTACTATAACTTCTCCTTTCTGTGTCCTCACCAGCATGCAAATTTAGTTTGCATTTAAGCTGGGTATAATTTTTAAATTGAGGCTTTGAGATTGTAAGAAGAGGCGTGTTTTTGCCTTTTGCAAGCCTGCTGCGTTAGTTCCTGGCAGCTGTGATAAGTTTGTAATTATTCAGATTTATTATTGTTATCGTTGCCGACATTTGAATTTGATACGCCGGTTAAAAGTTCTGAGTCAACTTAGATTAAATTTAATTTTTTTAATCTTTGACTACTGTTCTAGGCTCTAAACTGGAATTTGACTGTTACTTTAGTTGCATCGCCAAAAGCTGCGGTTGAATTTTTACACAACAACGTAAATTTATGTTCAAAGTTTACGTTTAAATAAAATTTAAACCCTTTAGAGTCCCTGTAGTTACTTCAGACATAGCGATGACTCGCTTTACGTCTGTTAGGGTTTTGGATTATTTCACTTTTACCAGATCAAGTAAAACCCTATCAACTGAAGCAGGAATGACGACGTGAACTTAAGATGTGAGTCTTGACCGCAACGTTCAATTATATACGCCCAGAACATGAACCCTATCAGGCAGGCTTTCGAAATCTTACGTCAACAGTGACCTTCCTTTTGCTTTGAAAGTCCAGTGCGCAAACTTTCATCAAGATCTTTATATATATATAAGACATATAATAACTGAAGTGACTAATAATAAGTAACTAATAATAACTGAAGTGAATATGTGTGTATTGCTTTTAATTAAAGTAGTGTTTCCAAATGGATTTTTTCAATGACGTCTCTACGTACGTACGTATGTATCTCGCGTAACTCAAAAATGATTAGCCGTGGAATACTTAAATTTTGTTTATAAGATAGCTATAACATCTATAAATACACACCCCTTACCGAGCCTGTATTTTCGCAATCGTTGGTCGTTATAGTATACCACCAATCGCAGAAGTGTTTCAAATGATGAACGTATTCATGTTTTTAGTCATTTCAAATTTTTAAACAATTTCATTTTGCACCAATAACGAAATCTGACTTTTAATACAGTCTCCCTGTTCCAGAACTTATATTTTGGAAAGTTTTATACTCGTTATGAAAAGTAAAACTGAAAGAAGTTTTACTCTCGTGCGGCAAAAATTGACCGGAATATTTAATTTCAAAATCTGCAATGTTTGATGTCATTTTTCAACTTCCCTTGGGAGATTGATTAATTTAGAATAATTCAAGAAAATAAGTTTAAATGAAGTGCAGCAAGAAATGTGAATAATTTAATAGGTGTACAAGGAAGTCATGTGGTGTCCACTTCAGATTATTTTTAGTTTGGGGATGGGTCTGAAAACTCATTTGCTTTATAGCGGACAACTAAATTTATCAGTTTCTCAAACCTTATTTAAGTCTTATAAAGGTCTTTGATTAACGTTAAATATCGTCCACTGTCAATGCGTTTTTCCATTTTTCATTCGAGTCTGTTGCCAAATAAATTAAGGTATTGAAAAGTAATAGATGCAGTTAAGAATAGTTTATACTTTCGAATCGGATATATTTAAATAAAAGATGCATTTCGCTCAGGACGTATCGCATAAAAAGCATTCAATAATTTTACAGAATACACTATATTATACTGTTCTTATTTTCAAGTGTACAGAAGATATAGAACACTAGTTCTGGATCTTTTTTTTTAAACCATGCACCCCTTTCACCACTGCTAGACGCTCATTTCCCTTCGTCCGTTCTAAGTTTAAAAAAATACATATATATCTATTTGTATATATATTATTTTTAATGTATTTTGTGAATGAAACAAGAAACAGTCTAGAAAATGTTAATAAGTACCAAAACTTAAATATTTTTTTAATATTCATAAACTAAAACTAAATGCTTAACAGGTAAGTAAAAGACTGACCGCATTGCCTTCCCTCCCTGAAACTATTAAATTCTCTCCAAAGAGGGAGCTGCCTCCTAGTTGAGAACTCCTGATATAGAAGGTTTCCATGTCGGTCTAAATGTATATTCATTTAGAATCCCATAAAATGTTTTGATTTTCCTCCTGCGACATCTCTATTGGCAATTTCTACTGAAGAACCATATTAAATTTTAGAAGAATCATTTTGGGCGACTTTTAAAATCTAAACTCTGGCAGATTTTTTTTATTTTTTGTTGGACTATTTTCGGAGCATTGTTTTCTTATTTTCATTTTTTCACACATAGAAGGCGCTCTGTTCTGACAGAGAGCAATTCTTTTAAATTTGGGATGCGTGCCATTCATGTGCTTTATATACATTTAGATTAACATGGGAAAGTTCTACATCTTTTGTCTATTTCAAACGCGACAAAATGTACAACTTTATTTTATAAAACTTTTGAGTGTTTCTAATAACATACACTATGAACTAATTCAATGTATTTTTATTTAAATAAATCCGATTAAAAAGTTTAAAAAAAATTCCTGAGAATTGCTTTTAAACAGTTTAGTTTGTTAATTAATAGCAGAGAGATTAAATGTGAAAGAATAATATCTTACGTTTTTCGAATGGCAACAGACTCGAATAAAAAATGAAATAACACGTTTATAGTGGACCCAGCGTTTCGAGACTAATAGTCGGTTTGAGCTAAAAATCTGAAAGGATTCAGATGTAAATGTCGCACCGGAGAGTTTGTTAAGGTCGCAATTTGTCACTGTCGAATTTGTCAATCTGCTTTTGGACTCCCTCCTGTTCACACAACTTTTATTTTTTGGCCTTTTTAAGTTTATTATTAATCATCGCTTTCTTCGCACTTATGTCTCATTAAATTCAACAGTAAAATCACGAAATGTTTAAAAGCGGTCTATTTTCAGAATCCCCGTTAGAGTGTTAAGTGCTACCGTGCATTTTTTTACTTTATTTCAGTCTTTTCTTCGTTCATTTTA
Organism: Stegodyphus mimosarum; assembly: GCA_000611955.2. Lineage (NCBI taxonomy): Eukaryota > Metazoa > Arthropoda > Arachnida > Araneae > Eresidae > Stegodyphus > Stegodyphus mimosarum. The sequence continues at coordinate 230,057 of KK114319.1, forward strand.
TCAATGTTCAGTTTTCTAAATAAGATAATCTGCACAGTTTGTGTGTGTGTTTTTACTTTATTACTAAATATCAATTTCTTCGCACTTAACATCACTAAAATTCAACAGCAAAATCACAGAATTTTTAAAGACAGCACATGTGTAAAATTCCCGATACATTATTAATCGTTTCCATAAATTTTTTACACAGCCTTTTTTTTTCCTTTTTATTATTAACTTTTTATCTTATGGACTTTATTTATTAATTTTCATTTTCTCCTCATTCAGTACTGAAAATAATAAAGGAAATGAAATGAGAGTAATATTAAACTCTGATTGCATTTCATTTTGGAAATTAGTTATTTACAAAGTTAATCTCTAGTGAATGATTTTAATATTGAGAAATATAAGTAAATTGAGAAGATCATCGTTATACGTCAACTAAAATACTTGCAAAATAAGATTTTTTGGTTGCGATAACGTATATTTAAGACTAAATCAAAACGGTAATAAAGAAAAATAAGAAAGAGGGAAATTGCTCTTTGTTTCGTAAATTATGTTAATTTCCTCTATCTAGTAGTTACTCTGTCTCGCGTAGTGGGTGTCATGTCATAACTAATTAAGTCATGATATAAACTCAAATTCGTCGCTTATACATTTCTTCCTACTACGAAACCTGTTATCTTACGTTGCTCCGACAACCGCCTCATTTAACCGGGTCAAAATTTTTCTCTTTCTCTACGCTTTGGTTATTGATTCCGGTCGCTAAATGCATTCCTACAGATTAACCCGTGCGAAACAAATCGATTAAATGTGATCTTCTGACTAATTATTCCCTTTTGACTTATTAGGTACACTGCAATCACTTAACCGGCAGCAAAGGGACCGGATTGAGATTTTTCCGGATAACTGAATATTATGTTGTAAAAGTTCATAAATATTGTAATCCTTTTGATTGTATTTTTGATTTTCTATATTGTTTTATTTGTTTACTCTTTTTAGAAAGTTAATTTTATGGCTTATTTTGTGCTTAATCTAATGTTTGGCCATATATTTTGCATTTAAATGTTTATTCCCTGCATTAGAATTGTAGATATTTTAATTCTGATTTCAACGGCTGTGGAACTGTAAACGGCGGTACTTTTTGCGTAAAACATTATTTTGTAGGGGTTACTCAAGAGGATCGTCAAGACCGCTGAAGAATAATTAGATTCTAAATTACCATACAGAATTAAATTCAGAAGAAAAAGCGTTTTCTCTAGATAAAGAATTCAAAATGATTCAATTCATTCCACGTGATTTCAACAACTACATATTTCTGTTATGTTATGCTTCGAAACTTTTGAATGCAAATTACGAATATCAACTAAATTAGGATCAGGATGACATTGATAAGGAAGAATTCCTTGTTGAGGAAAAAATATTTTAGAATTTTATTTGTGTTATCGCAAAGAAAACCGAAACGGGAACGTGGAAGATGAACTTTCCGATTTACGTTTTTTAAAACAGTCTCTAGAACCAAGTTCCAAATATTGTAATATTAATCCTTTCTCTCAATTGTTAGTTGTGATCGTTCCCTATGTAAAAATCGTTTAAGACGTATTTAACAACTGCAAATGTATATTTTATACGTAAGAAATCGTTCTCCACTGTCTATATAACAACAAGACCAATCAAAATAGGCTTCTTTAATGTCACTGATGGTTTCGCGTATGAAATAACAAGAAAAACATGCTGGAATCGAAATAAATCTTCTAAAACGCAAACTTCAAAAACGTTTTCTTAAGAAACGCAGAATTTTAATTTATTTCCCTGTGTATCATTTTGAAATATTTTGTAGTTATTAGTTGTATATTAAGAGGATCGGCAAATTCTGGGACCGCCCCGGGCGGCAGAAGTTCAAGCTACGTCGAAGAAGTGGCTGATAGTTTTTTCCCTTTCCGATTAATAAAGTTGCTCATTTTGTGCTCAGAAATTTTAATACTATGCGTTCGACAATGTTTTCGAGTTATGGAATAGGAATATTTGTCTTGGGAAAGCGCAAAAACATATCCTTCATTCCACACGTTGTTTACATGCCACATTTCGAAAAAAGAATAAATTTAAAAAAGAAGATATTTTTCATTTCAAATAATAAGTTGTTGCCATGTTTATGTTAAATGTCTATTCCAAAAGGCATTAAATATTTCATCTCATTCAGGTTTATGTTACAAAACAGCTATCTGACTAAGTAATATTTTATAGTTCAAGGACTTTTCAAGTGGAAAACTCTTTGGAAAGTTATATAAATGCATTTACATGGAAAAAGAAGAACAACATTTTGTGAAAGTCCTTGATAAAATGAATTTTGAATTCTTGTATTTGTTTCGCTATTGCCTCTTCTATGTTGTACCGAAATAAAGTACTTTGTTTCATCTGCGTAAAATTCTGAAAACAGGTCGATGTTTTGTAGAGGGGCTCTTCATTCTAACCGTTTAGTTTGAATTAGGCTTTTCAAATGGCACACAACGTGCTTTGAATCTTCTTCCTGTCTTTCATAAGTGGTAATAACAATGTTCCAACAACTTACTTTTATGGGGCATTTTGTTGTTAAAATTCTCTTTTTGACTGGATTAGGGATGTTTAGAGTGATGATATTTTGTAACCTTCTCAAAGATACACCAAAAATAGTTAAGCATTTTAAAATTAATTAAGGCTTTCGTAAAAGCAACTTACGTAAATGCTTGGCCATGATTTTTCAGCATTCATTAGTTAGCATTTATAATGATTTTATTAATCCTACAAAAGCCATCCGCTTGGAAATTAAAAGGAAGTGAATCATAAAAAAAATGAAACGTTATGATTATTTCTAACACTAGAATTATTAGTATTAGTACTACTTCGGTGTCTTAAGCTATAAACTAATACAGAGAGTAATTCAGAAGTCAAAACAACAAAAATCAGCGTAATATTCTCAATATTTTCACAGGACTAGTTTCGATGGTTTTTACCGAACCATCATCCTCAGCTGCGAAGCTGATTTTTGTTGTTTTCACTTCTGAATTAGTTTCGTTCGGCGTGTTATTGTGTCTTAATACAGAGAGGTTTACACAATTTCATTAATATTTCCGGGACGTTTACTTAAAGTTTAAAATGTAAAGAGTATTTTTTAAAATCTTCGATCTGATAGCCTTTTTTATGGGGGGGGCGTGAGAGAACGTGAGAAAAAACTCTTCGTAATTTCCAAGGATATAGAGTTCCATACCTCTTCCGTTACTTTCTACAGTCCGTCCATCGTGGTGGGTTTACATTCTTTTCCAGAGACCAAAAGCCCAATAGTTCAAAGGTAAAATGTCAGGGAACTTTGCAAGAATATGTTGAAGAGGTGTACATTCAATGACTGTATCACTCTTCCTTTTTTCAAGGAATGCAATGGTACTTTTCGAAGTATGACTTTTAGCTTTGATTTGATGAAAGTTTACTCTTTGAATATCATTGGGATAAAGAAATAGAATTTCTTCTGTAAATCTTGTAGAGACATTAGGATTTTTTTTTTTTGAAACAGGAAAGGTGAGAAATGAGCAATGCCCTCGCCGGGACTCGAACCACGGAACTCTCGAATACGCGCCGCTGACAACTACACCACGAAGGCATGTCAAGAAGACGGGAGAAATACCTTATAATATCGTAACTTTCGCTAAGTTCATTTTTAACAATTTTTGCCACTCTTCTTATTTTTGATTTCCCGTTGTAAGAATCTTGAAATAATCCTAAAGGCCTTACTGAAATTTTCTTGATTTCATCGACGGAACCAGGTTTGTACATTTCTCTTCTTCGTTTTCGATAACAAATGGATTTTGTTGTTGTTGTTGTTACAATGATTTAGGTAAACTCATGCTTCATCTAGGTTACAGTGTATTTCCATTTATTTCTTACTAACTAGTTTTCATACAGGGTTCTACAAATTGTTCTGCGTTGAGCCACATCCCTCGGCAAAACCTTGTGAACATTATTTTATTCATGATTGATATTTTTGAGTCGCAGATTAACTCTCAACGATTTAACTTTAAAACAGTACGTACCTTCTTCGGGCATTCGTTTGGTGTCTTCTTTCCATGTCGAAGAAGTGGCTGCTGTTGCCATGTTTATGTTAAATGTCTATTCCAAAACATTCACATTTTTTAATTCTTTCTCCAAGTCGTCCTAAAATTATGTAAACTTCTTCTGTAACGTAGATGAACTAATAATGTGGACGTTTTGGTTGAACTTTAATGGTAACAAATATAAATAAATTGTACTAGTGAAGCACAATTTATCCAATTTTTTTTAGTAATCACTAAAAATGTTTTATAGAGTTGTATAAAAAAATCCAATGTTAAATTTTAGAATCCTTACATTTATGGTCCAATTTTCTATACGCTAGGTCAGAGATATAGGCGTACTAAAATAAATAACTTGATAACTTAATTTTCATCTGTAATATTTCTGTAGTATCAACCAATCAAAATTTACGTTGATGTGCATATATATCCCCGCGATGGATGTTCAACTGCAGCAATATGCTATAGTGATTGCTAAACAACTGGTACGGGCTTCAAGTAAATAAAACTTCTGTTTGTCCATTAAAAATATTTCTGAACCTCCAATACCACTTCCGATTGTCCAGTTTTACCGAAAATCTGATCAGCTCTTTAGATGAACACAGAAGGCTTAAATACGGAAAAAAGAAATTTTTGCATGTTTGATATAAAAGTTGACGTGGACAAAAAAAAAAGTTGGTCACATACAGAGGTAGAGAGACACATAGAGACAGACGTGGTTGCAAAAATAGTCAAAAAAACGTGTTGTAAGGACTATAATTCATTGTTGTTCACTGAAAATTCACTATCCAGTTTTTGCACCCGAAAACATTACCGCTCTTACCTATGTATATAGGATGGCAGGAGATAATAAAACTGTAATGTTCAATAGTTAAAAGAAGAAATATCTTGATAAGTTTGGTAACATGGTAAAAAATAACATTAAATGGCAGCAAAACTAGGGAAACATTTTTGATGTCGAGAAAAACAAAATGCTTTACAGTATCTCACATTTGTTTTCGAGTGCTTGTATTTTTGAAATTTATTTGCATAAATCTCCGGGGTAGGAAATGTTCATGTTATAAAAAATAATATGGATCTCGATAAATGTACATAAATACTCTATAAATATTCTTAGAATACAATAATTATAAGTTAGATACAATAAAACCTGAAAACATCTTCAAAAAGACTTGGAATGTAAAATACATTCAAGCTCCGTCCGTAAGTGTACAGTCCGAAATGTTTGCTTTTGGCTATTATACAACTGTCCCGAAGTTTATCAAAACTCTTCCATATGCTTCGTTCTTAAATCTTGTCAAAGAGGTTACGGAGTGAGTTGGAGAAAAGAGTAAGGAAACATAACGCTTCTTCGAAAGCTCTACTAAAAGCATTCTTACGGAGAAATGGAGCATTTATGCATGAAAAGATTCATTGAATCCATGAGAAAACGATTGAAAAATGTAATTTTAGAAAAAGCAATCCAAAGAAATATTGGATGACCAGTTTTCATGTTTTTAAATTGTTTGTTCGAAGTGCCTAAATAATTACGCGAGTTCACTTTCATAAATTCTTGAATAAATTATTATTGTTAGTATTATTATTATTATTATTATTTATTTATTACTAAAAACGTCTGGCATAAGTTTTTTCAAAACAACCAGCTTTTAAAAAAATACGCGTGAAAGAAGAGTAAAGTTACTTCTCAAATACTTAGTACACTGATATTGTGGGGTCAGTGGGATTTTTGATGTAGGAAACACGAAAAATGAACAGTGCCCTCGCCGAGACTCAAACCTAGATCTCTAGAATACGCGCCGAGGGTGCTACTACCGTTACACAACGATGGCACGCAGAAAAGTTGGGAGAAAACACCTTATAATATTTGCAAATGAAACCGAAAAACAGTGTCCGAAAACAACTGCATATAAAAACGTGCTTTTAATTATTTTTTTTGAGGGGGGTGGTTAATATTGCGCCATTTTACATTCTCAGTTTTGACCACTTTTAATGTATATTGAATATATTTTGTTCCTGTTTTCCACGGTAAAGTTCAGCGGACTTCCCGGAATGCTTATAGCTTAATTATTCCACTCATGAGTTTCATTTCCCGTAGTATACTGATAACTTAATCCAAAGTTTATGATCTTTTGGATTAAGTAGGCGGAAAATCTGCAACATTAAATAAGTTATGACGACGATTTTGTCCTTGTTTTAAAATTGTGTCTTTGAAGCGATGATTGATACTGTTCAGAAAAAAAAAATCGGCAAGCCTTTAAGCGAGGACTTTACAACGAGAAAGTTACTTGTGCGATTACTTTTCCACGCTTTATCAGCCATTACCGTAGAGTCAAAGTTTATATTAATAATCCAGGTTTTCTGAAGACCGAAATATTCTCGTTTGTACTTCTGACATGTAATGGTTTAATTTTTTTTTATAATGGAAAATGTCTTGCAAAATTCAGAAAAAAAAAACTTTTCCCTTACATTGGCGTAAATTTAATATAAAACCTTAACGATTTCGAAAACGTTTTACGTAGATCTCCTTTTTCAAAAGTACTCAATTAAAAACGTTTGATGTGGGTACCACATAACTTTCCTTTCACGACTTATTTTGCTGCACTTCATTTAAACTTATATCTTCGAAGTATTTTAACTAAACTAAACGATCCCTCACGGCAAATTGAAAATGACATCTAAAATTGCAAATTTTGTAATTAAATAACCAGTTCAATTTTTGTCGTACGGGATCAAAATTCTCATAATTTTATTTCTCATGACGAGTACAAAACATTCCCAAACATAAGTATGAGAATCGGAAGACAGTACTAAAAGCTAGATTTAGTTGTTTGTCCAAAATTAATTTATTATTTATATATTATTTAAAATTATTAAAAGTTTGAAACAGTCGATTGCAATAAAAAAGGGAGGTGCACAACTAGATCTCATATCTAAATGTATGATGTTATACATGAATGTATTTTCGTATGCACAGACATCATGCCCCTCAAAAAAAAGTCAAAATGGATTCTGGAACGGTCGAAGTGGGTATTTCCCTTGAAATCTGATAATCCAGTTTTTTTTTAGTCCAAAGGGGCTTTGTCCCTGAAGGACTATTGTTTTCGTTTCGCGTCGGAAACATTAAAAGTCTGAATCACTTTTCAAACTGTTGCCACAAAATATTGCAGCCCTATATTATATCTAAAGAAATTAAATAATTAAGAATCTGCATAAATGTATGTATATTTCTCCAAATGTGATAAAACAAGAATACCTAGAGCCATCCAATTTTGAATAACGTACGTTTCCACCCGAATATGCGCATCTGGAAGCCCGAATTTGGAATTTGTTTTATTATCTATTTCATATTTTATAAAACTTTAACGAATTTTTGATGAGCAAAAAAGCGAGCAGTGGCAACACTCTACGGGGGGAGAGACTTTTTATCTAAAGCTCGCGGAACTGTGTATCACAAATTCTACAGATATTATACTCATTACTCATTTTAAAATTATTTTGCGATATTGCTGTTGAACTGAATTTTATGGTTCAAGTGCGAAGAACATGATATTTAATAAATAAAGGTAACACACAAAACGTTAAAAAAACACCCCTTTGGACGTAATTTAAAATCTGAAACCTTTCAGATTTTTTTCCCCGAATACAATAATTCTTTTACTTCGTACAAGGAAGTAAAAACTTATGCCCTGCATAACCGTTTTATTACAAAACACAATGCATATCGAGAGAGACCGAGAGAATGAGAGAATGGCTAAGCACGCGGAAGCTACTGCGTAACAGAAAGAG
>KK114319.1:242030-273273 GCA_000611955.2 Stegodyphus mimosarum
CCCTTCTCCTTTACCCGTCATAAAAGTACTTACCTGGACTTCATATGCGCTGTCGTTGGTCATAGATAGTTACAGAAGTTACAGAAGTGTTTTACATCACGAAAATATTCATGTTTGTCAATTTCAATTTTTTTAAAGTTAATTTTTTGCAGAAATCACGAAATCTTATCTTCTGGTTCCTCCGGCTATATTCGGGAAAGATTTATACTTGTTACGAAAAAATAAAAATACAAGAAGTTTGACTCCCGTACGACAGATATGGGTATGACAAAAATTTTTCAAAATTTGCAATTCTTTATGTCATTTTCAAGTGGCCTGGAGGAATCGGCTAATTACGTTAGAATAATTCGAGGAAGAAAGTTTAAATGAAATGCAGCAAAAAATATGCATAATTTAATAGGCGTACAAGGAAGTCGAGTGGTATCTATATCAGATTTTTATATTTGAAATCGACATTTATTTTGATAGCGGAAAGAAAGTCAGATAGAATATTTAAACAATTAGACAGAACGTATGAAATAATTAATATTAAATAGAATTCTAAAAAAAAGAACTGTAAGTAAAACCTTTTATCTCTTTTGTATGTAGCAGTTTGTCATTTCGGTGATAATTATTGAAATACCGGAATCTTCTTCCAAGAAAAACAAACTGAAAAATTGATCCGATTGAAGAAAACTCCGGCACATTTATGCCAATCCGGCTTTTTTCATAAAGTTGCGGGCAACTTTATAACAATTCGAAAATTTATTTCATCTCTTGGCCAATTAATTAACCAGTGAGTAAAACGCAAATAGAATTTTCATAAGGGTGTATTCATTTTTATGAAAAGCGCCTAATTGGCACGAGGGTGTTAATGATTGCTTTCTGCCGAGAGAAACTGATCTTCTTTTTTGTGCACGCCTTCTTTGCCTTCTGCCTTTTCGAACAGCTGCCGACTTGCATAAGAATGCAGTATCGTTATAAAGGCGTGTCGATCAATATCCGCGGAAAAGGAAGAGAACTACAATGTCTTCTACATGATTCAAATGCTGCCGCACAACATTTAAATCTTCAAACTCTTATATCATTGTTTGCTATTCTCCAAATAAAATTCGGTATTTAATTTGTCAGTAAACATTTGCACTGTTTTAGAGTGAAAACTTCATTAAAGATTTTGAGAATAAATTTTATAAACTATAATTAACAAAATTTAGTGTCAAAAATATGTCTTGCCCAAAAGAAAGGTCTAGAAAAACATTATTAAGTAATTCATTTCAACAGCAACCACTACAAACCGAGGACAAGAAGGAAAAACATTCTTGCCGAGTGGTGGGATGAGAGTGAGAAACCAGACGTAACTGCAAAATAGAGTACAAGAGGAAGCTGACGGAAGAGAAAAGATCATATATTTCAAGATATAGGGTGATCATAAAAAAACCTTTCCCGATATATGAACCCTAGCGGCCTGTCCCCTCAAACAAACAAAATTAAATTTCAGATACAGTTATTTGAAGGTATGCGCTCGAAATCATAATTTAAAACAACAAAACTCTCATGATTACAGTTGCAGTTGTGAGAACCATTTGTCTATCTTTTAATGTGACAGCTGAAATGTGTGTAGAAACCACGCAGGAGAAGGGTAAAAAGAACCCTTTATTAACTCTTTAAAATTCACAATGCGTCGACTTGACACTACGCCTCACTCGGGCGATAACTCAATTAACAAGAACTAAACTAAAAATTCGAAGATATTAACAAGCAATAGAATTGCTCTACAGGGCTTCGATAATCCTGTTTCCTAAAACTGCATCGAATATCTAGTGGCAGCAAATTATTAGCTGTTATGCCACGTTAACCAGCAACAAATGCAGAAGCTGACGCTACAAAAATACAGCGCTTGCCCAACTTCTCTAACTTTCTCTTCTAGAACTCAGTATTTAAACCTTTTGTCCTCAAGGTAGAATTTGCATTATTCCACTTGCGCTACCAAATTTAAATATTCTGGCATTGACAATTAGGGGAATGAAGACTTATAGGAAAGAAAATATGACTTAAACTACATTGGTTATATTGACATGTTTCAGCTCAAAATGATCGTATTTGCATATTTGTAAACTTTATGCATGCCTGTAAACTTTAATTTATAAAGCTGCACTCCTAGAATTGGAAAGTAATTAATATCATGCCCCCCCCAAAAAAAACTTCATTTGTCTGCGATTTTTTTGCGAAGGTGAAGGGGTAAATAAAAAAAAATCAGCAGAATTTTATTTTCATTTGAAGAAGAGGATCTTGTGTGTGATCCCCTCAAAATGAATAGAGTTAATGAAAGACGTACACCAAGCTAAAGTGTTTTTTTTTCGGGGGGGGGCAGATTTTAAAGGATTAAAAAAGTTAAATTTTATTAAAATTAGATTTTAAAGGACTAAAATCGAAACCAAACTGTCGGGCGACATGCAATGCAATTTAACTAATTTAATATAAATATGATTAAAGACATATAAATAGGTACTTTCAAAACATTTTAATTAGGAAAATTGCTTGAATAGTTTAGTATTTATTTTTTTCATAATGAAACTCGAAAGCATCGATAGAACGTGCGCCATCGTATAAACTGATGAGACAGGACTAGCTGCGAACCCTGTGCCTGAATCAGCTTCTTAGTCACTTAGCTTTTCCTTCAGTCACTTTACTACCTATCTGGGAAAAACTCCTGCAGTGAAAATGTCCTCTAATGAGTAAGCCTAATGATTTTAAGAGCACTGAATTAGTCTATGTAAGTCTTTTTTTAACGTTTCAAATTTTAAATATCTGCAAAGTTTTTCGAGTTATTTTTCGTCCCTCTTTAGGTCAAGTAAAACTTTTTATTTATTATACAAAGATTTCATAGACATGATTCTTTTTATAATGGTTCCAGAGGATTAAGTTCTCGAAACACCTTATCATTACGTTCAAAGGCTTTATTCGTATCTATCGAAAATGGGAAAACATTTTTAGGAACAGATCGTGATGTCTTGAATGCAAAAGTTCATTTATGAACTTATTTGACCGGGTCTGTACCTCTAATCTGAACACCCACATTAGAAGAGAACACGCCAATGTAAAATTTAAAATTAGGCAAAAAAGCAGGCTTAGTTTGGCATAGATGTTTTCAGGGATTCTGCAGAAATTCGTTTGCTCCTAAAGAAGATGAACCTGTGTCTGACTGCCCTCAAAATTGACAGAGTGACCGAAAATCGAAGACAAATTGAGATTTTTGTCCTAATTTTAAATGATTGACTAAAATAGAAAGGAAACTGTTTGGTGATTTAATTCCCTATTAGGCAACAATTATCTATCACATAGCAGTCTTATAATATATTTTGAACTTATTTGGTGGCTTCAGCTTAAAAAAATTATTCGATTGTAAGGTATTTCTCCCTCCTTCTTAGCATGCCTTCGTGGTGTGGTGGTCAGCACGCTCGGCGCGTATTTGAGAGGTCCGTGGTTCGAGTGCCGGCGACGGCATTGCTCATTTTTCATGATTCCTGCTTCCAAAAAAGAAATCCTAATGTCTCTACACAATAATATTTACTTTTCGATAAATTAACCCAAGTGTATAAACAATAAACACACAAACAAACAATAAACACAATAAACGATGTATTTTGTATGTGTCCCATGCACAAACGGCCGGAACTTCAGCAATTTGATAATAATATTCCAATAACAACATCAACCACGATCATATTAAGCATCTATTATAAATTCTGAAGAATTAATTCTTTTTCTAGTCTATTGATAAACGTTCCGCAGATTGGTTAATCTTGATTTCTCTTCGAAAATGGAATTGACGACCGGCAATCCACCAACAACGCCTCTTTATCTAGAGTTCCGAAATCTTTTTTATGAATCAAATATTCTATATTTCACTGGAGTTTTCGCTTCCATTGAAGCATTAGATATCGAGGAAGTAGTGCGTGGAGTTCTAAGCAACTGGACCATCCCCATATCTGAGATCATCCAGAAGAAAAAAGAGAGAGTCGTAATAAAACTTTATGCGTAAGCAGATTAAATCCACGGTCTTAAGATTCCTTCTCGGAATCAATCTGGCATGGCAATCTGTGGGAGTTCTCTTAAATGTGCTCTTGATTGCTTAATCGCGACCGCTTCCGGAGCGTTTGTCCTACTCTCGAAGCAGTAATCGAGTTTGCTTCAAATGAATGTTTGTACGAAACTGTCGGTATCGAAAAACATACATGATAAAACGTCGAGTACTTGTATTGTTATACAATAGGCGTACAATTGATGAATATGATCACGTTTTTGCGCGGCTGTTTTGATAATTAAAGAAAGAGGCAAAATATCCTTCAAACCAGCAATGGAATTTAGCTAATTTAATATAAATGCAACAAGAAACATACAAAAAAAATTCTGAAAGCTTTCATATTTTATATTACGTCCAAAAAGTGCTTTTTTTAACGTTTTGTGTATTACCTTTATTTATTTAATATCATGGTCTTCCCAGTTAAACCAGATTAAATTCAATTCAACAACAATATCACAAAATATTTAAAAACAGCATATCTTCAGAATATCCGATACACAATCTCGCGCGCTACAGATAAAAATGTTTTTTTTCCTCGTACAGTATTGGCATTGCTTGCTTTGAAATCACTGAGTTTTTTAATCAAAAATTCGTTAAAGTTTTATAAAATTTGAAATAGATAATAAAGCAAATTCAAAATTCAAATTTCGGGCTTCCAAATCCCATGTTCTGTTGGAGGACTATGCTAATCAAAATTTGATGGGTCTAGGTACCACTTTTTTTCCACAGTGCGAGAAAGATTCTTGCATTCATGCAGATTCTTCATTATTTAGTTTCTTGAAATATAATACATGGCGATAATATTTGGTGGCAAGAGTTTGAAAAGTGAATCAACACAGAAAGTGAAACGATGCAAAATGCCGTTTTGAGACTAATAGCCCTTTCGGTCTAAAGCCCCTTTGGGCTACTACTTTCAAAGAATTTTCATTCATGAAAGCCAAAAATTCTCCAGTGAACTATTTATAATAGCCTGAATGCAAAAAATTCATTTATGAACTGTTCATAACCTTTCTCGAAAGGACTGGACCGATGCTATGTCCCTAATCTTAATACTCGGCTGGCATCCTTCATTCACTGAGAGAACGTGCAGAAGTAAAATTTATAATTAGACTAAAATAGCAGCCTAGGTTTCGCGTAGATGTTTTCAGATGTTCCCTCCCAGGGGAGCGAAAAAGTAAAATAAAATTCTGCTCAAATTCTTTTACTCTTGAAGAAATGGGACTTAAGTCTGATTGCCTCAGAATTGATAGAATTATTGAAAATGTACGTCAAAATAAGTCCCCCCCCCCTAATTTTAAGGGATTGATTAAAATGAAACGAAACTATTTGGCCACTTGATCCCAAAATAGGCAAAACCATTTTGAACTTATTCGGCGGCTTTACTTCAATTTAAGAAAAATATTTTATAACATTTTGATCTTATTAACCGAACTGTCGATGCCAATATGCGACGTATTTTCCATATTTTGTACGCAAACAAGCGGCACTTCGATAACGATATCCGAATGATAACATTAACCGCAATCGCATTAAGTAGCGTCTACTGTGAATACTATTTTTTTCGCATTTTGGTTTGGTAATATGTAATCTCAAAATTATTGAAATTTAAAATCTCTCGCCAACGACGCCTTGAAAAGGGGTTAAATTTTTATGAAGGTTAACAAGCATCCGTACAGATGGCAATCATGTTCTGTAAAGCAGCGTGCACTTACAACGGACTCCAAAAATTGTGAAATAGATACAAACTGAATGCTATTAAAAATATGAAACAAAAAGTAGAATCATTACCAGAAATTTAAGAAATTATATCTTGGAAGTTGGAAATTTGTTGAATTTCATGTCGCTTCTTGCAGACGACGCTTGGCTGTTACTTGCACAATCGAGAAGCTTCTGGAGAAGTTTCCTTGCAATTTCTCAGAGATTCTTCCATGAGTTTTCTTTATGATCTTAGCTACGTAACTAGTAAGCGTCCATTATTAAAGCTGATAATACTGTACTTTCTCGCGTACTTTGTCACTCGCATATTCCTGTATTTAGCGCCAAGTTCTGAAATTTTAAAACATTTTTACTTAATTTTGCCCTATTTCAGAGTGCTCAAAGAACGAGATTCTCTAAATTTTAAAATGGACTCATCCTCGTAGGAATTGCTTTCATCTTACTAACAAAGACAAACCATCGCAAACTATCTGCGCTGGTCACGCGGGACCTTTCACTTTTCAATGTTGAGCTATATACCATCCTTATTCAAGAACCAAGACAAACTGACAGTCGGTCTATGATTTCTAGTTCGGAAGCACGTTCACCTTCTCTAATTATTTATAGATGATTTGAGACCATTTTGTGCAAGGCACTGTTGCACTGAAGTAAGATGGCTATCTCAAGCCGCTGATATGTGCACAAAACTGTGCACCCAAAAGCAATCACTGGTGTCTTATTAAACACTTTTTTATGTTAATATTTGAATTTAGGCCTAGAGTGCATTATCGTTGTATAACAATAAAATCCAATTGTAACTGTCTTCTGTATACATTCCAAACAACAATTAATGTGAATATGCGTTTAAATAGAACTGTACATAATGATTAACTTCCAGAAACCAAATTTATGGTACCGACTTTAATGACAACTATAACTTATCTAACAGTGGTAATAGAAATAACAATAAAAATAAAAAATAGTAATAAAATTATTTAAATCAGTTTTTAGATTTTTATCTTTAAGGTGCAGAAGAAATTTTTACAAATTTCGTTTTCACTTTTGGAAACCTTAGAGGAGTTGTGTGGATCTCCAGATATTTGAGAAACATAGTTTGGAGACAACGCCGAAGCAGCATTGTACCGTTCAGAATACGTTCAGAGAGCGTGTCTTTCGTTCTATGACGGTGTTACATCTCTAAAGAACATTCTACACTATGTGCTAAAGCACTGCATGTTAGAACCGTGTTCTTAGTATTTACATTTCGACGTATAACATCGGTGCTTTTCGAAACGTTTCCAGCATGTGCTATAAAGTACAAATTACAGGACACGTGTAACTAGTACGTGTTAAACAGTGTTATTAGGACGTTATGTTTCAGCGTACACTTACTTTTCAAAATGGGATTCAGAACATTCTGCTAGAACGTTACAGAAATAGTACACAAAAGTGCAAGTAGTACCACTTTTTAATTCCATTATTGAACTGTACCTATTAACGTGATTCAGAACGTTCTGTTAGACCATTAGAGGTACATTCATAAAACGTTCTAAGAACGTTATACAAAGCCGTTAGTAGTACCACTCTCTGACGTTCTCAACTATAATTTCAACTAGTATAATCTCAACTACAATATAATCTCAACTATAATCTGTTACTCTACTATAAGTTGTTGACGTGATTCAGAACGTTAAAGATACATTGTGCTAGAACTTTGGATGAACATTTATAGAACATTTCAAGTATGTTATACAAAAGTGTTAGTAGTACCATTTTTTGGTGTCCGTTATTGCACTGCAATATATAGACTGGGTTATAACGCTTTGGCAGAATGTGCCATAAACGTTCAACTTGAGCGTTCATGTTGCGTTACATGAAAGTATTACAAACACAGGTATTTGGCGTACTATTATCCGTTAGAACTGTAACGTACAGATGTAATTTAGAACGCTTTAAGCGAACGTTTCGGGCACGTACGTGAAGCACTTGGCACTGAACGGTTTCCGAACGTTCTGTTGCTAGCTGCGTACTTCAGACGATTTAGCATTCCTACAGGCTTTTTCTTTCTTAAAACCGCAATCGTACACGTGTTGGGCATTTTCCTTTTTATGTTCAAGGAATGACTATGCAAAATTTTGCTCATTAGTATTCAATGAATCAAGTTCCCACCACGGAAGAGTAGTAGCAGAACAGGAACAAACTTTTTTTTTCATTTCTTATTTCTTAATTGGCGGAAATGAGTGCAAAGGCAAGAACCAGATGACAGTATTATAGCCGTTCGAAGGCCGTCTACAAAGAACTAAGTTAGGGTCATTAATTTGGAGGCCTGTTGGCAAGTTTTGCCAGTTTTAGAGAATAAATGCTTGCAAAAAAGTGACCAACTCGCTAGTCACGGAATGAAATGACCTAATTATAATGTTATGTGACGGTGTTTAGTCGAGGAGAAGAAAGTTATCATCAGGTAGCTAAATAGCACGAAATGTTGGCGTGCAAGTATGTAATTGAAAGTGATAACGTTTTCGTTAGGGTGCTAAAGCAATAAGTTAGAGTTTCTCAATCACATTGCGTCGAATGTTAAGGCTCAGTGAAAGTTCCACAGAGGGTATATGAAGCGATAATGTGGTTAGAAAGAAAAAATTTATTGTCGCAAACTCGTGAGAAAGCTAAACTTCTAAGTTAGCTGCCATGTTGCTTATTAAATAGGTAAAAATACCGTTACGTGAATGTTTTAAAGTATTCTGTATTTCAGATTTTAACCGTCGCCCAAAAGAGTTTGGTAACCTTTTTACGCTCTCCCTGGGCTCGCGCCCTACCAGTCTGCTGTCACACTCACGCCTAATACCCCCCCTTTTTCTTTTTTTTCTTTTTTTTTTTTGTAATGGCCATTTTAGCTTTATTATTACGCATCGTTTTTTTCGCTCTTACGCCGCATGCAATTCAATAGCAAAATTTAAAAAAATTTAAAAGCAATATAAGCTTCAGCATATGCTTAGAAGTCTCGATGCAGCGTTAAGCGTTGGCATACCTTTTTTTTTCAGTCTTTTCTCAGTTCATCATATCAATGTTCAGTTTTCTTATACTAAGATGGCTTCACAAAACTTTTTTTGCCTTTTTACTATTAAAGTTTTTTGTGTTTACTTTATGTATTAAATATCATGTTCTTGGCGCTTACGTCACATAAAATTGGATTTGACGGCAAAATTGCAAAATATTTAAAAACAGCTTATCTGCAGAATTTACGATAAACAGTCTCGCGCGCTGGAGATAATTTTTTTTCGTACAGTGTTGCCACTGCTCGCTTCTCAGTCGTTGAATTTATAAATAAAGAATTCGTTAAAGTCTTACAAACTATGAAATAGAATAAGGCCAAATTTCTTTCATAGAAATTTATAAAAATTTTAGATATAGCTCTTATAGAGTTATGTATGAAAATTCTACAGAGATATGTGTAGATATTCTGAAGAGATTTGTTTGGGCATTCTATAAAAATATAAACAGTTTTTAAAGATCTCATGAATATAATGTTTACAGGGTAGAATATACTGTCTCATATAATGTGTATAGAATCAAGTAATGTCAAATACATGTATGTCTATTTCAAATATTATATTCAGTTCATCAAATTTTTATATAGAACTACAGAAGCTTTTGCATTATAAAATTAACAAAATTTTCTGTTAGGATTAAAAAGAAAGAACTAAATTTTCAATTGCACAGTTTTTAAAACTTTGCGCGAATTAATCTTACTAAATAAACCGATCCCTCAAGCAAGTTAAAATTTTTGTTCGTACGAGAGTCAAACTTCTTGTATTTTTATTTTTCCATAACGAGTATAAGATTTTCCCGTATGTTAGTATAGGAACCGGAGACCGCCACCCTTAATATATATGTTATAGCTGCATTGCGCAAAAGTGCACCTTGGTCCTTTAAAGACAGCTATAATAATATTAATTGTAAATAATAATTCTATTTGTGTATATGTCTTATATAAAAAATATATTTAATATTTATGGAAAATTTTTTAAATAATAAAGTTTTCCTTCGTGGATTACTAAGAATAAGCAAAAGAACCAGTGACTACAGTCATTCTGTATATTTTCACATCTACAGAAGATATACAGCGTTCCCATGTTAGCAAAAATGTCTGTTTATCTAGTGTCTTAATAAAATGTCCGTTATTCCACCTGGGCCATCTCTGTCGGTAAACTCTACTGATAAATCATATTAAACTTTAAAAAAAAAAATTTATCTCAGCCGTTTAAAATTTTCCCTCATTCGTTTTCTCTCTTTTCTGACAGAAGATTCTTGTATATTAATGTGGTATTTTAATTCTAATTGTAAAGTTTCTTCTTACTTAATTTTAATAGAAAAGAGAAAAGAATTAAGAAAGTAACAGGCATTAGATAGGGAATATTTTTTAATTTCTGCTCTTTTTAACATAACATTCTTCTTTATTAATACGGTATGTTAAAGAGCTGACAATGCCGATTTTATGGAGATGGCTCTAGAGGTAGTCTTGGCCTGTGATCAGTCTGAATATGGCCACCGCGACGTATAGGGCAGATTATTGGGGATGGATCTTGTTACTATCGTTTCCCATCTTTTAACTAACAGCAGTTGCCCTCCACGCGTCGTCCACGGTCTTCTTGATTGTCAATGTAATTTAGTTGCATCGTCGTCTACGGTCTTCTTGATTGTCAATGTAATTTAGTTGCATCGTCGTCTACGGTCTTCTTGATTGTCAATGTAATTTAGTTGCATCGTCGTCTACGGTCTTCTTTGATTGTCAATGTAATTTAGTTGCATCGTCGTCTACGGTCTTCTTGATTGTCAATGTAATTTAGTTGCATCGTCGTCTACGGTCTTCTTGATTGTCAATGTAATTTAGTTGCATCGTCGTCTACGGTCTTCTTTGATTGTCAATGTAATTTAGTTGCATCGTCGTCTACGGTCTTCTTGATTGTCAATGTAATTTAGTTGCATCGTCGTCTACGGTCTTCTTGATTGTCAATGTAATTTAGTTGCATCGTCGTCTACGGTCTTCTTTGATTGTCAATGTAATTTAGTTGCATCGTCGTCTACGGTCTTCTTGATTGTCAATGTAATTTAGTTGCATCGTCGTCTACGGTCTTCTTGATTGTCAATGTAATTTAGTTGCATCGTCGTCTACGGTCTTCTTTGATTGTCGATGTTAGGAGGTGCACATAGAGCATCCTTACTTTGCGAGTCTATCCGCCTGTTATTTTTCTGTGATATCGCAGTGCCCACTGTACATGAATGTCTGTGTCTCCTGTAGTTTGAGGAGTCTTTCCTGGCACTGGGCAACAAGCTGTTATTCAGGGGGCTCTGCCGTGACAATTGTTTACCAAGAAAATATATAAATTCGTTCAAAATCTGAAACTAGAATTTTAGCGACTGAACGTTTTACTGTATTTATGAAGAATCCAAACAACTTGGTCGCTAATAGAAGAGACTGCGAGACAGAAATAAAGTTAGTATAATTTCGAGATATGCTTTTTGTTTCGAGATATGCTTTTTTTAACCCATTATTGGCGCCAGAGGTGCAATTAATGTCGTTTCTTTCAAAAGCTTCTTTATTAAGCAAAGACGTCTTAAAATCTGTACAATTGTGAATCTATTTTCTGCACTGGAAAAAAATAGTTGTCATTCCGCTTAAAAATATCAGCATAATAGTAGCATACTTACTTCTTAAAAATTTCATTAATAGTGCAAAAAGGCCGTTTGTGTCGAAACGCGATTTTGCGTTATTTCGCTTTTCATTCGAGTCTGAGGCCTTTCGGAAAAATACTAATTATTATTTTTTCATATTTAATCTGCCTTTTAACAAACTACATTATTTAAAAGCAATAACTACACTTCTTAAAAATATTATTTTCTTTTTACTTTTAAATCTCACTGATTTAAATAAAAATGCATATAATTCATGATATATCTAATTTAAAACATTCAATATTTTCATAGAATTACGTTATATATTTTCTTCACTTTTTAGATATCCAGAAGACACATAGTGTTTCCATGTTAATACAAACGAGTAATCGTCTAATAGCCTATAAAATATTTCGCTATTCCATCTGGCCATGTCTACTGATAATCTCTATTAATAAATTATATTAAACTTTTAAAGAGTCCTTTCGGACGATTGTTAAAATCTCCCTTTCGGGTTTGTATTACTTCCGTGTACGAAGTAAAGGAAGTATTGTAATCGCGAAAAATTTAGCGTATGTTTTTGCCTGACGTCTGTGCACACGAACCGAATAAAGCACTCTTTTATCCAAAATGGATTCCGGAGAGATTTTCTATACGTCCGTCCGTACGTACGTATTTTGCATAACTCAAAAACGAGTAGCCGTAGAACGTTGAAATTTATATATGGGACTGCCGTAAAATGTAACTGTGCCTCTCCGTTGT
The DNA here is from genome assembly GCA_000611955.2 of Stegodyphus mimosarum. Classification (NCBI taxonomy): domain Eukaryota; kingdom Metazoa; phylum Arthropoda; class Arachnida; order Araneae; family Eresidae; genus Stegodyphus; species Stegodyphus mimosarum. Next base: position 254,221 of record KK114319.1, read on the forward strand.
CTTTGGAATTTGGCTTGATTAAATATATATCGCTACTCTGTTATCCGGCTTGCTGATTTAGTTTTTTATTCTTATATGTTGGCAAATTCTACATTTTTCGCTTTAAAAAATGATTGGATTAGGTCGCTATGTTCCGAGTAAGGTTTTTATGCCTTTAGTTAATCTGCATGCAATAGCTGTAGAATTTAGAATTTCAACAATTTAAAATTTTGATCTTAACGAGGCCGCCATTTGTTTACATTTGAAAGTTGTTGGTGAATTAATTGAATAGTGAATATAAGTCACTTGGTGCACCAGTTTCAGTATGTTTTTGCCAAGTGTGGCCAAACGTTAACTTTCAGTTTTATGCATCGAAAAATGTGTCTTCGTGCCCGCTGCCGAATTCCTTGTTCTTATTTACAAACGCTAATTTTAATTGGAATTTTTTAACTGTTTTAACTGTATTTTGTGTGTTATATTTTTCTGTGTTTTACAATTTTTAACGAAGATGTTTTGAGTTATTATTATTTTTGCTTGCCAGGAATTAAGAAACATTTCCAATGAAATTCGAGGAAATAAGTTCAAATGAAATGCAGCAAAATTGTGTATAATTTAACAGGAAGGAAGGACTGTGGTGTCCACATCAGATTTTTTTTATTTATTCCTCGATCGTACACAAGTGCGCAAAATGCAGAATCAAGTTCAGGCGTCTTCATTGCATAATTGACTGTTTAAGAATTATAGGAAATCTCACCTCATTAATTTCGTACTTAATGAAAAAAAATGTATTGTCTTCCGTTAACTATGTATTCGTTTATTAGCGCAAATCTGTACCAATAATTATTAAAAACAAACGTAAACGGCGAAATAAAATTTCCTGCGAAGTTAATTCTTCTAATTTACTTGTAAAACGAAAGCGCAAATATGTCAGAGTCACGAAGCGATTGGTAATTTCATCCGACTCGTTTGGTATAAGTGATTCACAAAAGTTAATCGGTTACCATGGCAACGAAGATATTGACCCTAGCAACGATGCCAACACCGACACGAAAGTCGTAACCACGTAAGGCAATCAGATCCGGTCGAAAATCAAAAGTTCACGAATCACATTTCAGCGTTTTAACCACACGGATGGTAAATGTTTGAAAAAGTACATAGTGGACTGATTTCTGTACGTCGTACTGAACACTTATCTACCAGTTTTTTTTTTTTTTTTTTTTTTTTTTTTTTTTTTTTTAAAAAGGCGCCGTTATAATGTTATATTTGTTCACGGATATTTTGATAACATTAATCGAATGATAGCATCATAATGAGAAGAAGTATCCTCTAAGAAAGCAATGGAATTAAATTAATTCTATATAAATACAGCATGAAACATAATAAATATTTTTACTAGGAAGGATATAGAAAAATTACAAATACTGCAAAACAAGGCCATGCGACTTATTACGAACGCCGCATCAGGATTGAATACCTGAATGAATATTTACACAGACTAAATAGAAATTTCTTTAAAAAGGCACTAAGATGTGAACACTTAAATAAATTCTCAGTTTTTGACTACGTAGCCCTTGAAGAAGACTACAACTTAAGACCTCTTGCGGCACATTTGACTAGGGACCTAAACTTCCCGACATAATAATTGAACTTTGCAGTTATTGCTGCAGTGTATATATGTAAATATAAACTTCATCTATTACTGTATAAGTATGTTCTAAAATATATTGAATTTGCTGTGTTTCATGTACTCTTAATTGTTATTCATTATTATTGTTTATGTATTCCTTACATTTTGATTTATTGTATTTTGCTATGTACTCATAGCACTTGCTCATGAATTATGACTTGTCAGGATATCCTCTCCATCGTTGGTCTTGGTTCCTTGCATTGCGGTGTCTGGCACCCCTGTTCTTTTCTCTACTCTCATCTTTCTTCTCTCTTGCTTCAGTTATCTTGCTTACTTTTCAGGAAAAATATATTAGAAGCACTTTGTTGCAAACTTCAGTGAGCCGGATACACCGCATCTTATGTGGTATCCCGGCGATAGATTTCCAGACTAGACTAGACTAAATATTTTAAGAGCATTTTGATAAGGAAAATGCAACACATGTAAAAATGCAAAACATCATTTATGAACTGTTTGTTCCTAAAGTTTCTGCAAAATTATGTACCCCCTAATCGCAATATTCGAAAGGTAGTCTTTATTCAAAGAGAACATGCTAAAATTTTAAATTAAGCAAGAAAAGCTCACTTTTTTTTATTATAGATAATTTCAAAGAATTCCCCTAAAGGGAAAAAGAAAAAAATTCTGCGGGTATTTTTCCTTTCTCCTGCCGTAGAAAAACTCGAAATTGATAGGGTTATTAAAAACTGCGTCACACTAAGATTTTTTTTTCCGATGTAGAGTTTCCCTTATTTTCATAACAAATTATTTTAAGTTTGATACCTTTCCTAAACTCCTCAACTTCCCCTCGCAATTCTTCGCCAGGATGTAAATTTAACTGAAGTGAGTATTTAAACGGGTGGTGAATCTCTGAGTTTATTCAGAGCGTGTTTTCGCTAGACAGCGCACGTTTCGTTGCTATCCCGCTGTTACGTTAATACGCTCCTTGCCCATTTCGGAAAGTTGTCACTTCTGTTAGGTTTTTGTTGAGTCAACCTAAGTTAGCCACACTTTTAGCGTGCTAATCCAGCACTATTCTAATTAGACTTTGAATTGATTTATATTCTACATTTAAGTTTCACTGCAAGTTGACGGTGTTGTTGGACATGCGTGTGTACGTACGTCCACCCGTCACAAAAAAAATTCATTTTAAATCTATTTTCAATCCTTTTTGGGAAAAAAACAGTCCTTTTATTTTATGCGTACGTACAAACGTCACGCAAAGAAAAGAAATCGTCCAAATTGATTCGGGAACGGTAAAAAAATGAATATTTCTGTTGGGACTGCGACATCCGAATTCTTTTATAATACTTCCTTTACTTCATACCAGGAAATAAAAACACAAACATTTCCATTCAAAAATGATGAATATAAAAGGTGTTATTTTATTCTTTATGTAATTTAAGTGCAGGCACGAATGTCTTGAAAATAGCCAATTTTAATACAATGGTACGCGGTTAAGAGTGTTTGTATCAAAAAAGTTCTTTAAATCTTCCATGCATGTAAAGGATGATTTTAAATCTCGAAATTAATCTATAGTCAGATTTTCAATTTTAATCTTTATATCTTCAGAAATGCAGTTATGGAAGAGACAGATAGGCGAAATTACAGTTGTCTGGGATGGAAATCTTATCCATGTAACATTTGTATTCAGCAAAATAGAGAAGATCATTGAAGGAAGATCCAAGAAACCGACGGGACAAATATCATTACACAAATGACATCATTAACTGCGTCTTAGAATCATTCATCCGTGATTGTGTCGGATGAGTCGAAAGAGTGGGACAAAGTCGTGAACTCGCGTGATCGCAGCCGAAATCATGCGTGAGTCGCGTGACAATTAAGGGAGTTTGCGCAAATGCCAAGGTTGTCCGGAATCCCAATTCGTGACGCCAAACTTTCCTTTTCGAGAACCGTCACTCCCAATTAGCATCCTTGTTCTGGGTTATGCGGATCACTGTTGCCATTCTGGGTCAAAGGGGATAGAAATCGACCATTCGCAGAGGGGTAGAATAGTGCTGGGCGGTGCATGCAAGTACCTTATGCAAATTACCACCTGTATAACCGTTTTATGTATTAACAGAATCACGGCTTCCAGAAAAAAGAACAAATGAGATGAGTTTTATGGATTCGGCATATGATTCTATGGCTCTCGCATTCGTTGACCCCTCCTTGTGTGTGTCCTCCGTGAAAGACATTGAAGTATCATCGCTTCACGCCGATGGAACAATAGAACTTCTGACAAGGAAATTGTGCAACTTTGTGACATTTTATTTGCTAGTAGGAAAATAAAACTTTGTCACGGAAAACAAGGATTTGAATATGTGATTCTTTGAAATGTCACCACGGGAACCAACAGTGAATCTCGAGTTCTTCGTCACACCATGGCTTAGTTTGGATAAAGCATTTTTTGGATTAGACCTCACATGGCAAGTGGTAAGAAAGTCCTGAAAGTGGTCTTCTAAATTTAATTCTGAAACTGATCAGTCAGGTATCATTTTATTTGTGTATTCTTTTCAGTGACCTGTCTCATTCATCAATCATCTGTTACCAATAGCTCGTATTATTGTATGTGTTGATTGTAGCCCTTACGAAAACGTTTTACAGAATCCTGTAACAAAATCCAATCTACTTCAAAATCCTCTAGAATTATTTCCCGATTTTCTGTAAACTAGGACATAGATTTTCTGTAGAATTTATGAAATTTTAGGTATTGCATTTGTAGATTTATGTATATGCTATATGTGTTATGTATATGCTGTAGAGATTCTCTAGCATATGTGAAGATATTCTACAGCGATTTGTGCAGGTATCCTATAAAAGCATGTATAATTTCCAAATGTCCCATGTATAGAATTTTAAATAATGTGTAGAGAATCAACTAAGAGAATTCTTTTGAAAATATCGGATCCAGTTCATAGAAAATTAGGTCATGATTCCGTATACAAACTTCTAAACAAGTTTCCTTGCTTTAATTTTCTATAAAAGATCCTACAGTAGCTTTTGATCATTCGACAGCATTATAGAGTTAAAACATTTTCCTTTTGATATTAAGAAAAATTAATTAATTTTTCATTTTTAATAGAGTTTTCTATATTTCGTAATCATACGTGACGTGGAGGAAGGGAATAAAAATTATCGGAACAGGTGGGGGTTTTCCTTTTTAGTAAAGAATTTCAGTATCGTTTTGATTTTAAAAAGTTTTAAAAAATATAAATACGTTTTAAATAACGGCAAAATTTAATTAATATTAATTAAATGGCTACAAAATTGTACTAAAAATGTGTAAATTCTGTACTTCCACAATTGGAACGGTAGTTCGTCTAACAGTCTTAATAGGTCTTCAAGGAATTTAATTAAGCATTAGGAGCCCTACAAGATTACATAATATTAAGCCACAACTGTTAGAACACAGCGCCTAATCTTCGAATATGCATCTTTATTAAAAACTATAGTAGCATTCTACTCAAAAACGTGTTACTATTTTAATGATACTGGCTTAAATAAGTCATAATACGAGGTCATAATACGGTCTCGTAAAATCTACCCACTTTATTTTGAAACTGCCTCACATATTAAAATTTTTTTTTATGCTCGGATATTAACGCCTTTAGAACGATGGGTGGGAAGGTTTGACCTAATTCTTTAGTTGACGTATATTATCAAAGCATGACATTAAGGACCATTATAACTTTAATTTTTTTAACGTCTGAAAACTTTGCAAATTGGTGCTTGATGTTGGCTTTTATTCTACATTCATACTATACGACAGATCAGATTGATCGAAATCGTGTTCTGAGAATTCGACGAAAAATTAATTAGTTTTTGCAATTACTTGCTTCGATTTGCTATGATATTCTTACTTCGTGTCACTGCGTACCGTCTTCGCAAGTGTATTAAATCAATGTTACAACTCTGGTGAATAAATTATTGTGGTAAAATATTCCTTACACGAGTTTGCTTTTTTTAATAATGATTATGGTAATTATTAGTGTGATGGCATTGCTGCTTGAGTTTGACATTTCCGACTCTGATTTGATTGGTCATCACATGTTCAGCCTTTCTTCCTCATGAGTTTCTGTCAGTGTATGAGATAAGTAATTTGTAAATTTTGTAGAATTCATTTGGAAAACGAAACACAGCAATGTAAAATTTGAAAATAGTCAAAAAAGTATCGTAAACTAGTGTTAGATTAGCATTAATTTTAAATAAAATGCTGCAATAGAAGCCGCTTAAAATGATCGTGGTTAATGCTCCGATTATTGCTATCATTTTTCGGATATTGTTATCGATAACCAAACATTAACGGATATTGTTATCGATTATTTATGTCATTCGGATACTGTTACAGATTTTTCGAAGTCCCGCCCGTTTGTATTCGAAAACATGGAAAATACATTGCTTATTAGATCAACTATTCGGTTAACATGAACAAAATATTAAAGAATAAAATTTCTTAAACTGAAATAAAGTTGCCAAATTAGGTCAAAATAGATTCTAAAAATTTCCAAGTGACATAGAAAACAATTTAGCAGCAGAAAAGCAACCTTAGTTTTTTTAGTGTAGATTTTGAATAACTCGATCCAGATTATCTTTTTCTGGAGCATAAAAAGAAATTTCGTATACTCCTTCTCCCCTTGCTTCTGAAAACAAAATTCGGAAAGATATCTACTCAGAGTTTTTTTTTTTTTCTGGGAGGTGCTTAATTTTTAATTTAACAACAGCATTTTTTCTTTCAGTCAAGGATGCCTTCCAGGTATTAAGCTTAGGGGATCCGCTTCGGTCAAATTATTTCTAGAAACGTTATAAAGAGTTCATAAATGGACTTTTGGATGAAAAACATTGTGAACAATTCATAAACAAGTTTTTGCCCTTTCTTAATTAAAATGCTGTGAAAGTACCTACTTGTATGTTTTTTGGTTATTTTTATTTTAAATTAGTCGACTTCTATTGCTATTTTGAAGGATTTTTCCAACGTTGAATATTATCAAAATGGTCATGATCAAATCAAGCGGCGCCCTTTGTATTAATTTTCAATTATTATATTGTGATTTTTCCTTACAGATCGACATAATCTTAATCACGATGATAATTATGACATTGAACTATGATCAAATTTTGAAGACACTTTATGTACTTTTATGTATTAGGTGTAATCACGAGTGTCATCAGTGTTTTATCTATGCAGTACCAAAACTAAGTTCATTGATAGATAGATAGATAGCTATATGAGACCTTCTATAGCTTTTTCGGGTTTTACGTTAACCCCGAATGAAAAGGCTGAAATGGGAAGGGTTTTTACCTATCCTATCAAAGAAAACCTGAAATGGCACGATTTTTAGAAAAGCCATGACTGGGAAAGATTGAAGTGGACATAACCCTTTAAAAAACTGTATGGCGATAACATGATGATGGCATCCTTTTACTTGAAAACTGATTCGGACACAAAAGGGAATTGAGGAGGGGGGAGAAAGGAAAAGAAAATTTTAAATTCAGGAAAAGAAATACTGATAATAAAAACCAATTCATCCGAATCCATTTTTAAAACTTTGTTACTTTTAATCATCTTTTCAAAATAGAAAAAAGTATCTATTTATTTTAAAACTCTGTACTTCGTACTTAGTACTGCAACCTACTCAACAGCTGCTGTTTCGAGTAGTATCAGCCGGACTCATGTTCTTCTTCATGCCAATTCGTAATCCGATTTTAAATGTAAATAAACACATTATTTTACGAATTTCTAAACAAATGTCACCGCACTTGCGCTGAAAGAGAAACTGGTTTCCAGAAGGTTCAGACAAAAACAAATGCAGAACTCTAAACTCGTCAAAGCTCGGCGACAATTTTAGGTCGAATGCATCTAGTCCAGAGCAAAAAGGATTGCTACGTGTGTTAACATGAATAAGAGTGAAAGAGCAACAAACAACAGAAAGAAAATATTTTCTGGAATAATTCTGCACCTGCCGTCTTTTCTCTAAGGACTTATTTGGGTTACAGGATGGAGTCGGAGAAAATTAATCTTTCCGTGAAGTTTGTCGCTGTGTTCAGGGCTTTGAAAAGATTGTATATAATGCGCATGCTAATTGAAGAGATTAACTGTCAAAACTGAATTAAACAAAATGCGTTTCTTGACAGCCTAATTGATGGCATGTCCTTTGCCCTCTTCAGCCCTTTGCTTGAAGTGCATTTGAAACATATTCATCTCTTCAAAACTAACGATTTTTCCCCCCTTTTCTCTTCGAGAGATGAAAAATATCTTTGAAAGCTCGTAATTTCATCGCTGAGTTTTTCACAGAATTGCAATAGCATAAATGCAGTTTTTATACAATGCATTTCAGCTTTTACCATCGCCTGTTTACGGCACATTTTAGTTATTTTTTACCACCAAGGATGAAGTCGGTGAACACTAGTAGTTCGGACACCGGGGCTCGAATCCCGATGAACGGGTTGGCTGCATTGGAGTTTGTGTGGTTTTTCCTAGTGTGTAAATGTTGATAAGAGCCAGTTTCCCTTGGAAATTCCACCACGAAAGTATCCCTCTCCTTAGGCAGATAGCCTTCGAATGCTTTGCCATAATTAAATAAACCACACTAAACCAAAAGTACTACACAAATACACGATTTTTTTTCGATAGTATATTTATTTTGGAGCTTCCTCTTTCTTATGGGTTTACATATCTAGCGATGCTATAAGAATTTTTTTTTCTTTCAAAAAACGAGTTTCTTCCGCCACAAGTTTTTATCTGAAACGTTTGTGCTTGGGTTTACATTGCGAGTTCGTACGCGGGGTATTTTATGATCCTGGCAGCACTATTTTGCCTGAGTTCTGTCTCGCGTAGGAGAGGAAGGACAGAATGTACTTCTGGGATGTCTTCGCTTAAGTCAACTAATCAAATTTACTGCAAACGAAGTTTAAATAGCTTATAGGAAAAATGGTGAGAAAATTCAACATGTCTGATAGTTTCCCTATGGAAAAAAACCTTCCAGAAGTATATTCTTTCCTCCTGTCCTACGCAAGACAGAGATGCAGACGTAACACTTTCCCCAACCTCGTAAAATGTCCTGGGTGCGTAACACATCTCTGAGCGGAACCATTTCGGCAAGAAATTTCACGATTTCAGATTTGCTTCCTTCACGTTTGAACTAGGGCTGAGAGAATGCCGTTTCAAAGTTTCTTACAGCAACGCGCATTTTTGAACGTGACGACTCCAGTAAATGGGAAAATTCATGAAATTTTCGCTTTCCTCGCTGCATATTATCGCGGTGTAACTCGAACTGGAATCCGGCTTATTTTTAAAGTTTCCTTCCTCGAAAAAAACTTTAACACTTCGAAGAAACCATGAAAGGCCCAGCGGTCTTATCAGCTCTGCTCCCAGGTGGGCAGTTAACAGAAGCAAATTTAAATCGAAAACAATTGTCCTGTTACAAATGATAATACTAAACAGTTTAATTGGCCCATATTTACCAGTGATACATCAAGTTTACATATTTCTGGTAACAGATGGCAGGTGCTGTCTCTGAGGTATTATTGCCACGTGACATATATCCAGTCTGTTGTACTCCATTTCAATTCACACACGGTTAAGTTTATCCGATGTTACTTTTTTAAGTTTATCAAGGATTAATAGATCGAAGTGACGGCACTCATATAATGCAGTGAATTCTCGACTCATGAACACTTTACATCACGAAGAAACAAAAACGTCTGGGATAAGAACGATGTCTTGAGTTACGAACACTCAAGTCGACAACGAATTATTTTCAAATGTATTTTGAGACAAACGCTGATACGGAAATAGCTGTCTGGAACTTCTAAATACATCATCTTAATTTTTCTGTTGCTTCATTCTCATTAACAAAGCGAGGCACTGACTCACATGCCCTTTAATTCGGTCTGGCTGCGATTATATATTTGAGTATACCTGTTCATGTTCTGTATTATTATTATTATTTTGTGTTTGTAATCGTATTATATTTTAATTATACGCGGGCACCATTTGATCGCATTGTGCCGATATTTTCTGTAGTATTTTGTGTTTATGCTTTCTACCGTTTGCAACAATTGGACCAGATTTTGTTGAAAAAAATCTGTTATAAACTTTGTGCAACCTCTTGACATTCTAAATCACCACTTGCATACAGTGCAAGTTATTTATTGCTAATCATTGCAGGTCCAGTTCTGTTGGATTTTGGTACGGCTTCATGCCCAGGCATCCGGGTGTTTAACTTCATTTTTACCGTTTGCTGGAGGATTTCTATAATACTCTGTCTCTGATTATTATCAATAATATTGTGTCTGTAGGCGAAAACTTGGACTTGAAAGTGAAAATCTGAACGAGTTACTAGAGGTTACCAGGATGCGATTTTGTGCGAAACTGTCACTAAATTATACAAACTGCTATTACACATCCAACAGTGAATGTTTCTTGAGCGCAAGTTTCTCTGCTTTTCGATTTGTGCCCAAGTGCCGCTAAACCAGAAGTTAACGGAGGGCTACAGAAAAAACCTGTGTAATTTTGTCATAAGAAAACGAATTTAGAAAAATTGATATTGCGTATTATTTTAATAACCTGGTCATTGGCTTTAAAAGAACAGACGATTTTAGAAACAGAAAATGCAGGATTTTGTTAGTCATTGCCATTGAAAGGCCCAGTAGACCTTGATCCGTTAGTGTGCACATTTGTCAAAGTACTTGGAGAAAGCTACTCATTTGAGTATAAAATTTCGTTTTGTTTTACATGGACTTCCGACAGCTCTGAATTATGAGCAACTTAAAATAAAAATGTTCACAGTTTCTTAAAATACAACTTCCCATTTTTTTCCAATTATTTGCAATTATAAGTTATTGGCTGTTTTAATAAAACAACACTTACAGTTTTTCATGCCGCTAAATGTTATAATCATATTCCAATGACTCTAGTCATCTGTTATGCTATATCTGATTAAAATGGGGAAAACAAATTTACGAATGGCAGCATTTGCAAAATATAAAGAACAAGTTTACTGAAACGTTGAAGAACATTTTTACTTCCTTGTGCGAAGTAAAGGAGGTATTGTAATTGCAAAAAAAATTTGATTATCAGATTTCAACAGACACATCAATTTTGACCATTCCCTAATCCATTTTGACTATTTTTTGCTAGACTTCTGTACGTACGAACACCCCTCAGTGGGTCCTTCTTCGATGTGGGGCGAAGAGGGACACCGCATGGGTTATCTGTCCTGCTTATGCGGCTATTCAGACCCAACCCTCCCGTGAGTTGGTCCCGAACTCTCTCTGCCCATCATCGGGAAGGAACAATATGGGGAAGATTTGCTTCCTTCACATTGACTACATCCACCCTTGTATTCCGGGCTCCGTATAGGCTCGACAAGGATTGTAAAGCTGTGTTCAGACGACGGTATAAAGGGCATAAGTGGGTTAAGCAGAGCTGCGTTGCCAGGCAACCAGGCACAATATCTGGTTTAGGGCTTTTGGCATAAAGTTCGAAGTTTTCCACTTTATGCTGACTTGGGATATGCATCGACCAATCAGAACGAACGCGCAAAATCTGAATGAGAAAACAGAGCGGGAAAGCTGTAAACACATCCACGCATGCGCAAATATAGCTTCTCTAAGTGGATGCGGCTTAGACTCTGTGTCGCAGGTGTGAACAGAATTCCGCATTTTATTCATTGTGACTATTCCTATGCGACATTTACGTCGTCGTCTGAACGCAGTCTAAGTGTACTGTCAAGTCCGTCCCGGGCTGTGTGAATCGGTATAGCGTTTTTTAAATAAAATCTGGAGTTGGAACTTTACTCATATCTGGGTTTCTCTGCGGCCGAGGTCTGAGCTTCTTCTATAGCATAACATGCGTACGGGCAGAATAAAGGACTCTTTATTCCAAAATGGGTTGTAAAATGAACTTTTTGTGACGTTTGTACGTATGTACGTACGTATCTCGCATAACCCAAAATCAATTACGCGTAGAACATTTAAATTTTATATATGGAACTGCTATAACATCTACATATACTCACCGCCTTACTGGCCTATATTTTTAGGAATCGTTCATCGTAGACATATACCTCCAGTTACAAAAGTGTTTTAAATGATAAAACTATTCATGTTTTTGGCAATTTCAAATATTAAAATAATTTAATGTTCGACAAGTAATGAAATCTAACTTTCAGTGTTCCTATACTTTTATTTGGGAAAGTGTTATACTCGTTATGGAATACAAGAAGTTTGATTTTATACGGCAAAAATTGATCGGGATGTTTAATTTCAGATTTTGATGTTGTTGATGTCATTTTGCACTTGTCTGGAGGGATCGGTTGGTTAGTTAGAATAATCCGAATGAAGGGCAGCAAAATATCTGTGTAATTTAAATAAAATAAAATATCAGCATCGAAAACGGTTTTGATGTTAAACGATTAAGTGACAAGCATTTATATGTATGAATATTAGAGTGAAAAGTATTGTTCTATATAAATATTTCTAAATAGAGATTTTATTCACAGAATTTCATGAACTATTTTGGCTCTGTAAAACACTGGTGGCTAGGTGTATAACCAACTCGTAATACTATTTACCTTAATTAGAAATGAAAAATATTTGTAGTTTAATAAATTTTTTGTGTGATTGCTAGAGTATGATTTTAAAGCAATAAAACTTTATGAAAATATTAATAACATATACTATTTAAACTTTAACACTTGTAAATTACGTTGCAAAATGTTTTTCTGAAATCTATTCTAACAAAACGATGAATTTAAAGACCCGTAAATCCTAAAGAAGCATTTTTGAATGCCATTCAAGAAGGAAAATTAACCTCCAATATTTTAATTTATTTAATAATTGTCACCTCAAACCAAATTTTTAAATATTCAAAACTTTGAAATTAAATACGCGATCAGTTTTTTTCGATGTTTTGTGTTTTATTTTTACTTCCTGGTACGAAATAAAGGAAGTATTGTAATCGTGAACAATTCCGAGTTTCATATTTCAACGAAAATACCCATTTTGATCGCTAGAATGCAATTTAACGATATTTTTGCGTGACATCTGTACGTAAGGAGAGAATACAGGATTCTTTTTCCCCAAACGAATTATAAAATTGATTTAAAATGGATTCAGAAGAGATGTTTTCGTGGTGTATGTACGTGCGTATGTAGGTATGCATTTCGTATAACTCAAAAATGAGTAGCCTCAGAACGTTGAAATTTTATGTCTAGGACTGCTGTAACATGTAGTTGTGCACCACCCATTTTGGTTGCAATCGGCCGCACCAAAAGTATATATATATGTACATATACCCACTCTGTTACTCGGCTCAGTGAATTCAGTTTTTTTTTTATTCTTATATGTTGGTAGATTGCGTATTTTTTGCTTCAAAAATGATTGAATTATGTTGCTCATAGTTAATCTGCATGCAATAATTGTAGAATTATTAACAATTTTAAAGTTATTTAAGTGTGGCTGAGCCTAATTTTTTACCATAGCAGCCATATTTGTTTACATTTAAAACTTAGCAGAATAGTGGATTAAGTCTTTTTGCACCTTCAGTGTCTTTTTGCCGAGTGGGACCAAAACGAAACTTTTAGTTTTATGTAAATCGTAAAAACGAAACTTTTAGTTTTGTGCACCGAAAAATGTGCCTTCTTGCCTCCTGGCCGAATTGCTTGATTTTGCGTAAAAGCTATATTTCAACTGTAAATTTTTTTTTTAATTGTTTTACCTGTATTTGGTGTTTTATGCTTTTCTGTATTTTTCAACTTTTAATGAAGATATTTTGAGTTTTTATGTATTTTTGCCTTGCCTCGAAGTGAGAACTGAATTAATTGAATAAGAAGTATATCTCTAATCAAATTCGAGGAAATAAGTTTAAATAAAATGCAGGTAAAAATGCGTATAATTTAATATTCCGTACAAGGAAGTCATGTCGTGTATACATCAGATTTTTTATAATAAGTACAGCGTTTCCCTAAACGCAAGTATAAGGGCCGGGTAAACGTTTAAAACATTATATTTCTTAATTTTTTTCGACACTAAAGTTTCTTAATTTTTCGTTTTTAGCTTTAAAAAGGCCACAAGAGGAATATTTACGCCATTTAAAACATTTTTGTAACTGAAAGTCTATGTCTGTGACCAACGATTGAGAAAATAAAGTCCAGGTAGGGCTTTTATAAGGACACGGTTTATATATTTATTCCATTTTTATGACAACTATTTTAGGGGGCTTGCCCAAGGAGGTAGTGTGAAAAAAAAATTAGTGGAGCTACGATATGAATACGTAGTTATGCTAGTTACATAAATGTTTTATAAGCTAGGGAGTAGTTGAACAGGATGTTAGCATTCGGATTGCTTTCGGACAGAATTTAGGATGAAGTTTAAGCAGAGAAGAACTAAGCTCTAATTTTTCGCCTACCACATTAGCATTGGTAAGAGAAAATAGATGTTTGAAAGGAAAATGTAAATGAAAAATTTAGACCTTCCACAACGAAACATTGTAACTGAATTTACTGTCTGTGTGCTAGCGCTGATGGAATTGCATTCAGAACCCCATACAGACTATTCAGAGTCAATAGGCACTTATCGAACAGGAATATATCTGATGTATACACCACATGACTTCCTCGTACGTAATATTAAACTATACGCATTTTTTCCTGCGTTTCATTTAAACTTATTTCCTCTAATTTCATTAGAGATATCTTTCTCATTCAATTAATTCAGTTCTCACTTCGCGGCAAGGCAAAAATACATAAAACCTCAAAATATTTTTATTAAAAATTGAAAAATATAGAACACAAATGCAGTTGAAACAATTTAAAGAACAACTTTTGCAATTAAAATTAAAGTTTCTACGCAAAAACAAGTAATTCGGCCAGCGGGCAACAAGGTAAATTTTTCGGTGCACAAAACTGAAAGTTTACATTTGGTCTCAATTGGCAAAAAGACACCGAAGGCGTAGAAACTGACTTAATTTGTTGTGGACGCTATGTTGAGTCAATATATGGGATAATCTAATAACTTAAATGTTAATTCCAGAATGGATTAAGCATGATTTAATTCGCAACAATAAAAGAAGGCGTTATCTTTGTTGTTGGGAAGCTTAGTTTCGCTAGATTGGCAACAAATCCACTATTTTGCTAAGTTTCAAATGGAAACCAATATGGCTGCTATAGTAAACAAAAATTAGGCTTAGCCGCACTTAAACAACTTTTAAATTCTTGATAATTCTACAATTATTGCATGTAGGTTAACTAAAGACATAAAACCTTAACCGGAAGTAAGAACAACATAATCCAATCATTTTTAAAGCGAAAAATGCGCAATTCACCAACATATAAGAATAAAAAAAACTGAGCTCACAGAGCCGAGTAACAGAGTGGGTATATATATATATATATATATCAGTAAAGACATAAAGTAAGAAATTTAGAACTAGTTTTTCATAAAGACGAAATGTGAATTTCATATTAATGAATTTCAAAAAATTCTATAAAAACAACAAAGAATTTTTAAAGATTGTTGAAATCAAAATTTTAAAACAACATACTCCAATTCAAAAAATTTTTTTTGAAATTTAAAGAAATTTAAAAAATTCCAATAGAATAGGAATTCAATCGACTTCAATATCACTTCATGAGGGAAAAGGAACATTGAAACCAACCGAAATCTCTCTTCTATAAAAGCCCTTGCTTTTCTGTATCCAGAATTAGCCGATGAACCATTTCAAAGTATTTTAATTATAATAGTTCCTCGGAAAATTCTGACCCTTCTCCAAAGCAAGGAAAAATTTGTAAATAAATTTAAATTAGAATCTTACTTTTCAGTTCAGTTTTATAATTTAAATTACGTTTTAAATACAATGGTTATTTGCTGTTTAAAGGTAATATTTCGTTTTATTTTGTTCAGTGAAGTATTTTATTATTTCACTTTCGTTTTCGTTAAGTGAAATGGTATTCTCTTTTTTAGAAGTAAGATATTTTTCAGCAGCTTAATGCGCGAAAATACTAGGCATATTTATATTTTTTTAATATTTTATAAATATATATATATATATTGAATAAACTTAAAGCATCTAAATTAATTAGTAAATTGGAATAAACTATATATATATATACATATATTGATAATGATATACTTTTGGTGCAACCGATTGCAACCAAAAAGGGAGGTGCACAACTACATATTATAGCAATCCTATATACAAAATTTCAGTGTTCTGGGGCTACTCATTTTTGAGTTATGCGGGGTACATACGTCCGTACGTACAGACGCCACGAAAAAAAAATATCTTCTGAATGCATTTTAAATCAGTTTTATAATTTGTTTGGGGAAAAGGAGTCCTTTATTCTGTCCTTACGTACAGATGTCAAGCAAAAACATCATTAAATTGCATTCGATAGCGGTCAAAATGGAAGATGTGCTCCCCGAAATTTTTCGTGATTACAATACGTCCTTTACTTCGTACAAGGAAGTAAAGAGAAAAATCAGTTAAGCTTTCGCTGGTATTCGAACTCAAGACCTTCCGACTGCGAAATAAAGACTGAAGCAAGGCAGGCACCTATGCATCACTATCTCTTCTGGGCGGCACTTCCGACTGTCAATCGGACTTGTTGCAATAACTCTACGGAAGTACACGATAAAGAGGGAGAAAATTCCGAATAAATATATCACGACATTCCGTTTA
The DNA here is from genome assembly GCA_000611955.2 of Stegodyphus mimosarum. Lineage (NCBI taxonomy): Eukaryota > Metazoa > Arthropoda > Arachnida > Araneae > Eresidae > Stegodyphus > Stegodyphus mimosarum. Next base: position 270,546 of record KK114319.1, read on the forward strand.
GCCCAAGATAAACCGAACCCGGCAAGGGAAGAAAGAACATAAGGACTATAAAGGTGATAAAGTGATACAAGATAAACCGAACCGTATATATTAGACTTCACTTGCTTTCGGTTCCGTTTATCCTGGGCCATCCGATGTAAGAAAAGGCTTTAACCACCAGTACTTATACTGAAAGTCATTATAAATAATTCATGTGCCATTTGGGAAAAAATGTTTGATCTCTGAAGAAGGAATATCTGATTGCCCTCGAATTCGACGAGAGTTTTATTCGAAATCTATATAAATTTAAGGTTTCTTCTTTGGCCTAAATTCAGATTTTACATCGGAACGTTTTTATTTCAGTAAGATTCTTAGTGCCTCTTAAAATATGAGTAAGAATGAATGTGGAATACGTAATGTAGCGCGTATTTCTCTAAATAAGATGAGCAAAAATTGTAATCATGAAATAGTATGCCCCTACAGGCTAGTTTGCTTCGCTATCTATTGAAATATCAAAAGACTAAATTCGGTTTATGAAACTGACTTTCTGAAAACTTTTTATCGGCTATCTTCTTTTGGGGGGATAAAATTAATCTTCAAAAAGCAATGAACAATGCCTAAATATCGAAAATATTCTTGCTTTATTATATTCTTATTACGGCTATCTAGAGTACTGCAAACCTAATTGGGATGCAAGTGAAAAAAAGGAAACGGACAGAACACGACTTGCAAAACGGATATGCCCAAACCATTTGCTCGGTGACAAGCTTTTATTACTCTTTTTTGCAGACTCGGTGATCGCGATATTTCTGCAAAAGCCACGATAACAAATTAACCCCGGCGACCCTAAAGCCTGTCTCTGAGCTCGTTCCCATAACTTGTTCGAAGACGGCTTTTGTGAGTTCCTATCTGCATGGGCACGACACGCTACGCACGGGTCGTAATGGGCATTCCTCTTGCATTTTCGTGTCTTTTTTTACTCCTTTCTCGCCTGCCTTAATAACCTACATCATAGCAGGCCAACACACTCACTTTTTATTCGTGATGACACTATTGTTGTCGACGGTAGACCGGTCTTGGTCAAAATGACTGCTGCTGCACTCTTAATAGCCCGCAATCTTTTGCTTTAGGCTCTGTAAGAGAAAGGGCAACAAACGTTTATGACAGCAGTCGGAACTCGAAATGGTTTGGGATTTCTTTTAACTTTAATGGGTTTTGTAACCTTTCTTAATGCTAGTGGAAAAAAACTTGCCGTGTTAGTAGTAGTAATAGTAGTAACTCATCATGTTTCTTTTCCACTTTCTCAAAACGTTTTTCCATCAAAGTAGTCCTGTTTTGGAAAGGTCTCATCGAAACTGTTTGGCAGTTTGCCTCTATAAGATGTAATTTTGGTTCCACTACGATGCTGATCGAATCTATTTTAATCCCATCTAAGCAAAAGCTGCTACTGGTTATCATCTAAAGTAGGTAAAGTAAAAAAAAAATTACACTAGACGAGTTTTTGTAATGCATTTTTTTCTCTCTTTATATGAGGACAGAAAATCAAGAATGGATTTTTTCCACTCGGCTAAAGAGAACTGTGGCCTCGGCTGGTACATAACACTATCATTATGGAAAGTAGATATATTGTTTTAAAACGGCAGCATTGTTTTCAAAGATATCAAAGATCGCAGTCCAAAAATAAGATATTCCGAAGATAGGATGAAAGATGTGGATCGACCGATCCATACATAATTTTAGACTCAAAACATAAACTCGTTATCCTGAGGAGAAAGTGCGTGAAAATATGTAAGGCTTTATGTTTATTATCAGCACCAGAAAACTATTAGTCTCGGCCTTCACTTTTTGTTTATATCACTTTTCGAACGAAAAGATCTTGTCACCTAATGTTATCGATCACCATCTATTATTTTTAAGGAAATGATAAAACGAATATAAGAAAATGTACTTCAGCAGTTATCAAGAATTTTAAAGATACGCTGACTGAAATATTTTGGAAATTTGCTGTTTAATTTTATGGGGCGTAAGTACGAAGAAATTAGTGTATTAAATAAACAAAGTTAAAAAAAAATCATGTATGTCATTTTAATAAGAAAACTGAATATTGATATAATGAACTGAAGAACATTAATGGCAACACTTAACGTTGTATCAGGAACACTAGACTTACACTACTTTAAAAAATTTTGTGATTTTGCTGTTGAATTTTATGCGACGTAAGGGTGAAGAATATGATGTTAATAACTAAGCTAAAAGCAGAAAAAAAAACTGTGAATCATATTGCTACGAAAACTCCGCATTGAAAGGTGAACTGAGAAAGGACTGAAAAAACTAGAAAAATGTTTGGCACTTAACACTCTATCGGAAACTCCAAAAATATTCTGTTTTTAAAAATTTTAATAATAAACTTGGAAAAAAAAGTTATGTTAACTGGAATGAGGCTAAGAGCAAAATTTCAAATTCAAGCTCAGCGAAAGCTTAAAAAACCTTAATAAATCCACTGATGTATCGTTAAAATCTGAATCCTTTCGGTTTTCTTTCTTCCCAAGATTAAACAGAATTATAGCATCTTCGAAACAGCGGTTGGTACATAATGCGAAATTTATACATTTTAAGAAAATGTATCTAATTCTATTATGGTATGCAACATTATCATTCGTTTTAAAGATGTAAATGATTCGTTTTTAAAATGTCAAAAATATATTTAAAAAGTGTGAAAGGTGTCAAATATTTTTCAAAAACTACAAAG